>KN831777.1:660903-837759 GCA_000827355.1 Hebeloma cylindrosporum | reverse complement strand
TGACGCTCGTTAGATGGTACACTCCCCAAGTCCGAAAGCTGATACGCTGACTTCGAATAAAGACCATCCAGAAGAGGCGTCGGTACCAAGGAAGACTCAAACAGAAGACAGATTGTCGCCATTTAGCCAGCAGAGAATACCGCCTTGAAGCGTCCGGGACGACGGCGGGCACGTTGGATGGCCTCGAAGACAGGGATGGAAGAGAGGTTCGGTTGAGGAGAGTTGACGATTTTATGGGCGGCGGGGACAAAAGCTGGGGCAAGAGGATTGAGGCCATGCTACGGGAGAGTTCAATTCTGTGGAAAGCCAGAGGAAGACAGAGTCGACTTACGAAAGGGGCATTATCAATGGGACGCTCATCCTCCAGGAAAAGGCGACGCTGGAGGACAACAAGAGCGAAAGGGTCACCGACTATGTCAGCGTCATCGACCTCTGCAGGTCCTTGAAAGGTGGCAAGGGCATCGACGTTGACAGGCCCATCCTCAATGAGAACAGGATCCCCGAAGACGATAGGAGGACGCTCGAAAAGGGGACGCTCGAAGACGACAAGAGCGAGAGGGTCGTCGACGATATCCGCGTCATCGACCTCCTCGTTGAAATCCGCGGGTTCTTCAAAGAGGACAGGAGGTTCGGCGACGACAACAGGACGCCTGAAGACAATAAGCGCGAGAGGGTTTTCGACGATATCAACTTCATTCTCATCGACCTCCTCGATAAAAGCCACAGGCACTTCATGGGGAGGAACTACGAAATGGTCAGGAGGCAGAAGTACCAACTCGGGTTGGGGCTCTGGAGGCACGAAGAAGCCGAGGATCGTTCCAAAGAAAGTCTGAGAGATGGAGTGTGCGAAAAGGAAAAAATCGGGTTTTGGGAAATGCTGTAAGGGTGTTTATGAGCTATAGATTATCAATTAGAGGTGATAAATAACTCACGTCAGGGAAATCGAAGACCAGCTCAGCAGGGCGGAAGGACACATGAACCTCTTGAGGGTCGTAGAAGGGTCTGAGGCGAGAGAACTGTCACGAGACAAGGTCAGAATATATACATACATGAGGTTGAGATGATACGAAACCCACCTCGACTTGGTCCATGCCTTCTGGCGCAGCATCACTGGTAAATTCGAAGCAAGTAACATAGCCCAAAAGATAAACCACCATGCCGCCAAAGAAGACGGCGAAGAAGGTAAAAAGGGCATCCATGATCTCGAAGATAAAAGTGGGGCTGGGGGCGGGCTTGTCATCGGCAGAGCATGTTGTATTCCGGTGGGACAGTAGTACATTTGGAGACGTTGGCATGGGCTCATAAACCGCAACAGGAACCCGTCGAGTAGCATCCGCATCCCAAAATTCGACAGGAGCCGAGGGCGGGGTTGCTGACAGGGCGATTTCAAGAATGGGTGCGATGTCGAAGGACCCGAAGTGAACGGATTCGTTACCAAAGAAATCCTCGAAAGGATCTACAGGACGTTGGATGTCGACGATCAGAGGAGGTGTAACGTTGAACAGGCTCAAAGAGGCATCCGATGAAAGGTTGACGGTCGATGAAGATGAAGATGGGGTACCTTCCCGGGCCTGCGAAGTTTCAGATTCCTTCTTCTTCTGGTAATCCAATGCGCGCTTGCAGAGAAGGTACGACAAAAGAACCAACAAGGTGACCGGACCGAAGGTAGACGATGAGGGCCTAGAATTATCATCATCGACGCCGGTCCCTGAAGAGGGGGGAGGGGGAGGAGGAGGAGATCCTCCGCAGTCGCGTTTGTAGCTCATCGACGATTTCGAGAAAACACCTAATGGTAAATGAGTATAGTGGCCAAAGGACGTAAACGATTATAGCTTACCAGCACCGTTGCCCGCTTCAGAAGGATCATTGGGGTTATCACCTGGGGGAGGGGATTCTTCACCTACAGTGAAGGCGAGGTCAGATATGGGCGAGGAACTCAAAAGATGAAACTCGCCTAAACCGTTATCACCAGAATCACCGCCTGTCGCATGGTCGCCGCCATCTCTAGAAGAATCCTCGCCCGCTGAAGGATGGCCTTGAGTATTTCCACCCTCAAGGGCAAGCGCTGCACCGACAACGACCGAGACGAGAGATGCCGAGATGATGGCTGCATGGCCACTGGATGCGGAGCGCGAGGACGCTGTCGTTGAGGAGGGTCCACTACGATGGACCTTGGCGGGTATACGAACGCCGCCTACCTTGCGAGTAGGGCTGGGGACAGCGACCTTGTCCATGACGCTCTTGATGCGACCGGCTAAGGCAAAAGGGCCGTTCCCGATGGCAGCGGAGTTGTCGACGCCGTATCTGTCCATGACGGGTTGAAGAGCGAGAAAGCCAGTGGCGAGGGCGAAGTGGAGGATGGGGTTTCGGAGGCCAACAAAGGCGGTGCCATAGCCAGTACGGGATGCCTTCTGCGGGTGGAGACGCATGATGATGGCGAGGTTTTGATGTTGTTGAACTTTTATGCGAGGCGGGTAAAAGGTAGAAGAAGAGGGTGGTATGAAGGAAACGAAATGGGCGAAAGTTGCGCTGTATTTATACAGCACTCGGCGGGGAATTATTTGTACAACTTTGGCTAGAGACGCGTCGACGCGACGCGAAAAACGCGACTCACATGTGATGAGTGCTGAGGTGATCGCTCCAAACCACGCCCGGAGATGACGAATAACATGACGTGGAGGAAGGGATAATGCGGGAGAATGAGTCACTTTAAGCGCCCGTCAAGTTGCTTGACTGCCGACGGGTTGGATCTTAACCCCAAGTCATCACCTGGACGGGAAGCGAAATTAAAAGACCATGTCCATTTGACAAGTCTTCACTGAATTGGACGGTTATAGCACGCAATAACCAATAGATATTCCGATCGTAAAGTTCGTGCGTTTGCGGGATGGTTGTGTGGGTTTTTTGGTACCCGATTGTGTCATGGGATCTATTAAAGAGTGAATTATTACCAACAAGTTTGGTCGATGTAACAGGTTCAAAGAACTCTGCTTACTAGTTTCCCCGCCCACGAGCGAAGGATCTGCTAAAGGCGCTGAATGAATCCTTGGCCATGCGGCCTTCCTACAGGATGCGGCGACGTGGCACTTGAATTCTGCGGCGGTTGGCTCTGGCCACCTTCGAGAGATGCGAAGAGTCGTAATTCCGTGTTATCTTGTTCGAAACGCGATGATTCCCAAGTCGGAATTGGTTGAATGGTTTCAAACCTCGATATCATCGGGAAAAGGAAAGGTGAACAGGCCGGGGGTCGCGCAGCATACCTGCCAGAGGTGAGAGTGGGTTAAACTCTCGGCAATAACATAAATGGGCTACGAGCTCGGCAGTTGACAGAATAACTGGATTGTGGACGTTGTACTTGAGTAAGGTTGAATTCATTACTCAGACTCAGACTCAAGAATTTTGATCAATCACATGATCGTGCTGTAATCATAAATTAACAGATTGTAACTTGAACTCCAACCAGCATGCGAATTTCGCTTTTACCTCAAGGATTTATTGACTTATTGACTGCATAATCGCAGAGCTAGGCTCTCTCGTCCCAGGCTCAGAGTGTCTACAAGCACTGAAGGCTTGTTCTTTGGAATCGTCGTCATTCCTCACCCCTTCGCGGAAGCATCTTTTTGCGCAAATTCGACCAGGAATGCGGTGGCGAGGGAGACTCGGAAACATCATCGGGCCTCGCCCATATCCTAGGTGTTCTGCTGGAAGATAGCAAGATGTTTTTCGTTCCTCCGTTGGCATCACACATACGCTCCCTTTCGATCACGCTCTCCCGAATTCGGGTCAACGAGAACAAATGGCGAGAAATGGCGGGACGAGAAAAAATCGCCACCTTCGGACTTACTTGCAATTCTTGACATCCTGCTAGCGAGCTCGCCAATCAAGTCGTTCTCTCTGAGGTTTCCTAAAGGCAAGGAGTACGGCTGGAAATACGTGGATGAACCGCTGAGGGCGGCTATCGAATCCTTATGCAGTTCCCCATCGATTACCATCCTGCAGTTTCCAAAGGATTGAAGAACTGCCTCCGGGACCCTTTTCACAGGTTGTCCAAACCTGAAGGCCCTTTCGCCTAATTCTTCCCCTTACTCAGCAATCGGAATCCTTGGTTCCATTCCCCACCTTGAATCCATCACAGCTAACGACTTGGAGGATCTTCTCGAGTGTTGGCAGCTTTCCGACGCCAATCCCTCCAATCTTTCTAAACTTCAACATATTCAAGTTTCAGTGTTTATAGATGACGATGGGGAAGCGGGAACAGATCATGGCCACGCATGGGATATCCTGAAAAGGGCTCCTTTGTTGAAGAGCATCGCTTTTAAAGTTGATCCTGAATCGGAAAATAGTCAGTATTCTGTTATACTATTTCCAAGTGTGATCGTCGAATACTAACTCCACCGCTTGCGAGGAAGATATCAACCCCTCTGTTTCCAGGCGAATTTGCTCTTAGCCTATCACCAAGACTGCGATCCCTCCATCTTGAACTGGATCTTCTCTCGTCACGAAGCAGCTGTGGTATTCTTTCCTGGAAAAACTTCCTGATTTTCGAGAAACTGTCTACCCAGTGTACAATTTGTGATATCAGCATCACCATAAGCTCGAATGTATTGAGGCTTGACGACATAGGGTATATGTTCCGTCCTGATGACGATGACGGATGGCGCTCGTTCGATGAAGGCATCACCAGCTCCCGATTCCCATTTCCAAAGAAGCTGTCGCTTACATTCAATCTGGATCACACCCCATCCCTCTCCTGCAGTCCAACTTCTGACAATATGTCTGCAAGGTTATCTAGGCAAAGTCTAAAATCCATCCACATATCTCCACCTCCGATTCCATTTTGTTTGCCGTCGATATCCAGCGGATAGCCTGAGAAAGCAGTGGTGGATTGCGACGCCCATAAATCCTCTCTTCAAACCCAAAAGAATTGGATTGTGAGTACTCGCTTACTGGATATCCCGAGTTGACGTTGCAACTGACAACATGAAATTTTAGGAGACGGGATCATGATTAGGAGAATGCTCGCAACCGCCTCATTCTCTCCGAAGTTCGCCTTTCATGAATGGATGGATGCCTAGTCAAAATAGGTTTCGAATATCTTTACAGATCGCCGTTCTTTTCACTTCAAATATTACAGACGCCAAACCACTCTCCCTCATTTTATCCATGCCCCAGTAACAGGATTCTTAATCCGTTCTGTATTTCTGTATTCCTTCCCTCCAAAATGTGCCTGCAAATTTTTTTCTTCCGCCTTCAATGACTGGTCGCTTTTCCTGCGACTTTTGCTCTCCGACTCGACCCCTTCTGACCAGGGTTCGATCTACTGAATGTTC
This sequence comes from Hebeloma cylindrosporum, assembly GCA_000827355.1. Taxonomy (NCBI): domain Eukaryota; kingdom Fungi; phylum Basidiomycota; class Agaricomycetes; order Agaricales; family Hymenogastraceae; genus Hebeloma; species Hebeloma cylindrosporum. The sequence continues at coordinate 832,429 of KN831777.1, read as the reverse complement.
AACGGAGGAATTGCGGGGCAAATATCGATCATACCCATTCACTCCCCCATCAAGTGCCGCGATCACCATACAAACGTGCCACATATCTCTGCGGCGGCTAATCGAAACAAAAACGTGTATGCAGAGGAGGTTGGATTTGGGCGGGATGGAGTGGGATGGATATGCTGTATTATGCTTCTATCGAAGATGGTGGAGCTATTCAATTGTAATATCTGATGAATTTTTAATTCTAAAACGATTGTGGGGATTGCGCGGCTCCAACTTGGCTTCAACGTTGACTGGCTCGGCGGCCACCTTGCGCAGTTAGAATTTCATTTTCTGCGCTTTCGCCGCGATGCGAACGCACAGTGTGCATTGACTCTTGAGCACAGGGACAGGACCAGTTCTGCAAAAACGAAGAAAGTGGAAAGCATGGTACAACAAGTAAGCAATCGGCGTGAAGCACGGTCGACCCTGACACTGACTCTCACAGTGTTCCCAACCTCTGGTTCGTGTCAGTCCGCAGCCGACCTTCAACACAACGGACGTATGTTTCGGTCTTCTCAGCATCGGGGCGCGCCAACCCAGCCTCCAGTGGTGAATAGGCTACGGACTGGAGCCTCGCAAAAGCGGCTCAGGGACATAGAAGACGCGCTCGCGGAAAAGGCTGCCTCACAGGCGAGGCCCTTTGGAAACAGTAAAGAGAATACCCAACCAGCTGCTCCACAACCACGCATTAAATGACTTCGAGGCCGCGAGCAGCGCCTCAGGGAGATCCAGAACGCCCTTGCTGCCCTGGAGGTCGCGTCTCCAGCCACTCCCAGTTCTACAATCGCTTCGACCGTTCCAAAGGCCAAGCGTCCTTCTGAATCCTCCTCCCCACCACCAACTGCGAAACGTCGTAGGCTGCGCAGCTCACACGAGACAGCGGAGAGTCTTTCGCCAGCATCTATCCTCCCCACTGCTGCGTCCGCGACTGTTGAACCCAGTCACGCGTCATTGTCTCTTAACACTCCGGAAAAGCAACCCGAGGAACTATACGAGAAGGTGGGCGGCTTCATCTGCTGGATATCTTTAGATTTTATATCGAATCGCGGATAGGTTCAGCCTCAAGCCGGACCCACACCTCGACTACGCGATGCAGACTGCCACATTGATGAGTTCTTTGCTCGATATCCTCGGTTCCCTTACGACGCATGCGATTCAGTGACGAACCAATTTGCACGCCTGTGCAAATTCTTCGGCTGGCAACCGAAGGAAGCTGCCTTTCGGAAAACCGATGATGCTCGGAAATATTGGGTCGCTCGCCGGGCGTTCAACAATGCCATGACCAAACAGTTTAATAGTATCTATGGGACTGACTTCGGAGACCTCAGCTCCTGGAAGAACCTCTGCAAAGTTTTAGGGATTGTCCCAATTCCTGACGGACTCGAGGAGTGTCGGGATGTGAGTAATTTACATTATTTTTCAGAGGTAAACGTTTCGAATGACCGTTTCGCAGGCGGTAGCAGCGACCCACGTCAACATCGTTGATCTGGTGGAAGCACAGACCACCGGCAAGCCAGTGCAGTCATTCAGTTCAGAACGGGAGCTCAGTGATTATACCATGGAATTTAGAAAGTTCTTTCCTCGGGACAACGCTTATGCGGGAGGCTTGCTGAAGTTTCTTTTACGGAACATTTTGAATCCATCGAACAGTCGGGGTCGCCGTTATGCATAGTATAGGATTTTTACTAGTAGATTAGAATATATGTAGTCCCATCTTGAATTCAATGAGTCCTCAAATTTTGCTAAAAGAAAGCTTTTCATGCGGCAGTGATTGGCGTTTAGCCAAGTTGATGCACGTGAATTGTGTCTCTCATTCTTCCTTGAACTTCCTTTCATGAACCCGACCAACTCTTGCCCAGATTCATAAAGCCCGCCCCGCTCTTGAACTGAACCCGCCCAACATCTTGTTCAGATTCCTAACCTGCAGCGGGGCTAGCATGCTCCTTCCACGGGATATTGTCGATCTCATCATAGACGAAGTTTCACGGGCAGAAAAAAGTAAATCCCAGCTGACAACTTGCTCACTTGTCTGCCGTTCCTTCCACTCGAGAGCTCGGACTCACCTCTTTTCACCTATCAATCTATGCGTCGAGCTGAGTAACTCCTACGAAGACAGACGAGCCGGTAAACTTGTCAGGATACTCAAGTACAAGAAGAATTCAGATCTTATCTCCCATATCGTGCGATCTGTGAAAGTCTTGGTGGGCGGCACTCAGTGTCCTTACGAGTGTCAGGAGAGCGGCTGGTCCTCTAGTGGCTCATTTCTCAGCCCCGAATTTGCTCTTACAACTCATCGGTATCAACACCGACCCCTCTGCCAGGTGGCTGCCCTGACCTTGCTGAAGAGGGCGCCGATAGAAAAACTCGTGCTCGAGGGATTGAACGGCCCCTTCTTTGAGAACCCCAGCTTTAGAGTCCCCACCCTATTATTCGAGATGTGCTCGAATCCCAATCTCAAAACCTTGGGCATCGAAAACCTACGTGACCTTCCATATACCTTCCTTTTCGGACCACCCGACCGTGCTCGAAGCTTCTTCACTCGACTGGTACTTCCGCAATGTCAAGATTTCCTATGATCAGCTCGAAACTCCACCATCCACGGTTATCCCAACTATAGCAAGGATCGAGGCCTTGGAATTGTACAGATGTCACCCAACGGTTTTTTGACGGCCCCTTCTTAAATCTGTGCATCATCAGCGAGCAGCTCGAACTCGGAGAATGTCGACTGAGGAGGATAAACCCTGTATCTCTTGTTTAAATTATCACCACCATCTCTCTTCCTCGCCAATCCTTGGGGAATTCCTCGAGTTTACAGACTCGTTGCCCTCGGAGAAAATCGACAAATCCCTATTATGAGATTTAAAGTAGAACAAGATTAAGGACCTAACCCTTCTTCTCCACAGACAACTTCTTTTCGAAACTAGAACGAATCTTACACCTCCACCTCAGGAATTATTCGTCACCTCTCCGCTATGACCTCCTGGGGCATCCCGTGGGGTCATAGCATGTGGTACATCGTCGGCAAGGCACTCCTCCGACAGGCCGCTTCTGGAGAATCATTTGAATTGTGGGATATTCAAACATCGCCCAACTCCATATAACAACGACACGTCTCCCGACGAACCTCATCGGAATTGTGGAATGAGCTCTGGATCTTTTATTGTGGGTATCGCCTTATTATTCTACAACAAATTGCCATGAATGACCTGCCTTGGTAACAGACATCAATTCGGTGAACCCTCTGAGGCGTCACCATTCAAAAATGAACTTCTCTTTCCAAACAATTCTCTCAACTTCAGCTGACAACAGCCTCCTTTACACCTGCCCTCCCTGGTAAACCATATATGAATACTTTGAACGCGTGTTCAGCAAGCTCCGCCCTGACACACGGTTAGAGTGAAATGGTGTGTTTTTGGAGCGGAAGCGGGCCTTGCGTCGGCCTCGATGAATCCAAAGAAGCTGGTCGCATTGAAGGCGTTGCAGAAGAAAGAAAACGTCTTATTTCCTGCTAACAATTTTAATCGTGGCTGTGGAAGGCTTTTCGGTGGGAATTCAAGACCAATAACTTTTGGTGCGTGTTCCTACACTCAAAAATAACCTAAATTCTTGGAATACTGAAAGTTCTTGGTATTCAGCTGACCCTTATAAATTCGCGACGAGCTTGAATGTTAGCAAGAGCCCAGCTGCACAGAGGTGAGGCTTCAACATCACCTCCAGCGAATCTACATTACTGACCTAATAATTACCGCCTACCCTTTTCTTATCGCTGCCTCCGCCCTTCCTTGTGCACCGTTTCCTTCGATCTCAACTCTTTCGCTTTACTCGCTCCATCATTCACGCCCGGACTGTTTCCTCACAATGGCTCAACCACAATCATCCGCTCCTCCCTCTGCAATGGTCTCCCTTTGGCACCTTAAGACCCTCTCGTACACTCATCAACAAAGCCAGGACCTGACTGATTCTATCCATCCAGAACGCTCTCGGAGAGGTCAATGGGGAAATTACTCGAGAGCTTGCCAGGGTCAGGTCCACCGAATTTAAGGTGGTTGTAACGTACGCGCGATGGGCAATTTTTCTTGCTTTCTTGCTAATGGTCTATATTTCGGCCTTCCCTCCCTCAGTAAACGGCATTGGAACATCATCGGACTTTAAGGGTTTTCGCTTCCACTGCGAACGGCGACTTGGTCTACCTCGGTGGTGTCCATGCCTTCCCCTTGAACTCGTCTTCACGTGCAACGTTTCAGCGCCGCAGCAAAGACAGCAAGAGATCGCCTTGGAGGCGTCGAACCCCTGCTGACATTGAAGCATGCGAGTTGACGGCTACCGATGGTTAGAAAGGTATGTATTCCCTCATCGTGCATCTTACCTTCTCACAAACTATAGGAACGGCGCTTTTTGAGGTCACTCTTCTTGAACTTTTTGGCACCCAGCGCTCGATGTAGTGTAAGCACCGTTCTTTTTTTATTCCTCTCTCTCTCAATGACTGACGCAGAAGGTAGATACTATTACATACTTGATTTGGCCTCTCCGAATGCAAGGGCACCACGGCTGCGGGCTCCTCTAGCACTGACCGGACGAGTGGCCAGCCATGGATCGTGTACCACGTCCGTTCAAGTCGTGCATGGTCCAAATGCACCCTCTCATTGTCGACTCTTCTCGAAAAAAATCTGAAAGCTTAGAGCAAGCACCCACAGTCACGGTCGACGGCCTAGACGAATGCGAAGGCGGCCCAGAAAAGCAAGGGACTGGCCTGGAAATCATCTACGAAGCGGTCGCCATTCAGAAACTCCCTCTCTCAACCCTCTCCGGTTCCTCATCGCAAGCCGTCCAGAGGCACATACTATCATGACCCTACACATTGTCCATCCACTCTGCCAAAAGCTGTCAAAAAATTGATCGTCCTGTCACATTTGCCGACAATTTGTCTCGCCTCCCTGCCAAAAAATGTGTAGGGTCATGATACATATGTAGTATTCGACATTCGAGAGGCGTTTGACAGGGCAGCACTTCGCAGGATCACCAATTGTATTGTTCTAGATGTGTGGGATTCAATCCGACATATCCCAGGAACTGAGGTTGACATAACTCGCGTGGAAACCAAATGCGAGGACATTTGCATCGATTTCCGTATCGATAAGATTTTCATATAGATACACCACAGCTTTTGGCTGGTCTGCTCAGCCTGAGGTCCGGTCTTCATACATAATGAACTGCTTTCCTTATGTACTCGCTTGCACCCGGTGCCTTTCACCCGCCAAAATCACAATGCCTCACAATGTTTGGAACGGAAATTAAAACCGCGATTACATACATTAAATAACATGTCGTCCAAGTCGCATAAGGGTGGAATGTGGATGTAGAATGGTCAAGAGGGGAAATATCACCAATAGCTGTCAGGCGTAAACCTTCCATGCAGGAGATCCTTCAGACATTCCATTTCTACATCATAGAAACCCATGTTTTCCGCAGGGAATTTAGCACGATCAAAATCGATGATAGCGACCTTCCCCGTTGCAGGATGGATGACCAGATTATCTGCCCGAATATCCATATGTTTGATACCTGCTTTATGGATGCTCTTCATTACAGCCACGAAGGCTCGACTGAAAATGCAACAGGAGATGAGAAAGAAATCCCAATCATGATGCGGTGAGGCCATACCGTTCTTCTTTAGTTGTGGAAACTTGCTTCGGAAATTTCTCTCCAGTCCGCTCCTCTTCTCGTTCTCTGAGGTTTTGGCCAACGTTGTCCATGAGTAACGCGAGTGTTCCAGAATCTGGGTCGTTAAAAAGCCCGTGGACAATGGGAACACCGGTGACGTTTTTCTTCGCAAGATGGGCATAGACGGTGAATTCGTGCTGCATCCTGGTTTTCTGCTCCTCTTCGAAGGCTAACTTGACCACCAGATCATTGCGCTTCAGCGTGGAGATCATTCCTCTGTCATCTTTCACCTGGATCTCAAGCGCAGCAGGATGCACAATGCCAGTCGCACCGTCACCCAGAGGTGGACCTAACATGAGGGTGAAGTACTCATGCGTTTGATATTTGGCCTTCAATTTCTGGACACGAGGAGGCTTGGGCTGAAGGGATGGCGCACAAGAAGACCCAATGCGAATAAATGAGGCGGGAGTGGGGGAGCAGTAAGGGCCATATCGGAGGCTCACAAGGCCAAGTGTTTTCCTACCAAGTGCTTTCGTGATCTGTGAAAGGTCATCAAATGATGGAACTCAAATGGAAAGAAAGCGACAGTGACCTTGCCGTAGGAGCCAGAATTCTCAAGGGGCTTTTCGGAAGCGGTGTGCTCGGGAGAGGTCTTACGTCGCTTGGGGTTGTGGGCACCAGCGGGCTCCTTGGTAGCAGGGCGTTTAGACCCTGCTGTCTTCATAGGAGCCGTTGCCAGCTCGTGTCGTTCAAGGAGGTCCTGGATGATAGAAGAACACAGCGCTACCTGTAGCTTCCGGTATCGCGGATTTCTGTTATTGATAGTATCGATTAGCCCTGATAGATAAAGAGTTTGAGATGCTCGGTGCCGAATTCCAATACGTTCGTAGCGTCCACAATGAAGCATAATGAAAGTGCTGTCATGAACAACGGCCTTAGCCCATGCCTATAATTATACGTAAATGTCACCGGGAAGTAACAAGAATCGAGGTATACGTGCATGTTGAATATAATAACGAGGCTCAGGCCGATAAAGGCCCCTTTGCTTGAGACTGGTCCCCGCATTCGACGGGCGGATGGATGCCGACGTCTTTGTGACTGGCTGTTTCTTGCAATCGGTTACGACAACCTTTGTGGATCCCCTAGAACGTTTCGCTTTCAGGGCAGGAATGAACTGCGAAGCGATGCTGGTATCCGGCGGCACAGACAAATATGATACCGTCCGAGAACCTAGCGTACGGGAAAATTCCCATGCAAAGTTCATCGTCGAGGGTATAGCATTTTTAACCAATGATATCCCGACGTCCGTCATCGCGAACATTTCCCAAGTTGCAAATCGAGGGTATCTTTGCGCAATATCGCGAACTTTGTCCATTGTCTCTTGGTCCAGCCCTTCCAGAAAATCCGCCTCGGAGCCTTGGCTGCGCCGGAGGTCTTCCTCAAGGATTCCCTCCCACACCTCAAGCCATGTTTCCGCCAGGAAGCTCGGTTTCCCGACATACGTAGTTCTTCGGCTGCGTAGAAGCGACGACCAGCTTTGGCAGTCCGGATGGAAATGAAATATGGAGCAAAACATGACACAGACGCCTGAAATGCGCTGAAAGTAGTAATTATTCACGGAATGAGCATCGCCGAATGACTGAGGATGGTCGTCCCGTTCGTGTAATACGAATCCTTCAGGGTAGTTGAGATTATGGCCACCCGCAAGGAAAGTCGAAACTAAATCATCGCAGCCCTTGGATAAACCTTGAACCAGCGATGGCAGGTAGATCACCTGCTTCAGAACCAAACTGGAGGCTATGTGGCGGTCATAGAAAGTAATAGGTGAGGTGCTTGGGGGAAGGAGAGGCCGGCCTGCGCGTGGAACCTGCCTTATTTGTGGCGGGTAGCTGAACGCGAATGCGCGCTTGAGAATTGGAGAGAACTCGTCCTCGTCGTCTCTGACTGGTGCCATTATAACTTAAACCTTCGCAAAGTTGATGTGCATATTCTTCCCACGGCCATTGTTTGGGCGGACCGGGCTCTATCGGCGTACTTTAGAAGGCCGAGTCTCGTGGTCGTCCTAGCTCCTTGGAAGGAAGAGACGAGCTGTGGAAATTCATTCTCGGCATCGTGAGAACCCTGGAGTTGTTGGAACTTCAGCTCATCAACGCTTTTCCAGACTCAGGTGACGTTTTTTCTGCAGTAAAAATAAGGCCCTAACAACTCTAACAGTTCACCAGAACACAACATTCCGATCACTAGCGCGGTGTTTCTCGATTCGCTAACATCGCTTCGACGTCTTAAACTCACGTCGACGGACGACTGGCGTGACGCCCGCGCATTCTGGAACGAGCCTTCCTTGATGGAAATGACTTTAGGCTCCTCTCACCTCCCCCCTTAATATCCGCTCTGTGATCCTGGAAACGTCCTTTGATACCTCCTCAGAACCAGGACAGGACATCACGACCTCCGACGAATGGTTATCCATCGACGCAATTTTATCGGGGCCGAATTTTGTGAACCTCCTCACGGCTGAAGTGATAGTGAAGCGAACGGGTGGCAGAAATATTGATTCTAACGCCCTGCTGCCGACCATTTCCTCCCACCCCCAGATTTCATTGAGAACTTCAGCTATTCTAAGATGGTTCCATGTCGCCTCGGGAAAAAATGTTTAATCGTTTCGCTACGACGTTCCATCAATCATTATTAGCCCGCCGGAGGTAACTGGTACTCTCGTGGCTCCATGTACAAGACGTGACTATCTATATTTCGTGTACCCGGCACACCCCACAATGATTACTAGTATAAAAACATAGAAGGGAATCTAACAGATATCAGACGCCGTTCGTATTCCCGCAAATGGATCCCATTACATATTCCAAATATTTCCAAAACACAAAATTTGACACCGATTCGAAAACCCAATAAAACCCCAAAAAGCACCAAAAAAAAAAACTAATTAAAAGCATCCTCCATCTCCTTCCGCCACCTCGTCTGGATATCAATGGTTTCGAGGAAAATCTTATACTTCGCCTCGAGGATCTTTTTCTCCTTCGGTGTAGCATTGGGCGAAACCATATTGCCAGGAGGCGTCATCTCCACCTGTTTTTGAATCGTCATCATCCGTTAACCCACCAACAGAATATTTTTTCAACACGCAGACCAGACTGACCATGATATCCCACAACCTCTCCGCCTGGCCCTCTCTCCCCCTCGACCCGGCCTCCGCCGCGAACCTTCCCAGCATCGCCGCACCCAACACGACAGCGCCTCCGCTGTCCAGGGGTAGCACCACAGGCATGGAGCATACGTTCGCGAAGAGCTGCATGAGCTCCGCGTTCTTCGCTTGTCCGCCACTCATATAGATGGAGGTGATTTTGTGCCCTGCGTTGTTGAGCGTGTCCACGATGTGTCGGGTTTGGAGGGCGATGGCGAGGAGGGTGGCGTGATAGTGTTTCGCGAGGTTTATGAGTGAGTTGTCCTGCATTAACAGAATTACAAAAGTTTTCCTTGAGAAGGCGTATTGAGAGGGGTCTCTGTCTCATACCAATTCCAGTCCGACGATGGAGCCTCTCATGCGCGGGTCAGCGATTGGGGATCTGTTGCCTGAATTATGTGACAAGTACCGTCAGCCAGTTGCAAACTGGGAAATAGTCTCAAGTGCAGGCTGACCGTGGAGATCCGGGTACATGTGTAAATCTTTCGTGAGTTCGAGTAAACTCTCCAGGCCCTGTTCGGCTTGCAGGCTATCTAAGATGTCTTGTAGAACTGGGAATACAGATGGCGGTCGGTAGCTGAAAAACGATGAAAATAGTGAAACGCTAACGTACTGGCATGGATATTCTTTTGCTTTTCCTTTCCGATTTTCACGAGCTCAGGGTATGCAGGGTGATTGGTCAGGATAAAGTCGATTAGCTGGGAGCAGAGAATAATTAGGCTGGCGATGACGATAGATAAGAATCATGTACGAACTTGTCCAGTTGAGGATTGTCCTCCTTCGTTCATCCACCATCCATGGATGATAGGGTCCTGTTGATTGCATACGTGAACTTTTTCTCATCATCGGATTGGAAAATAGATATATACCTTGTATGGGCCCCAGACTCCGTCAACGAATATTCCCTCAGGACTCTGATATAATCACGGTGAGCGCTCAATTAGACGACCATGAAATTGAGCAGTACCTGGACGATATGACATGTACTTGTTCCAGCAACAGCTGCCAGGCGGTGTCCTGATTCTTCTACTGAAGGAATAACGTTGGAAAGCACCCCATTTTCTTTATATCTCGCAGCGACAGTTCCTAGCCAGCCAGCATATCTATATCATTTACCAATCATTTAGGAATGAGTAAAAATATCCGGAAAAACACGTACGCATCAATAAGGGCACTTCCTACAGGAGTTCCAGGAGCCAGCCCGAGCTCTTCTGCAGCTTTCTTCGAAAGACCATTCCCAACTGGCATACCGGCGATCAAGACCTCCTCCCCTTCCTTCACCCCGACTTGAGCATAATCCCGCTCAGTTAGCTCCTGCAGTCCAATCTGCTTGAAGAAATCCTTCTGCCATCCGGATTTTGGTACGTAGGAGCATTTGCATGTCAATGAGCAGCAAGACCGCGAGCTGTCCTTCGTAGCTTGGTATGTGAGGAAGTCCGGAAGGTCGAAGAATTGGCATTTGGAAAAGAGAGCGGGATCCATGTTATTTTTGAGCCAGAGGATTTTGGGTATCTCCATTTCTAACTGCGAAGCCATTTGTGAGATCTATATCCTTTGGCAAAAAAAGAGAGAAATTCAGGACACACGCTCATCGTTCCGCCAACATAGTCCAACACAATCGATCCAGTGGAATTGATCAAATCCGCCTCTTCCTCCGCACGATGATCAGCCCACAGAATAATATTCCTCTCCCCATGCCTGCCAAGATTCTCCCCCTTCGTCACCACCACAGGTACACCGTCGAAATCGGTAACGGCAAGAGAACACGTCGCATCGAACCCTAGCCCCTTAACTGCACTCGGATCGACGCCAGATGACTGCAAACACGCCTTGATAACCTTGCCGGCGCCAGCCCAAATATCCGTCGTCGACTGCTCGAAAACGCGATGGTCGAGAGGATCCCGCCAGGTCTTGGTCGCTTGTGTGGAGGATGCGACTACTTTGCCCGATTTGGATACGAGCGAGGCGCGTACGGAACCGGTACCGACGTCGATTCCAATGTAGTAGCTTTCCTCTGCGGGATTTGGCATGGTTGGGGTATATACGTGGCAGGGGAAAGAACGAAGGTATGGGGGAGCTTGGAGATAGGAGGGCTTACTTTATTTAAAATCCAGGAAGTCAAGAGAAAGAGAGGAGAAACGGTCCGGACCAATATTGCTCCGTAAAGCAAAGCTCCGTCGTGGCCCAGCCACGGCGTCCTTATTGAATGCGATTAGTATTCTGATTAGTGTTCTCAGGATGTTTCTTGGACGGTTGGAGGCGTTGCATTGGTCCTGCGGCCTCACGGGTATCCAGGCGGATTTATGGCGTCAAAATTTGAATGTTGAGAGGCAAACTCAGTGTATCACAGCAGGATGTGTTTTGTCTGGCCAATTGCATGATTTTATGTGAGGATGCGTACATACAGCCTAGCAAGCATAACGAAAGGGAAAGAGATGCAGGACAACATTTAATCTGATGATGTTGTGCGCGCTGTGGGGGAGAAAATTCAACAACAAAGGAATTAAGCAAGAAAGAAGTACGCACTGTAGATGAGCTGCGCGGAGTGGTGCACGATCGGCTTGATGAGCTTCTCCCTCTCGAGGTGACGAATGGCAACACGGGCCAACGAGCCATTGATTTTGAGACGCTCGATGAGGATGCTCTGGCTGATGAACTTGAAGGTGGGGACTTCCTTCAGGATACGGTCGTAGATGGTCTTGTCGAGGGAGACAGCGTGCACGGCCTTATCCTTGACCTTTCCCTTCGACCACTTCTTCTTCTTTGCGGATTTGCCACCGCTCGATGCCGCGGGGGCTGCTTTTGCTTTGGCCTATTGAACAGAGAAAATCGAGTGAGCTGCTTGTTGCAGGAAAGGTGCATCCAAAGCTGAAAAGTCCCATCCATCGTCCATTCGAACGTATATTGTCTGAATACATAGCAAGACATCGAAAGGACATCCATAGAGCCTTCCAGAATGAAAAAACAAGGAGAAAATGCTCACCATAATTGTTGTGACCGTCGATGATGAGGCGTCGAGTCGTCGATGCACTCAAAAGATCGAGCGCGTGCCTTGTTTGGCTGTTATTACATAATCAATGACGGCAATTTACCGACGCGCTTGGAGGACACGTCGGCGTCCTTAAATAAGTCGAACACAGGCAATGGTCCCGTGGCTCATCCTGCTCGCATCTCTGCCGCTATCGGCCACAGCGGGTCCTTCAAAAACCTTGGGTGTTTCCCCGGATCTACTACCAAAATATACCCCTTCAAAGTCTGGGACTTGGAAATGTTTGGACGGGTCCAAAGAGATACCTTGGGACTTTGTCAATGACGACTCGTGCGACTGTCCTGACGGTAGCGACGAACCAGGTCGGATGCTCAAGATTACATGGGGAATTTTGTGTTGAATAACTCTGCCAGGTACCGGGGCCTGTCCGAACACCCGCTTCTATTGCAAGAATGAAGGACACATAGGCGCTTTCATCCCAAGTTCGAGAGTGAACGACGGTCTATGTGGTACGTGTCACCGTATCGGATTTGTTTTACATGGTATTCAGTATTTGCAGAGGTTCAATGCTGCGATGGTTCCGACGAACACACCGGCGTTTGTCCAAATTTGTGCAAGGAAATAGGAGAGGAGTATCGCACAAAACGAGATGCAGAATTAAAGATTCAACGGGCGGTGAGTCACTTTCATGGTCATTTCTTTCTCGTATTAATCTCGCGAGTAGGGTGCCAAAGTGCGGGCAAGCTATATCGCGTTCGCCCACCAAGAGAAGAAGCGCCTCGAAGCAGATGTTCAAAAGCTGGCCGAAGAAATCAAGGTCCAAGAGAAGGAAGTCTCGCGTCTTCGAGGTTTGTGAATTATTTAACGCGTTGCGAGTAACCGCTGAACCCTTGCAGATATCGCTGAACGCAGCGAATCGCTATCGCAGGCTGCTCTCGAGCAGAAAAAGAAATCCCGTCAGTATTTCTTCATAGCACGATTTTCCCGTTTCATTCATTTTATCCTGCATCTAGCACTATATCAATCCTTCCTAAGCCATAACGCCGCCCTAAAATCCATGCAACGCGAGCACGCAAAGCATCTCGAGCGCGAAAAAGCTCTGGGTCTCATTTTGGATACACTACGCACCGGTTATAACCCCAACTACCAGGACATGGCAGTCTTGGAAGCGGTTCGAGGCTGGGAAGAGCTTGCTGGTCTGCCTCATATCAACGATGTCGGCAAGGAGAAGGAAGGCGAAAACAAGGACGACACAGCGAAGCAGGAAACCGCCCCAGAAACCGAGGAGCCTCTCGAGGAAGGAATGTGGACCGCCGACCAACTTCAACATCAGCTCGATGCTTTGTTGGGCACTGATTATGTGTCTTTGCTTCTCGAACACGAAGAATTTATCCAGGCCCCCATCGATGGATCCATCCGTACGCGCCATTCTTATCCGGGAAGAATACTCAGTTGACCCTCCTTTGCTGTGTTCGAATTGTCTTCGTATCTTCCAGAGTCAATCCTGCCCATATACGAAGATTTCAAAGACACCCTTGTTTCATGGCTCCAGAAATTCCACGTTATTAGTGGAGGTACCGATGGCGCAGGTACGTTGAACGCCTCTTATAACATATTCTTTCCGGATCTCATGCGAATATATCTTACAGCCGACTCTTCCCGTGCGCAACAAGCATACCATGACGCTGAGAACGAACTAGAGCAATTGAATACCGAGAAGGAGACCAAAGAGAACGACGTCAAAGAGATCTTCAATATCCACGGGTTCGGCGCCAAAGGAGAATGGAAGAAACTCGATGGAACGTGCCTGGAGAAGGATACTGGAGAGTAAGCTCGCAATTGTTATTATAGACGGGAACGTATCTGACGATTTACCACCTTTTAGTTATACATACGAAGTCTGCTTGTTCAAGGAGGTCAAGCAGCGGCCAAATAATGGCGGAACTACTTTCAGCCTTGGGTGAGGCATCGCCTTTCACCCCTCGAAGAAGTGCAACAACTGACTAACTGATTGCGGGTGCATAGGAAATTCGAATCGTGGAACCCGTCACCTGATGTCAAACCCGGCGAGCCTGAATACTACCAGAAACAGGTATACAAACATGGAACTCGGTGCTGGAATGGACCTGAACGCAACGTCGTGGTAAGTTTTTCTACTTCCACCCCAACCACCTCTCTCTCGGCGGTCCTTGTCGCATATCTTCCTTGGTGGTTGAAGCCATGGCTAATCGATTACATACATCCCTCAGTTACTTCTCACCTGCGGAACGGAAAATGCGATCCTGACGGTACAAGAGCTGGAAAAATGCGAATACGAATTCACCGGGACATCACCAGCTCTGTGTCTTCCTCTGGTTGGCGACCAGAAGAAAGCTGGTGGCTCAAGGGAGGAGCTATAGCCTATGATAGAGGACATGGTGCGGTCTCGACCATCGGCGTCGGCGTTTTTGTAAACCGGTGTGTTATAGATACGTCCTTGTGCTCATAACTACTATATCTATTGTTGTTCCTTCTTCGGCGGAATGGAACAGTTGTACGCTATCATCTCTTTTTAACGCCTGCTAAATGATGTCTGCTAGATTTCTAAAGACAACTACATGACATGTCGAAAACGTTTTCGAAAAAAACAGCATAAGTAGCTCGAGTTCTGGGGTACCAACAGCAAGCCTAAATTAAATCTACAGAAATTTCTCATAAGGTAGGTTACTCGAACATTATTAAAGAGTTGTATGAGATAATGACTCTTGCGTAGATCCTCCGTATTTTTGAAACCAATCATTCCAATATGGATCAATCACTACAACTTCAACGAAAGTATCTTGCGTTTCTCGCTGGAACTCTTTTTGCGTGCTTTCGGGACCCAGGAGGCAGTGGCCTCGCTTTGGAACAAAAGGCCCCTCACTATTGCGAGGGATGAAATGCTTAAATTTGTATTCGGAGCTGTCAGACTACAGTCATGTAAGCCGGCGACATTTTTGTTTCCGTTCACATTGTGCGTTTCTGAGTTCTCCCAATTTTTGAGTGGACAAGACAATTCAGCAAGGTCCAGGTATGACGGTTTTTTTCACAAAATATTGTCGATGTGTTGTTTCGAGTTGCTTACCTCATGTATCATTTTCATGCTTCGTTCCCCGGCTAAGTTTCATTCTCAGGGTTCGGTTTTGACCGTGTGATTCGGATTCCGACATCAGTCACAACTGAAAGCCCTCGAAATAATTAAGAGGGGAAACTCTAAAATAAAGCCACCTAGTGTATACATCGTCCAAATTACTTACAAAGGGAGACCCACCATAGATTACATAAATACGGTAATACCACAGTATGGCCGGTACTTTTTCTCCATGCCAATGGTAAGTAACAGCCCTCCAAACTAACAACAAAAAATTAACCAAAAATGAAGGGGTGCATGCAGCCCAATTTTATTTTGCCGCATTTTCACGTACTTACCAGAAACGAAAACGACAGATATACCATTATAAAACTGATAATATTAGCCTATAACTCATGTTGACCTACTATATACAAGAAATTGAAAAATAAAATGAAGGCATAGGCAGCAAGCGCGCGCACAGGGCGGTGGGAATCTGACGGGAGGGACCCTGAGATTAGCGAAGCCGGCGCATGAATCATGAATCTCATGAATCATGATGCATGAAGCTCGATGTCGGAATTTGAATCACACGGCAAATTTTGAAGCCTGTGACCGCAACTTGCTTGTTTAAATGAAGCTTGCATTAAATCGCGAGAAATACCTTTATATCCAGGCCCGGATCATACATCAAATATATCCTGGAGTTTGTTGGCGGAGGACTCCGTGGACCAAGTGTGGACAATAAAGTGTTTGATGAGCGGCCCAAACAAAGCTTCCATCATCTGAGCGTTAGGTTCAAGGTAAGAGTACACATCCCATTTCATAATGAGTACGACATCACTCAACGACGAATTCTCTCCAGTCCTCAAGCAGGCATTCGCATTCAGCTATCCGGCGCAAATAAGGCAGGTTCCACGCGCAGGCTGGCCTCTCCTTCCCCCAAGCACTTCACCTATTACTTTTTACGACCGCCACATTGCCTCCAATTTGGTTTTGAAGCACGTGGTCTACCTGCCATCGCTTGTTCAACAACTGTCCAAAGGCTGCGACGATTTTATTGCGACTTTCCTTGCGAGTGGTCGTAATCTCAACTACCCTGAAGGATTCGTGTTTCAGGAGCGGGACGACCATCCTGAAGCATTCGATGACGCTCATTCCATAAATGGCTACTACTTGGAGCGCATCGCAGACGTCTGTATCATGTTTGGCTCCATATTTCATTTCCACCCGGACTGTCAAAGCTGGTCAACACTTCTAAACATTCAAAAAAACACGAATGACGGCAAACCGTGCTTCCTGGGCGAGGCATGGCTTGAAGTGAGGGAAGAAATCCTTGAGGAAGACCTCCAGTTTAGCGATGGCTCCGAAGCGGAATTTCTGGAAGGGCTGGGCAAAGACACCATGGACAAAGTTCGCGCTATAGGGCGAAGATACCCCCGGTTTGCAACCTGGGAAATGTTCGCGATGACGGATGTGGGTATTTCATTGGTTAAAAATGCTACACTCTCGACGACCGACTTTGTATGGGAATTTTCCCGTACGCTAGGTTCTCGTACCCTATCATATTCGCGTGTGCCGCCGGATACCACTGTCGCTTCGCAGTTCATTCCTGCGCTGAAAGCGAAACGTTCTAGGGGATCCACGAAGGTTGTCGTAACCGATTCCAAGAAAGAGCCAGTCACAAAGACGTCGGCATCCATCCGCCCGTCAAATGCGGGGACCAGTCTCAAGCAAAGGGGCCTCTATCGGCCTGAGCCTCGTTATTATATTCAACATGTGCGTATACGCTCGATTCTTGTTATTTCTCGATCATATTTACCAATAATTATAGGCATGGGCTAAGGCCGTCATTCATGACAGCACCTTTGTGATGCTTCATTGTGGACGCTACGAACGCATTGGGATTCGGAACAGAGCATCTCAAACTCTTTATCTATCAGGGCTAATCGATACTGTCAATAGCAGAAATCCGCGATACAGGAAGCTAGAGGTAGCATTGTGTTCTTTTATTATCCAGGACGTCCTTGAACGATACGAGCTCGCGACGGCTCCTATGAAGACAGCAGGGTCTAAACGACCTGCTACTGAGGAGCCCGCTGGTGCCCACATTCCCAAGCGACGTAAGACCTCTCCGGAGCGCATCGCTTCCGAAACACCACTTGGGGATTCTGGCTCCAACGACGAGGTTATCGTCTCTCCTTTTCCATTTGAGTTCAATTATTTAATGAGCCTCCACAGATCACGAAAGCACTTGGTAAGAAAACACTTGGCCTTGTGAGCCTCCAATATGGCCCTTACTGCTCCCCCACTCCCGCCTCATTTATTCGCATTGGGTCTTCTTGTGCGCCATCCCTTCAGCCCAAGCCTCCTCGTGTCCAGAAATTGAAGGCAAAATATCAAACACATGAGTACTTCGCCCTCATGCTAGGCGAACCCCTCGGTGACGGTGCGACCGGTGTCGTGCATCCTGCCACTCTTGAGATTCAGGTGAAGGACGACGGCGGAGCTATGTCTATCCTAAAGAGGAATGACCTGGTATTCAAGTTAGCCTTCGAAGAGGAGCAGAAAACCAGGCTGCAGCACGAATTCACCGTCTATACTCACTTTGCGAAGACAAAAGTCGCCGGTGTTCCCATTATCCACGGGCTTTTTAGGGATCCGGATTCCGGAACACTGGCCATACTCATGGACAACGCCGGCCAAAACCTGAGAGAACGGGAGAAGGAGCGAACGGGAGAAAGATTTCCGAAGCAAGTTTCCACGACGCAAGAGGAACGGTATGTCCTGACTGCATCATGATTGAGGCTGTCCTTCATGTCTTTCTTGCGTTGTTCAGCCAAGCCTTTGTTGCTGTAATGAAGAGCATCCATAGAGCAGGTATCAAGCATATGGATATTCGAGCAGATAACCTTGTCATCCATCCTGAAACCGGAAAGGTCGCTATCATCGACTTCGATCGTGCTAAATTTCCTCCGGAAAACTTTGATCGTTACGCTGAAGAAATGGATTGTTTAGAGGATCTCCTGGATGGAAGGTTTACGCCTGATAGCTATTGATGATTTTTCCCTGACCATTCTACTTAAGTATATCCGCATTCCATCCTTTTGCAACCTCGACACCTTATATAATGTATGCCTATTTATCGTTTATGCGTTTCCTTCATGATATGTACTATCTTAGCCTAGTAATTAATCAGCTTGACCTGCGGGGCGTTCTGTATGGCGTACGACTCGTACGGTGCGAGTTCAACATCGCTCCTTTGCATGGAGTTCCTCGGCAAAGCTTCGACAATCCAATGGCAAAGCTACGAAATCAGTTGACATCTAGCCGAAATACAATGTTGTAACGCGAACAGCTCTCCCGAACGAAATCAAGGTGTAACATGGTGGATGCAGAAGGAAACGTAGAGTGATGACACAGAGTTGCCGTCAAGATTGGAAAGTAATGAGCGGCGCCACGGTCCGCCCAAACAAAGGCTCCAGGAACATTTATCTTCAACGATACTTACCAGATACCATGAAACCCGTCGAGGACGATGAGGACGATTTCTTCTCAGTCCTCCAACAAGCATTCGCTTTCAGCTACCCGGCGCAAATAGTGCAGCATCCACTCCCAGGCCGGCCTGTCCTTCCCCCAAGCACCTCGCCTATTGCTTTCTATGACCGCCACATTGCTGCCAATTTGGTTTTGAAACAGGTAATCTACCTGCCATCGCTTGTTCAAGGACTATCCAAAGGCTGCGACGATTCAATCAAGACTTTCTTAGAGGGTGGCCATAATCTCAAAATGCATCACGAAGGATTCGTTGTGTATGAACGGGACGACCACCCTGGGCCCTTTTCCGACGCCGATTCAGTGATTGTTTACTATTTACAGCGCATTGCGTCTGTCTGTGTTAGGTTCTGCTCCATAATTCACCTCCATCCGGACTGCCGACGTTGGGCGTCTCTTGTAGCCATCGCAAAAACTACGGCTGACGGTAAGCAACACTTCATGGCGGAAGCATGGCTTGGTGTAAGGGAAGATATCCTCGAGGAAGAGTTTCAGTTTAGCAGAAGTTCCGAAAAGGAATTCCTGGAAGGGCTCGACCAACACACAGTCGACAAAATACGCGATATAGGGCGAAGATACCCCCGATTTGCGACCTGGGAGATGTTCGCGATGACGGACGTCGGGATTTCATTGGTTAAAAACGCTATACCCACGACGACGGACTTTGCATGGGAATTTTCTCGTACGCTAGGTTGCCGTACGGTATCATATTCGCGCGTGCCGCCGGATACCACCATCGCCTCGCAGTTCATTCCAGCACTGAAAGCGAAACGTTCTAGGGCAGCATCGACGAAGGTCGTCGGAACCGATTCCAACAAGCAGCCAGTCACGAAGACGTCGACATCCATCCGCCCTTCAAATGCGGGGACGAGTCTCAAGCAAAGAGGTCTGTATCGGCCTGAGCCTCGTTATTATCTTCAACATGTGGGTAATAGCGCTCTCGTTACTTCCTGATGATATTTACATATGATTTTAGGCATGGGCTAAGGCCGTTGTTCATGACAGCACCTTTATTATGCTTCATTGTGGACGCTACGAACGTATTGGAATTCGGCACAGAGCTTCTCAAACTCTTTATCTTTCTGGGCTGATTGATACTGTCAATAACAGAGATCCACGATACAGGAAGGTACAGATCGCATTGTATTCTTTCATTGTGCAGGATGCCCTTGAACGATACGAGCTGGCAACCACACCCACGAAGCCCAAACGCCCTGCTGCTAAGGAGCCTCCGGGCGCCCACACCCCCAAGCGACGCAAGACCTCTTCCGAGCCCACGGCTCCCGAAAAGCCTCCTGAGAATGCCGGCTCCGACGACGAGGTCACCGCCGCTTTCGTTTCTGCTTGTTCCTTTATTTAATGACCTTCCACAGATCACGAAAGTGCTTGGTAGCAAAACGCTTGGTCTTGTGAGCCTCCGATATGGTCCTTATTGCTCCCCCACTCCCGCCTCCTTCATTCGCATTGGGTCCTCTTGTGCGCCATCCCTTCAGCCCAAGCCTCCTCGTGTCCAGAAATTGAAGGCCAAATATCAAACGCATGAGTATTTCACCCTCATGCTAGGTCAACCGCTCGGTGACGGTGCGACCGGGGTCGTGCATCCTGCCGCGCTTGAGATTCAGGTGAAGGACGATACAGGAGCGACGTCTATCCTAAAGAGAAATGATCTGGTGGTCAAGTTAGCCTTCGAAGAGGAACAGAAAACCAGGATGCAGCACGAGTTCACCGTCTATGCCCATCTTGCGAAGAAAAACGTCACTGGTGTTCCCACCGTCCACGGACTTTTCAACGATCTAGATTCCGGCACGCTTGCGTTACTTATGGACAACGCCGGCCAAAACCTGAGAGAACGAGAGAAGGAGCGAACGGGAGAAAAATTTCCGCAGCAAGTTTCCACGACTCAAGAAGAACGGTATGTCGTCACCACATCACGATTGAAGCTCTCTTTCTCAGCATATCTCGCATTCTTCAGTAAAGCCTTCGTTGCTGCAATGAAGAGGATCCATAGAGCAGGTATCAAGCATATGGATATTCGGGCGGATAATCTGGTCATCCATCCAGAATCTGGGAAGGTCGCTATCATCGATTTTGATCGTGCTAAATTCCCTAAGGAAAATTTGGGTTTCTTCGATGGAGAAATGGAATGTTTAAAAGATCTCCTGGATGGAAGATTTACGCCTGATAGCTATTGATAATTTTTGCGTGACCATTCTAGGTAGATCCTTATTCCATCCTTCTCGTTTATGCGTTTCCTTCATGGTATGTACTATCTCAGCCTAGTAATTATTTAATCAGTGTGACCTGCTGGGTGCTCTGCATGTCGTACAACTCGTACGGTACGAGTTCGAAGTCGCTCCTTTGCATGGAGTTCCGATGTCCTGTCGTCCAAGCTACGAAATCAGTTGACAACTGAGCGCGGACAGCTCTCTCAAGATCCGAAATCAAGGCATAACATGGTGGACGTAGGAGGAAACGTAGAGATTTCATGATATGATATCGGAAAAGCGCAATTTGAATGGGCGGCACCCCGGTCCGCCCAAACAAGGTGGAAGAACAATGATCTGAACATTTATCGTCAACGTTCAACGAGATACCAGATAACATGTCAGCTGTCGAGGACAACGAGGACGAGTTCTCTCCAGTTCTGAAGCGCGCATTCGCGTTCAGCTACCCGGCCCAAATAAGTCAGGTTCCACGCGCAGGCCGGCCTCTCCTTCCCCCAAGCACCTCACCTATTACTTTCTATGACCGCCACATAGCCTCCAGTTTGGTTCTGAAGCAGGTGATCTACCTGCCATCGCTGGTTCAAGGTTTATCCAAGGGCTGCGATGATATAGTTTCGACTTTCCTTGCGGGTGGCCATAATCTCAACTACCCTGAAGGATTCGTTTTACACGAACGGGACGACCATCCTGACTCATTCGACGATGCTCATTCCGTGAATGGTTACTACTTTCAGCGCATTTCAGGCGTCTGTGTCATGTTTTGCTCCATATTTCATTTCCATCCGGACTGCCAAAGCTGGTCGTCGCTTCTACGCAGCCGAAGAACTACGTATGTCGGGAAACCGAGCTTCCTGGCGGAAACATGGCTTGAGGTGTGGGAGGGAATCCTTGAGGAAGACCTCCGGCGCAGCCAAGGCTCCGAGGCGGATTTTCTGGAAGGGCTGGACCAAGAGACAATGGACAAAGTTCGCGATATTGCGCAAAGATACCCTCGATTTGCAACTTGGGAAATGTTCGCGATGACGGACGTCGGGATATCATTGGTTAAAAATGCTATACCCTCGACGATGAACTTTGCATGGGAATTTTCCCGTACGCTAGGTTCTCGGACGGTATCATATTCGCCTGTGCCGCCGGATACCAGCATCGCTTCGCAGTTCATTCCTGCCCTGAAAGCGAAACGTTCTAGGGGATCCACAAAGGTTGTCGTAGCCGATTCCAAGAAACAGCCAGTTACAAAGACGTCGGCATCCATCCGCCCGTCAAATGCGGGGACCAGTCTCAAGCAAAGGGGCCTTTATCGCCCTGAGCCTCGTTATTATATTCAACATGCACGTATACCTCGATTCTTGTTACTTCCCGATGACATTTACGTATAATTATAGGCATGGGCTAAGGCTGTTGTTCATGACAGCACTTTCATTATGCTTCATTGTGGACGCTACGAACGTATTGGAATTCGGCACAGAGCATCTCAAACTCTTTATCTATCAGGGCTAATCGATACTGTCAATAACAGAAACCCGCGATACCGGAAGCTACAGGTAGCTCTGTGTTCTTTTATCATTCAGGACCTCCTTGAACGACACGAGCTGGCAACGGCTCCTATGAAGACAGCAGGGTCTAAACGCCCTGCTACCAAGGAGCCCGCTGGTGCCCACAACCCCAAGCGACGTAAGACCTCTCCCGAGCACACCACTTCCGAAAGGCCCCTTGAGAATTCTGGCTCCTACGGCAAGGTCACTGTCGCTTTCTTTCCATTTGAGTTCCATCATTTGATGACCTTTCACAGATCACGAAAGCACTTGGTAAGAAAACACTTGGTCTTGTGAGCCTCCGATATGGCCCTTACTGCTCCCCCACTCCCGCCTCATTTATTCGCATTGGGTCTTCTTGTGCGCCATCCCTTCAGCCCAAGCCTCCTCGTGTCCAGAAATTGAAGGCAAAATATCAAACGCATGAGTATTTCACCCTCATGCTAGGTCAACCCCTCGGTGATGGTGCGACTGGTGTCGTGCATCCTGCTGCGCTTGAGATTCGGATGAAAGACGACACAGGAACCACCCCCATCCTAAACAGTAACGACCTGGTGGTCAAGTTAGCCTTCGAAGAGGAGCAGAAAACCAGGATGCAGCACGAATTCACCGTGTATGCCCATCTTGCGAAGAAAAACGTCACCGGTGTTCCCATTGTCCACGGGCTTTTTAACGACCCAGATTCTGGAACACTCGCGTTACTCATGGACAACGTTGGCCAAAACCTCAGAGAACGAGCAGAGGAGCGGACTGGAGAGAAATCTCCCAACCAAGTTTCCACAACCAAAGAAGAACGGTATGGCCTCACCGCATCATGTTTGGGATTTCTTTCTCATCTCCTGTTGCATTTTCAGTCGAGCCTTCGTGGCTGTAATGAAGAGTATCCATAAAGCAGGTATCAAACATATGGATATTCGGGCAGATAATCTGGTCATCCATCCTGCAACGGGGAAGGTCGCTATCATCGATTTTGATCGTGCTAAATTCCCTGCGGAAAACATGGGTTTCTATGATGTAGAAATGGAATGTCTGAAGGATCTCCTGCATGGAAGGTTTACGCCTGACAGCTATTGGTGATTTTTCCCCTCTTGACCATTCTACATCCACAGTCCACCCTTATGCGACTTGGACGACATGTTATTTAATGTATGCCTATTCAATTTATGGATTTTGAACTGGGAAAACCCTCCTTTGATGGAGTTCCGACGTCCTGAAAAGCTTCGAGAATCACTGCAAATCGGTTGGCAGCTAGACGAGATAGAATATTATATTGTGGCATCCGAACGCGGTCAGCTCGCCCGAGCAAGGCATATAACATCATGATGGGCGTATGAGGAAACGTAGATATGATGACACAGAGATGGAAGGCGCCACAGCCTGAGATTGATTTGATACTTATCTGAACAGCACCCCCCCAATCCACAACCATATATTATGGACGAGTCTGCTCCCGAACGTTACGCATTGTTCCCGCTCACAGTCTTTGATAATCTTTTCGAACGCACCACCTTTGTCACCGGTTGGCTGGTGGAAGGAACAATCGATTCGGATGCGCTCTCTGCGGCTTTGGATCGCGTAAGTCGAAAATGGCGAATGTTATCAGGGAGGTTGCAGTCTGTCAAGGAACAAGAGGTGCGTGTTGTCGACCAACATTGCCTCTGCATTTGAACCTCACTCACTATGTTCATAGAAAGTTCAATGGCAGCTCAGGATTCCCATTGGCAAAATCCCCCCGGAATATCCCACATTTGCACTGACGACAACCACCTCAAGCCTACCTCTCTCTCATTATGTTCCCATACCCATACCCTCCACCTCTAACTCCTTCCCGCCATCTGTCTTTCTTCACTCTTCAACACCACGACAATACACTGGATGGGAAAGCACCAATCATCCCCTAACTTGTTGGAACCTCACGTATTTCCCCGCATCAGCGAATAACGGCGTAGCATATACCTGCATAGGCTTTTCCAGATGTCATGGAATTTTCGATGGCGGTGGAGCCGCTTCTGTCATGAACGCTCTTGTTGCCGAGATGAACGGCAATGAATGGGTCGTACCTCCGCTTCCGCATGAAGGCATGAACGCCAACCTCGTCGAAGAAGTCCTGGCACACGAAACTCGCATGGAACAGTCTTGTAGCAAGAACTACCAAGATTATTCCGGATACACCTTCCTGGGCGTCGGCGGATACATGAAGCTAATTGCTTGGCATGTCCGGGAACGCTGGTGGAGAGGTGCTGAGAGGCGGATCATCCTCATGCCCAAGGTTGTCATGAATCACCTCGTCGAAGAGGTTAGGGCGTCCTTGCGCAGCGAGCAGCGACAAACAGACCATGTCACCACTGGAGACATTTTGGTTGCCTGGATATTCAAGGTACGTCACCTATTTTTTCCCCTCCCATCTCAACCGTTAATATCTGAGATCCAGACCGTGTATTCCACTGCCACAAAGCCCAGCATGATGGTTCACTGTACAAATCTCGCTAGTTTTCGGGCTCTTCTTGGTGAAGAGAACGAAAAGGCGCTGAATTTTCCCCACAACGCCTTCATTCCACTTCCTTACCCAGTCCTTTCGATTGCCGACTTGAAATCATTCTCACTTCATGCACTCACAAACCTGCTAGCCGCTTCACGAGCATCTCTGTCTATGCACCATGTCGTCACAGCCTACAAGTGTTTGCAGCAATCGTGCTTCCCAAATCCCCCCGGTGCCGATGAGACTATAATGGTTTCCAACGTTTCCGCCAGCCGAATCCTCGAATCGGACTGGACTGCAGTCGGGTCAAGGAGGACTTTATGTGGATACCGCTACCAGGCTACACCAACGGATGTTCTGTTTACGAATGCTGTCTATATCGCTGGACGACTTGACGATGGTAGTGTCGTTTTGGATGTCACTTTGAACAAGGCTCGGTTTGAGCTCCTGTCTGGAGAGGTGCAGCGGATTACAGCGAGATTAGCCCGAAATCAGAACTATGATACCAAACGGTCGTGAACCTAGGTTTGTCATTCCGTTGGCCTTTCCTGCATCCTACTTAAGTATTTGTCATGGAAAATTTGTATTCGAGTGAGAGCGAGATGAGCTACTGCGGGGAAAAATAAATGTGAGCCCTCACCGACTTGTAGTTCAGCATACCCGAGTATATGTACTAACATATTCGCCAACCCAGGAAACGAGATGATATTTGAAAATTCCTTTTATACCAGGGTGCGAGGACAAACGTGAAATGGAAAGTCTCATGAGACCATGAGACTTATGAGACTTCGTGAGCCTGATACTTCGTGATACTTTGTGATACTTGATGAAATTTGATGCAATCAGTGAGACCAAAGTGAGACTAGAAGAAATCGGCGTATAAATAAGGCTCGCTTTCCGAGTCCCGACTTTCTTTCTAATCCCCCCCTCGTTATCCACCCAATGCGTGACAAGTCTGGCGCGCCTTTCGCGCTGCCGCGTACGATTGTTATCGAAAGGATGATCTAGGGCCAATATCATACATAAATCATCCCGTTTAGGGCTTACATATCAATCAAATTTAATATATTTTGAGTTTTATTTCCAATATCACGTGTACTATTCCGTTGTTTTTTTTGATAGATATTAATAATAAGATAAGCCGCTTTCAACCCCTTGAGTCCTTAAAAAGCTTTGAACTTGAACACGCCAAGGTATATATAACCAAAATATTGGTTTAGATTAGATCTTGCCAATGAGCCGATTCTACAATTATTTGAACATCGGAAAGATAAGATAAGGGATATATATTATATTCATATAGTTTACAATGTAGAAATTAATATGTAGTCACATAACTATTAACGAGGTTATTAAATATTAAATGTGATGTCACGCTTACCAAAATGATCAATAACACGCAGCGTGACACGATGGGGGGGAAAGGGAACGGGGAGAAAACAAAACATCCAGCTGCTTATATACCTAGGAAAGTATCACAAAGTATCGCGAAGTCTCATGGTATCATGAGGTCTCAAAAAGTCAAAAAAAGTATCACGAAGTCTCATGGTCTCACGAAGTATCGCAAAATCTCACGGGCCTACCAAAAAAATTCAAGTCTCATGAGACTTTCCAATTCACGTTCTTTCTGCAGGGTGCAGCAAATGTGTGAGGATCTCATGGCTGTCAGAACCTAAAATTCTGCCATCAGTTCGATTGAGCCAACCAGGTCGAATCGACGGTATCCAGCCACTCACCTTTGAAGGCCCACAGTGACGGAAAGCGCGGCGCTCTCATAGCTGTCAGACCAAACGTAAGATGCGACCTTATACTAATGAGTCTGAGTCTGAGGTAAGTATGTATGTCAGTTTTTTGTCCTGTTCGAACAGCTTTGCCATGTCGTTTGAAACAGGAGACGAAAGCCATGCATAGGAAAAGGCATGCGCCCAGGATATTCATTCTTGCACTCACAAAGGCGCCACAGTCACAACCGCATCCTCGGGCCCCTCGTCGATTACGCGTGAGTGCTTGATCCTTGGTATGCTTTGACAACCTAAACCTTGGATGGTTAATCAGCGTCCTTGCAAGTCTGTGTGCCCATGCACGTCGGGATCTCGACGATTTCCTTCGTTGGTCCCTGTCACTAAAAAGGAATTGCGAATCCAAGGTGCACACTATTCTTCGAAGGAGCGCCGACTCGTGCCAGCTTCCCCCGGACTATTTTGTTAAGAAAGCCGCTGCAAAGAAGGCTGCATCAGAAAAAATCCTGTCATCTGACAAAACTGCGAAAACAATCACCGGAAAATCCCCCCTAAATCTGCTACTGCTGGAGGATCTCTTAGTAACGGAGCCAAATTGTCACCCGCTCGCGGTAAAACCAGCTCTCTTGGTGGAGGTCGCATTACAAAGGGTGGTAAATCGACGCTTGGCGGTAGGACTGGCAAGACTGCTGGAGTGCGTAGCGGCATCAGAGCATCATCGAAGGTACTTGGTGGAAAGGCCAGCAAGACCGCTGGAATACATGGCGGGGTTACAGCACCGAAATCACTGCCGAAGGGTGGTAAATCAACGCTTGGTGGAAAGGCCGGCATCAGAGCATCAAAATCAGCGCTTGGTGGCAAGATCGCTCCAGTACTTACGTGGTGCCAGCATCGGAGCAGCTAAATCACTGCTGAAGAATGCTAAATCAATACCTAATGGAAAGGCCAGGAGGACCGCTGGAATACGTGGCGGCGTCAGAGCATCGAAATCATTGCCGAAGCATGGTAAATCAACACTTGGTGGAAAGGCCTCTGGAATACGTGGCGGTGTCAAAGCATCGAAATCAGTGTTTGGTGGTAAGGCGGGCAAGACTGCCGGGATACACGGTGGCAAGTCGTCTTTTAACTCTGCTGACGGGGGCGCCGGTAAGTCTTCGGTCACTCCTGGGGAGCCAAAGTCGCTCGTAGACGCATGGTGCAAGCCGCGCTTGCTTCCACTAGCGGAAAGGCGGGCAAAACATCCTCCGCGAAGGTTGTGGCCCCTCTTCCTCCTGTTCGTAAACCGCTTAAGGGAAAGCATTGATTCATTGGTCGTTGTATTCTTACGTACCGGTGTATAATAAAATAGTTAAATTTTGAGTGTGCATTCAAAAGCCTTCAATTTCGATACTCACAATGTCTTTTGCGTCTCCAAACCAAGTGTTGGACATCATGAACCACGAATGCTCAGGATGCACTCGATGGCTACAAGGACTGACAAGGAAATCGACGGTGGGGGTGGCAGGCTCTGGGTCATCTCAACAAAAAGAAATGAATCATTCTGGAGTACATCTCTTGAACATATCCATAAGTTTGCAATCTACTAATAGTCGCCATTGAGGCATAATTCAGGCAGGGAGTTGCCCAACAGGCTTTACGGAATCTTCTAGGAAAACAGCCTCAGCCTGACCTTCAGCAACACTGAACCATTTGTAGTCACTGCCCAGATACCTTATCAGATCAGGAAATAGCACAACTTTTCTTGGAGTAGCTTCCGACTCTTGTTCAGTGACCTGTTCCACGGTTTCGGTAGCACCCTCTACCTTGCCAATGACGAACGAGACTCGGATGACCACCCGCCTTTTGCCTTCGGGGTGAGGCCTTCGAGGACAACAGTTCCTCCCAGGAAATTATCCTCTGCTTTTGCATGATTTCCAAGTAAGATTCGAACCGTGACGCTGATTTGGTTATCAAATGAGGTAGTGAGCAGGACGGAACCCTCCGCTGGACGTAGTTTACGGCCTGAAGGGAGTGCTACTACAGCTCCGCCATCCGCAGTTTCGATGCTGATTGGTATAATTAGGCCGTAAGTAGCCGTCACCCGTACGCGACGGGCATCTGGGTCAGGGAGGGGGAATTTCGCCGCGCCCTTGGATAGATCGCTAGGAGAGGCTACATGAACAGGAATTGAGGAATATGTGGTAGTAAGACGCTCCTGTACTGCTTCAGTCAAAGCCAGGGGGGAACCTAGAATAACGAAGCGTGTTGGAGTTGCAGGCATGTCCATGTCGGGTTTCACAAGAAGACGAACAACTTCCTCTGCGACTGCAGAGATATCGGTCGAGGAATGACGATGTGAGAAGGCGCCGCTTTGTGAGGGGAAAATTCCATCCGATTGTGGTCTGTACTCGACAACCTCGGATTCGCTTTCTTCGAATGAACATTCAAGAAAAAGGATAAAATGGGGAAGATCGGCGACGGAGAAATTGGCATTGTATGCATCACAGAAAGGAATAGGTTCTGCCCTGAGTGACGGTAAGTCCAGTTTCGTGATGATGTTCATGATGTTGCGAAGATGTACTGTACGGATCACGGCCGGGAGACAAAATATCGTTTGACTGTCTGGGTTGAAATCGGTGAGGATGGAGCTGAAGAGTTGAAGAGTTTCATCGAGTGAGTTGGATGCCAAAGAAAATGGAATAGATGTATCAATTGTGGATGGTGACACGTCCGTCGTCGACCGTCGAGGGTGAGGAGGTCAGCGAAAAATGATAGGCATCTTCGAGGACGGATATACAAAGGCCATTCACGAGGCTCATAATGACTGCGATGGACGAAAGTTTGTGGGCAATGAGATGATCATGGCGGTGCGACTTGGAGGGCTTTGAACAATTTTCAGGCTCCGATTTGACGGTTTCCAAAAGGGCTCGCGATAAGTACCACTTGCACGTTCGGAATCTATGATACTGCGTATGGACCCACTGTAATCCACTCCACTCCGAAAGTTCCGACATCAAAATCCATACATAGGTTCAGAGCAGCCAGCCAGTCTTATTAAGTACCATGCCTTGGAGCCTGGTAACAATGATTTGAGTCTTTTCCTTTGCGCTGCATTAATTGGAGCTAGGTCGAATATAGTCCCGGCCGAATACTTAATAATAATCTGGGAGTAGCATGATGATGATGAAGCCAGTCACCCTATTTCACCCGCTGAAAGCGGATATGGTACACGTCTGTCTATCACATGCTCTATGCAGCAATTATATAAGGAAAAGTATGGTACAAACAATCAAATTTAAAGGAGATGAAGGAACAACAATAATTAATCTAATATAGGGGCTAGGACTACCCATTTTGGAAATCCCTCAAGACGCGATCGAAAATACCAATCACGTGATATATTTTCTCGTACGACCGCGCAAAAGTTCGACGTTGTCAATAACTCCCTTGCTGTAACACGACATCTTTCTCTGAGGGTGCAGAAGAATATGGCCGTCTCAAAAAAATCAACAAAAGTCAGGACAGAACCCTCCCAGAGTCGGCTCACCACATGGGTGAAGCGGATTGGATTCTTGGGGATTTTAATAACGACCTTGGGATGGCTGGATAGTATCAAGGTGCGCAGGGCTTTTTTTAGGTCATATCCTTTCATACTAATATTAAAATTACGCGATTTAGGATCGCTGGTATATTTTCGAGCCAGCTTTCTTGCACGAACTTGCACAGACAGCTATTGCCTCATCCCCGAACGACACCGCGGGCATGATCAAGCATATCGTCACGAATCTCACGGAAACATACCCTGACAATAAAATACGCCTTAATACCCACCAAGACTGGGTGTTCAATAATGCTGGAGGTGCCATGGGCGCGATGTACATCATCCACGCGAGCATCACTGAATACCTTATTATCTTCGGCACACCACTGGGAACCGAGGGACACACTGGCATTCACACTGCAGATGATTACTTCCATATCCTCGTCGGAGAACAATGGGCTTTCCGGCCTGGTCAGCTCGAGATGGAGCGTTATACTCCAGGCATGGTCCATCTCATGCCGAGGGGTGTCGCGAAGCAGTACAAGATGCATGAAGGCTGCTGGGCTCTTGAGTATGCCAGAGGTACGTCTAGATATATCAACCGATGTACCCTCTCCCTTCATCTTTTTTTATTGCAGGATGGATCCCGTTGATGTTGCCCTTCGGATTTGCTGATACCTTGACCTCGACCCTTGATATCCCCACCTTCTATAACACTGCCCGGATTACTGGGAGAGAGATTATTAAAAATCTGCTCATAGGGAAGATCTAGTGTTTGTTGTCGATGTTCACTCTAAAATACCATTAATTATATTTATTTGGAAGTTCTCTGGTTCCTTGGTTGCGATTCTCTGAGTAATCTTCCCTCATGCTTGTTCACGTGTTCGGATATTATCACAGCAGTTAAAAATGAATTGAGTCTCAGCGGGATACGTAGTTGCATGAACTTTCGACGACGACCAGCGCGTGCCGAATGTATTCATTGCCTATCGTACATGTACATGGTCTTCGAAGAAGTGGAACGTGGGGATGGAATTGTCAGTGTGCAAGGATGGATTGAGTTCGACGGCGAATTGGGATTTAAACAAGAATGGCCTGCAGTTGTGCAACTGGGAAAACGGTGAAAGGGAAAAGTTTACTTACGTCTGACGATGGGGCGGAACATAAGGACTGGTCGAAGGACCAGCCCGTGTAGGAGAGATTGATGAACGAAGTGAGCGGAATGGAGGCTTGGCAGAAAGAGGCTGGGCAGAAGCCAGCGGGCGCAAGGGTCCCCATCGGAGAAATCCGAAACTCCAACCACTTCAAGATCCTGCAGCAGATGCCATCAATTCCCATCACGCCATCACTGGCATCATTTGCCGTGATAACGCCCTCTACATCCTTCGTTCAAAATTTGTAGACAAAAACTATGTGAATATAACAGATTGATACTGTCAACGTCCATAGGAATAAGTTAAACATAGAATCATTGGTCTATGAGGGAGATGGAAGTGAACTGATAATCTCTGCGCAACTTTATCATTGATGGCATGCTCTGGGAATTGATGGCATCTGCTGCAGGATCTTGAAGTGGTTGGAGTTTCGGATTTCTCCGATGGGGACCCCTTGGACGGGCGAATCGGACGAGCGGAGTCGCCAAGGCAGAGACCCCTTTCCATCCTCCTTCTCTCTAGCCTTCTCTTGCACTGCTGGGCCAACCCTCAATGCAGCTTCGAGTTTTTCTTGTTGCCTTTGTGCTGCCATACTATATCCCTCCATCCATAAGATTCACCCTCTCGCTTCAGCTCATCTCATTTTGCGCGCTCTTTCCCCAACACCCAGGACAATTCATCTTCGAGGCCCTTCCCTTTTAGTGTTTGGAAGTTAGGTTAGTTAACTGCAAAATAACCAAGACCTAAGCGGTCCTTAACCACAAATAACCGGACCGCAGTTAGTGGTTAATGGTTTTTGAGAATTTTCTAACTGGTTATTTTGTGGTTAACTAACTGTAACAAACTGGTTATAACCGACCCTATTGTACAGCTTCAAAATGCACCCCAAAACATCCAAAACGGTCAAAATCTGGCTGAGATATTGTCAAATCTCTAAATTTCTAGCCAAAAGAGTAAAGTTTCAGGAATATTATCATAACTATGTCAATTCTTCGCCGAATTTAGCATTCTCAGGCTTTATTTGAAGCTATGATACGTGGCAATAATATTTATTGAGCGAGATATGTGCAGTTTGGACGAGTTATGACCGGTTTTCAATTTTTTCAGTCATAACCAGTTAGGACTGCAAATAACCGGTCAATCGGTTATTTGCAGTCCGGTTAGGTTATTTTAGGTTTGGAACAAAGGCCTAACCGGTCTCAGTCTTGGTTAGAGTCCCCAGGTACCCAGCCTCTAACCCAGGCCCTACTTCGAGATTGATTCTTAAGTTGAGGATAGGTAGATTAGTAGATGGGAAACGATTATATCATCCTGATCCGACATTTCACTGACAAACTTTAATTCTTTCAACCTCTCTGTAGGGCCTGGAAGAAAACATTTGTAAACAAAGCTGGCCGTGTCGCCGACCATCAGGTGGACTCTGAATACTTTACAGGAAATTGCACTGAGGCTCGATAACCGTCACTACCTCGTTCATATCCATTGTCCATTGTAATTGAGTGAGGTACTGTAAGGGATAGATAACAATATCTTCACCTGGTTGGCCAAATCTGTAGTCTAAAAAAAATTGGCTGCATGCAGGACTTCTCCAATGCCTCTCAGTTCTTTGTGATGTTCTGAACATTCTCCTCGCTTTTACATGAGATTACTTATGGCAGCCTTCATATAAAACCAGTGATTGTCCAAACATTCCACTGTGCACACTGGCACCTTTATGAACGAGGTAGCGATGGTTATCGAGCCTCAGTGCAATTCCCTGTAAAGTATTCAGAGTCCGCCTGATGGTCGGTGACACGGCCAGCTTTGTTTACAAATGTTTTCTTCCAGGCCCTACAGAGAGGTTGAAAGAATTAAAGTTTGTCGGTGAAATGTCGGATCAGGATGATATAATCGTACTAATCTACCTATCCTCAACTTAAGAATAAACCTCAAAGTAGGGCCTGGGTTGGAGGCTGCCAGGTACCCAATAACCAGACCTAACCAGACTTTTAAACACTATTCCCTTTTGAGGCAGATGACGCCTTGGGCTTCCAAAGGTCCGACCAGACAGCATCCAAATCTACCCTGTGGCCATCTCGCTTCGAACATTCTTTTTCCACCACCCAGGACAATTCTTCCAAGGCAGTTTGGGGCGTTTTCGAGTACTGCTTTCGAGGTGGCCGTCGCCACTCAGCTTCAGATGCAGCAGACACCTTGGTACTTGTATGCTTCGAATGACCAAAGTCGAATGCCATTGGAAATGGTTCAGCATGAACAGGTTGTGGGAAATGAGCCATGGTCTGAGCTGTACTCTGTTGGGAAGGGTTGCTCCTAGGTGGGGGGCTGGGGGCTTCGGATGGTGAAATGGCCATGCTTGATGACGGGTTGATTTCCTCAAGGTCATGGCAAAGCTGCAAGTGTTCCGCTATTTCATCTTCTATCCATTCCATCATTCTCCAGTGCTCTGCCTCCTCCTTTTCATGTTCTTTCTGGCGAGATATTTCCTTTTGGCACTTAGCCTCTGCAGCCCTGGCTTCCCAGTCGCATATCTTGCACTCTGTTGCAAGGCCGACTTGAAAGCATTTCTTCCTTTGTTCATGGCCAAATGGACATATTATAGGCATGTCCGCGTCACAGGCCATCTTCAAATGGTCATAAAATTGATGACATTTTGAAGGGCATTGGTGAAGTCTACAGGACATGGTCGTCCCACTGTTAACAACATGCCATTAGTTAGGAAGGAAGGTCCAAAATGTGACCAAACATACCAAGGTTCAGCACAACTGCCATCTGGACAATACTGCTCGAATTGGTCCTCAGAAGACAAGAGGGCTGTACGCTGGGGACACTGTTCACACTTTACTGGGAATCCATCATAGACATGACTTTGGATATGCACAAAGAACCTTTGCCATAGTGCACCCCCTTTCTTCGAGTTGATGAATGTCCTGGAGTTACCGATAATTATGAGGCCATTCCATGCATGGGAGAGCAACACATCGAGACGTTCGGGCACTATCATGAAACCGATGTCGTTGTCAGTGTTACTTTAGGTCAATGCGGCTATTACGATGTTTCTCTCCTCACTCTGGTAGTTATCTACAGACAAAGCTAAGTTTGCGTTGGAAGCATAAAACAAGAAAAAATTACCAATAGTTGCAAGCCGCAGTCTTCGCTTTGTCGTTTTTGTATTTCCAGGAGTAATAAGTCCAGCACAGATGAGATCATATGAATCGAGGTCGCTAAGCACTGGATCATTCTCTGCATCAAGTTCAATCTGCAGCTTATGCAGCTGGCCCAAGTACAGCATCAAAACAACCATCTGGTCAGTGTGATAACCCTGCTGAGCTAGATATTTCACGACCTTGAGGACCATTCTTGCTTCGTAAAGATTTTGCTTGGTGGACTTTGACCCCAGATCCCGCTTGTCAGAGATATTAAGCAGTTCATCTTCAAGATGAGCATGATTGATGAAGATAATGTTGTCCTGCATCACATGAAGATCAGGTCGGCCTTGGATTTTAGGAGCATCCTAAAGGTCGGGATAAGTGAGATGGCGGATAATGGAGGAAATATCGGGTCGCATTCAGTGCTGAGAAATGAGAGTTTCGTGTGGATAACCTTTCTGCACAAGGTGCTCGAAGAGTGACATGTTCAGATCGTAACCTTCACCTTTCTCCACCGTGAGGTTATAGTTATTGACTTTCAGATGCAACTGCCTGTGGGCAATATTTATCAGTAAATAGAGGTGAATGAGGTAGAGAAAGAAAAGGCAGAACTGTCAGAAGGCAAGCTCCTTGATTATGGCTATAGAAATTGATTCACATGAGGAAGGAGAGGTTGATGAGGAAAAAGCAGATGACAAGGAAGAGAGGAAGGTTGAGGAAGAGGATGATTTGACTATAGATGATTTGGAAGAACTCAGGTATGCAGAATTTTAATCATGCAGTGTCACTTCATACAAATGAATTAAATTATTGCCATTCAGATTTATACCCTCAACATATTTTACATATATCTTAAAATCGGCATGTATTTCTTGTCATACATTGTAGGGATCATGAAATTCTCCATGCTTGATTATATTTCATTACATTTGGCCTATCTCAATGGTAAGATTCTATATCCTTGATAATATTATTGCAGCCCAAGTAGATTGGGTGTACCTTCATCGTAGAATTTTATAACCTTCATAAAATTATTGCAGCCAAATTAAATTTGGGCTGCCTCTCTTAGAAGTGATTACGTTCTGCTGCAAGTATTTTATCTATTTGTATACTTCCTATATTTTTGATACTTTGATACTGACTTTATATTTGGTTGTATGTGCCTACGATAATTGTGGTCAGTATGTAATGTCTACAATAGATTACATATGTTGTGCACTTTTGGTGATGTAGCAAATGAAGAAATTTATCTAAAGAACTCATAATGTGTGTGAGAGTCTGTGATCTGAAGAACTGACTTGGACCCTCTATATAAAGCAGGTGGCCAAAATCGAAAATTCATCCACTCTGTCTCAGGTCTCCCTCTGCCTGAATGGATTCATATATTACAGTATTTTCACTTTTTCAAAATGTTAGAAAATCTGGTGAGATTGAATTTGGGTTGAGTAAGACAATGAATTGACTATTTGCTATAGTAGTACTATTCAAATATATAAAAACATGTATCAATAAATATAAATAGCGATATAGATCACCCTGCCACCTCTCCTCCACACTATCATCTTTAGCTGGACATATCATCTTCCAATCCTTGATATTTCATTTTGGCAATGTTGAAGGGTGACTCGGTGAGTTCTTATTCTTGTATTTTGCTGGGATCACTGCATGGATTCAGTGGCTTCAATATCAACTTGGTGTCATGAACTGTGGTTCAATTGTTCCATGTCAGGTTGCAGACTTTTTTTTCCTTTTATCACCCACCATGAGTGAGGGTATGGGTAGACGCTGAGATACCCAAGGATTACCTGTGCATTTGCCTACATGTTCCATGCAGCTTGGACTTTGGATATTATTGTGGCATTGCTCACTGCTGCTCGCTTCTCAAGGATGCAACAATCAGGAATACCTATTTACTATTTTTTTTTTTCTTTAAATCTGTTGCAATCTTTATCATCTGGATTTATTCTATGGGACCTGGGTTGAGTTGGGATAGATGAACATTCATTATCCTTGTTCTTTTTTTTAAACTTTTTATAAATTTCCTGGAGTAATTTATATAATACTGCAGATCTCCACTTTTATTCTGGACTTTTTCTGCACCTCAGATGCTAATTTCAAAATTTCTAGGATAAGAATCGTCTTTGAATTGCTGGCGAATGATTTTTTGGAATATTGGTATTTTCTTTCTCTATTTTCATTTGTGGTTTTGAACCAAAAAAATTGGCTCACAAGGTGTTAGCCCCATTGGATGCAGGGTTGAGAAAACTAGTGCGCATCGGCATGCTTTTCCCTCAGAATGGTATGCTATTTTTTTCTGTGCTTTATTCAAGGGTGACAATTCCCCTCCTCAGAACCTCTAAAGAATACAATTTTAACCCTGAAAACGTCGCCACCTATCACCATGACATCAAAAGGAGGCAGTGACATGCCGAGTTGGATGGTTCTTCCGGATTTGGATATAAATTCTATTTTGGGATCCGATCACGAGTCCGACGTGGACGAACTTGCGCTGGACGACCATGGCGAAAGTGTCTATTCCCTGGAACACCTCCCTACGTCCATAAGGACCAACAAACGTAAACGTTCGCCTCATTCGCCTCTGCCGAATGTTGATGATGACTTGTTCGGAGAATTTCCCACACCTTTGAAAAAAATTCGCTCATCCGACCAACATCATTCGACAGTACTGACCGCGCCTAGTCTGCTAGGGAAGATCAGGCCGTCATCCAATGTCCTCACAAACTCAGCTGGGACCAGTCATGCCCCCATCGTCGGGTCGGGTGTTGACAGGTCATCGAAGCCTCTCTCC
Organism: Hebeloma cylindrosporum; assembly: GCA_000827355.1. Classification (NCBI taxonomy): domain Eukaryota; kingdom Fungi; phylum Basidiomycota; class Agaricomycetes; order Agaricales; family Hymenogastraceae; genus Hebeloma; species Hebeloma cylindrosporum. Next base: position 795,303 of record KN831777.1, on the reverse strand, counting down.
TCATCGATTTCAACCTTCAACACCAGAGATCCTCTCGGTATCCAAACTGCCCAATCTCCCGAGGGGAATTTGCCGCATACCCAACCCGAAATCACCAACGTAAAGGACGTAGAGGGAACCGGCACAGGTTGCTTCGAACCTGATCTTGACGAATTAGAAACCTGGACCCAGGCCTCAGTCGCGGCTGTCGTTTTCGGCAAGACTGAGTACGCTCAGAAAATTTCTGGGGGGGTGGAAGAGACCGAGGCCTGTCAGAGGATAGCGTTGAGGCATGTAAAGGAGCACACGCAAAAGTCTGTGGCTTCGCGGGACATCCCAGTGCCACCAACGCTTGCTGTCCCGTATCTATCTCTCTCTCTCCGTTGTGATCAAATAATAGAGGAGATACTGGGGTCCTTCTCATCGGACACTGACTCATTGGAAATTGGGCAATCTGTGAGTTTTATCACCCTTTCGTGCATATTCAAAATTGACGATGTTTGTAGGATATAAGTGATTTAGAAACGCCGCCAGGAACAATTTTCAACCGCGGAGCGTTGTCGAGCTCGAAGATTTATCCTTCAGCGGCTGTATTTGACAGGCGATTCTCGATCGACGTTGAAGATTGTCTTGCTCCTGCCGCACAGGAAACACATTTGCCTACCATCCCGCCGTCCATTTCCCAGCCACCTACGGTTGGCCAGTCTGAGGAAAAATCCCTTCCCTTACCCCCAAAGCAGTCCATCTCCTCGGCCATCGTCAACCCTCCCAGACTCTCTCTCAATCACCCAAGGCCGACCCCACTCAACCCACCCTTCCTCTTTGGTGCCTCATTCCGTCCACCTCCACTATTTGGACATTTGTATTCTTCTCCTCCGCCCCGGTTTACCGAGTTAGAATCATCCGTCAAAACAAACGAGGCCGATTCAACCGCCAACCCGCCATCCACCCCTGCGGCTCAAATTCAAATTACCCATAACCGTGATTCAGTCGTTGAACAATCCCAGCCACCCGAACAAGATATATGTCCTCCTTCTGCTACCTTCGATGAAGCAGAGATTAATCCCATCCATTCGCCTTCAGAACCCGTCGTGGAGGAAGTCTCCATAGATCTCGATGACGTGTACCTCGTCGAACTCTGGGAAACGCCAACAATTTCAAACACGAGTGCCATACCTACTGTTTTCGACTTCAATTATTATAACCCTCGTTACCGCGACATGTGGGCCACTGGAGCGGATGGCCAACCCGATCCCGTTTTGATGAACCGATGGAGGTCGCAAATGGTCATCGTTGAGATTAACACTGGTATCGAGGCTTCGTATGAGGGAGAAGATGACGCTAAGGACGAAATCAAGGTCGAGGATGTTGACCAAGGAAGCAATTTACCTGCTGACCTGGGCTCTGCCGTCGAAATCCAAGGGACGGCTAGTAAACCCACCCGCCAGACTCAGGCCGAGCCATCTGCACAGAGCCTTGCAAATTTCCGGAGCGATAACAGTGCTATGACGAAGAATCCTCGCACTTCGACAGCGGAGATGGAGGGCACCGATCCGCATGCATGCGAAGATGGAAACATAGTCTCGATGGACTTTCCGGGGGAGCTTGCTGCCCGGATCGACCAATGGACGATGTTGTTGAAGTCTTTCATCAAAGGAAAGAAACAGTTTCAACCTCAGGTACGTTGCATCTATTCACTCGTTCTCCTCACTGTCCTCAAATATTTTGATCCCACAGGATATGTTGGACATGAAGCAAGCGCTGCTGGATGTCCACGCAAATCGCGACAACATCGAGCTTGACTCTGAACTGGCTCAGGTCGTCCTTGCCTTTTCGAACTTCCCACCCATCGATTTCCCAGATGGTGACGAACTTGGGCTTCGTGCGTTAGCCGCGAAGTCGGTGCAGGCTTGGGGCGCCAGGCTTCCGGGCGCTGGTTAGGACGGTGATGGTCAGACCCCCTGAAATACTTCTTCGACCCTCGTCGTGGAGACAATCCTAGAGGCTTGAGACCTCAATAAAACACCAACCTGCGTGTATTTCTTCTTCCATAGCCTTGTAAAGCTTCGCTATCTCATGATGGTGGCGAACGCCTGGGGGGACGATGATGATCAGCCGCACAGACACCTCAGGCAAACCCCAATTTGCGCTTATTTCTTGTTTCATACTTTATGCAGTTTCGCTATCTTGCATGTCGGTGTTCGGAAATCCACATAATTAAATACATCAATCATTAGTTCGCGTTTCGTTCACGATTTTGACAATTTGAACTACGGAATGCGAACTCGAATAAAATGTATAGCTGCTTCTTTTAAATCCGACATGCGGCTTTCAATTATCGATTGTTCATAGGGCCTATCCTAACATGGAGCTGAATTCTCGAAGAATTCGAGATGGATGGGAGCATGTTCCGAATTGTCTTTTTTAGACTGATGTTGATATCGCCAGCCGGGGGCTGAGGGTCGCTTATATTATTTGGCCACACATAATCCACGTAAATAACAAGGGAGAATTTCACCAAGAAAGGCAGATTCCGTCCGCTGATGGCGGACTCGAGGCTATGAAGGGCATTGATGGAAGGTCGGAGGAGAATTTCCGGATTTCCGGCCAGCCATGCAGATGACGAGCTCCTCCAAGGTATTCCACGATTGGACGAGCAAAATCTCTTCCGACAATATCAAGTGTTCGGCGTGAGCACCCGTGCTCTGAAATGACAATTCCAGGAGTCTCAACTTCAACTTCGGCAACAGCCTGTCAAAATCGACTGGTCCTCGAAAACTATCTGTTGAGGGTATTAGAGTTATCTTCAGCAGTATGATGAACAGCGCTAGCCATTCGAGGCTTATCCCAGGAAAATACGTCAGGCGGGATGCATGTTATTGTGAGATTCTTAAAACCTGAAGATAGCCATAATATCGATGGATCGTATTCATGTGTGCCGTGGAAGTTGTACAAGTGTGTTAGGCTGAAAGGCAAGCCCCACGAGATGACGAGTAACAGTGATTTCACTGTCCCGTTGCGCGTTGATATTGAAGTCGGGATGCTTTTGCCTTCCAGCAAGGTTGAAGAAGAGAGAGATAGGTCATGCAGATTTTGACCACAGCATAATGTTATTGAGGTAAGGGGCAGCCTGGCAATAGAGCATAATTTGAGTGAGATTAGATAGTGAGAGGTGAAGAACTGTAGCCGAGTAGACTGAACAACCTCGCCCAAAGCTCATTGGCAGTTTAGAGACAAAATGATTCCAATAACTTGGAATTTTGGTTTCCATTACGGTGTACGGTGCTCTGAAGATTAATTCCAAAGATCAGACATCCGACGACATAGGAGAAAATGCCAGACAGGATAAACTGTGGTTTAGAAGGCTCTTGAGCCTCCGAGTCTCGGTCAGCCTAAGAGTACTGTTTATGGATTCGTTCGCCACATTCATTTCGGTCCCCTCCCTTGTACACATGTCTCCAATCTACAATGTTCATTATAACAAGGATCTTTAGGGAAATGAATGATAAACGGCTTACATCGAGGACTGAGGTGCTCATCCCGGAGCCCATGATCCAGACCCTTACCAGGCCAGCCAGGAGGCATGTCTTCCAAGTTCGGAAAGACATCGCGCCAGTTGTTGAGGCCTGCACAACAAGAGATGAGCGCCGGTGAGGAAGATGACGCGGGGTGCAAAGATACTCACCGTGCAGCCTGAATAAATGGTATTCGGGGCCAAACAAGCGAGTTGGGTCCTCCCTGTACCATGCCAACCTCTTCTCGAGCCTCACCTTCGTCTGTGCATCGATAACCTTTTCCTCTTCTGTTAAAACAGGGTTCTTCTGGGCAAACCATGCATCCCGTTGCCTTCCTGGTGATAAGGGAACCATTTCTTGTTCAACGGTGGGAGCTTCGCCGCGCCGTTGCCGCTTTGCAGGCCGGGTATCGTCATCAGAACAGTCTAATGGGCGTTTCTTGTCATCGGAATCCGCAATCTCGTCGATTATCAGGTCAACGAGTTCCTGGTATGAAGGCTCCGTCATTGCGGTAGCAGTTCAAAGAGGACTGTTGCGCATATTTGGCATGAACCCCGCTGACTAATCACAGTGGTTTAGAGAAACGGTTGCAGCGGAAAACTGTGTGTATCACCATGGCTGGGCAACTTTCAAGTCGGCAACAACTGGATCTGTACGCGTTTTGGGCAGCCTGATATATCTACCACAAGGTCTAACATCGATTAAACCAGACACAAATCGATGCTTGATTATCTCTACAATGCCGGCTTCACCAAAACCTTCAACGAGTTTCGCGCGGAAGTACCTGAACTAGTACGTTCGGCCAGGGCGATGTTGGAAATTCAAGTTGTGTTGATTCGGTCTTGGGCTAAAGTCAGACTTTACGCCGGATCCCACGTCTCCAGCGAGTGGGTTGCTCGTGAAGAAATGGACCAGCATTATTCGAATGCAGCGAAAGGTGGACCCCGGTCTTGGCTTGGTGTAGGGTGTTTAATTCACGATCTCCCGATGATTAGGTCATGGATCTCGAAGCACGACTCGCCCAAGCGCATGAGGAGCTGGCAAATGCGGGCCCTGCCGCGTCGGAGGGTTCAAAACGCGTCAACAAAGAGTGGATACCATCGTCAACTCCAAAGAACACGCTTGTTGGACACAGAGACAAGATCAACGCGATCAGTTTCCATCCTACATACTCAGTGATCGCCTCTGCTTCGGTCGATGCCACGGTGAAGATTTGGGACTGGGATACTGGTGAATGTGAACGCACGTTGAAGAGCCACACCAAGGCCGTATCAGATTGCACTTTTGATTCAACGGGAAAGATTCTCGGTGCGTTTGCTTTATTCATGCCGTAAATCAATTATTTATAACCCAAATTCTTATTCTACAGCAACTTGCTCCGATGATCTGTTTATCAAGCTGTGGAATGTCCCAGACGATTACAAGAACTATGCCACACTTCGTGGCCACGAACATTCAATTTCAAGCGTACATTTCCTCCCCGGCGATAATCAGTTAATCTCAGCGAGTCGAGACAATACCGTTCGCGTTTGGGATGTTCACACGAGGTGCGTTGATCCGGATCGCATTAAACGTCGTTTAACTCTGCTGAGACAAATATAGTCATTGTGTTAAGGTATTGAAACCTCACTCAGAGTGGATTCGGTGTGCACTACCCAGCGCCGATGGACGATTAATTCTTACATGTTCAGATGACCATGTAAGTCTTTCAGTCGCTACACTGGAGTTTGCCTAACCAAAACATTATTCTAGACTGCTCGCATCACAGACCGCGAAAGTGCCATCATGAAAACCGAAATGCGGGGGCATGATAATCGCATTGAATGTGCTGTATTCGTCCCAATGGCATCAATCCCCGCAGTTAGAGAATTGGTTGCCCAGGTAATAAACTTTTCGCATGATATTTCCTTCATCGCTAATATCTTCACGTTCCACCTCACCCAACTTCTCAGACAGGCAATGCACAAACTGCCAAGGTGGATTCGCTGGGAATCTCCTTTGTTATGACAGGATCTCGAGATAAAACTATCAAACTTTGGGATGCCCTTCGGGGAATGTGTCTATGGACTTTTGTGCGCCACCACTCTTCTTATTCTGCTTTGCTATCCAGCTGACGACAACTTGAAGGTCGGACACGATGGTTGGGTTCAAGGCCTTACATTTCATCCTTGCGGAAAGTTCCTTCTGTCAGCGGCTGATGACCACACGTTGCGTGTGTGGGATCTGAAGACGGGTCGATGCCTAAAAAAGAGTACGTTCATCTTGCTCTTGAAATTTTTAGTCTTTGTTTGACTTTATTTTTCTTTAGTCGAGGCGCACAGCCCATTCGTGCAATGTGTAGCATGGGGTCCAACACCTGTAACGGAAGGCGGAGATGAGACCGATAGAATCGTCAACGTCGTGGCGACAGGTGGTACCGACAAGGTAAGCCGGTCGGACCTGTACCAGAATTATTATTCTCTTACAATGCCGCCTTTCTGTCAGCTCGTCAAGATTTGGCGACCGTAGTTACTCTGCTGGCCAGATGGTTTCTCGAATGTGGGGACCTATATTTCGTACCCGCCCACAGCGACATCTTCAGCTCTTCAGACGTTTTTTTTTTTGGTTTTTCGTCACTATCCCCCAACGCCCTTCCTTTTTTAAATTAGATTTCTCCCCACCTCCTCCTCCTCCTTCCAGCCTTACTAGTGCATCATTAATCACCTGGCTGTTGTGTATTCTCCCGAGTTATCCCCAACGCAACGCCTTACCTTCTCCTCTGATTCATGATCATACCCGAGTTCGCTCTGTGTATTTATACATGTACTACAATCCAGCATACATAATTTACGTAGCTTACGACGATGTTCAAGAGGAAATGCATGCAGTTATCAAAATATTTAGAGGAACTAAGTGTGAATCATTGTCATGATTATCGGAATGTTGGAGGCTGTGAGCTCCTTGCACACGGCCCGGGCTTACAATACCTGTCCCTCTCAACGACCATCTCTCAACCGTCCTCCACCCTCGAACTAGCTTCAACCTTGGGCATTACCAGACGTAATAGGTCTGAAATACTTGCGGGAACAAGGCTTCGTCAGTGGACCTCGATTTTCGTATAACGACACGCGCTGGACTCCCCAAAGGCACGAGGACATGGCATTTGCATAGCTTTCTGTCAAGTCGAGGATGGGTTTATAGGTGACAATGGGAATGAATAAAGAAGAATTCTTCCCCCACACTGTAGTGTTCCGCACCTCTTGCGCTGACCTTCAGAATCGCCATTGCCGTCCCCTTGAAATCGCGTTTTCGTGTTGACCGAACGCAAGACCACAATCTGGAATGTCGGACAAGTTCGAGATCTTGTCTCCACTCGAACTGCCCACACCTATCCAGGCGTCTCCTCCTCCTCCTCCTCCCCTGCTTTCTCTTTCATCAGGAACCCTCGATATCCATTCTTATCCACCAACAGAGCTTCTGAAGCTTTTAGCGGATTTTCTGACAGATATCGCTACTGCAAACGACCGTCTTTCGCCATCGGACACAATCCCCCCCTTACCGTCAAGTCAAGATCCTCCTGAATCAATAATAAATCCCTCACCGATATGGCACACGCTCACCACAGGATCTCAAAATGCCGTCTCCAACCCAGCATCTGCCTTGGCCTTCCATGGCACAGGGATACCCAAGCTCTCGGTGGAAGCCTACCTCTTACGAATACACAAATATTGCCCTACGACAAACCAAGTTTTTCTGTCCTTGTTGGTTTACTTTGACCGCATGTCGAAGATGTTCGAGGATGCTGCCGGCCGTCCATTTGTTATCAATTCCTTCAATGTCCACCGCCTCATCATCGCGGGGTACACAGTTGCAAGCAAACTCTCAACTGATTTGTTTTACAAAAATTCCAGGTATTCCAAGGTCGGTAAAACTTATATTACAACCGTCCTCCATTGATTGATTAGGCTGACTATAACTTATTCCATAGGTCGGTGGCGTTCCTTTATCGGAGCTCAATCGACTGGAAACCCAGTTTCTTCTCCTAAATGACTTTCAGTTATTTGTGTCAACCGCCGATCTGCAGCGTTCCGCCGAGAAGTTGCGAGCGAGAGCGGAATTATGCCTGTCTGGACCAGTATCATCACCACGGGATCTTACACCTCAGCCTGTGGTCGATCCGTCATTTCAACCTCCTCGCTCGGCCGTTTGGTTGTCGATAAATTCCGCACAGTCAGATGGCAGAAAACATGGTCCCGGCGGCCCCTTATCTTGGTTCCCACTCGCCGATCCAACGTTTAGGAAACAAGAAGATTTTCCTGACGGTACTACCGATTCCCTGACGAGGAAGATAGCTTCTCCGTGTTTTCAGCATTCCCCCTTTTCGAACGAGGCTAGGAAAATCCGGCAACAGATACGATCGGTTTCGAATCCCAATGCCAATCCAATTGATTTCGAAATCAGGAAAGGGATGAAATCGAGAAGAAAGGCGTGTCATGTCAACTCCACGTCGGAATCTTCGTCGGCCTTTGATACCGAGGCCTTTGGGTCAAGCCTCCCCGAGTCTGACGGAGACTCGAATTAAGTTCCATGACCCTAATGCTGGGCGAGTTTTTCTGCAGCCCAACTTCATTCTCTCATGATCTTTAGAATTTTCCGTGCGTGATATTTGCCGAACATTGCGTATATATGAACGAACAATTGTTGTGCCAAAATGTCTCCAATATAAAGGGCGTATAGTTAGTACTTGGAAAATTCCACTCTTGAAGGTGGGATTGTTCATTTATAGCAATCGGTTCTCCGGAGTCGGTATGCTCTTCAATTATGGCAAAGGCCTTTGCGCGTCACGAATCACGATATTTCGATAACATTGGACTGACACTCCTTACTAGTTAAGCAGTACACTGTAGTACAGTGCAGGAAAGTATATAAATAGATATAACGAAGGCAGAAGATAGTGTCGAGGTTAGACGCGTCACAGCAGGTACATCATGGTCTGGAACAAGAGGCAAAAATCACCAATAGCTATCAGGCGTAAACCTTCCATGCAGGAGATCCTTTAGACATTCCATTTCTACATCATAGAAACCCATGTTTTCCGCAGGGAATTTAGCACGATCAAAATCGATGATTGCTACCTTCCCACTTTCCGGATGGATGACCAGATTATCTGCCCGAATATCCATATGTTTGATACCTGCTTTATGGATGCTCTTCATTACAGCCACGAAGGCTCGACTGAAAATGCGACAGGACATGAGAAAGAAATCCAAATGTGATGCGGTGAGGCCATACCGTTCTTCTTTAGTTGTGGAAACTTGCTTCGGAAATTGCTCTCCAGTCCGCTCCTCTTCTCGTTCTCTGAGGTTTTGGCCAACGTTGTCCATGAGTAACGCGAGTGTTCCAGAATCTGGGTCGTTAAAAAGCCCGTGGTGGACAATGGGAACACCGGTGACGTTTTTCTTCGCAAGATGGGCATAGACGGTGAATTCGTGCTGCATCCTGGTTTTCTGCTCCTCTTCGAAGGCTAACTTGACCACCAGATCATTGCGCCTCAGCGTGGATATCATGCCTGTGTCATATTTCACCTGGATCTCAAGCGCAGCAGGATGCACAATGCCAGTCGCACCGTCACCCAGAGGTGGACCCAACATGAGGGTGAAGTACTCATGCGTTTGATATTTGGCCTTCAATTTCCGGATGCGAGGAGGCTTGGGCTGAAGGGATGGCGCACAAGAGGACCCAATGCGAATGAATGAGGCGGGAGTGGGGGAGCAGTAAGGGCCATATCGTAGGCTCACAAGCCCAAGCATTTTCCTACCAAGTGCTTTTGTGATCTGTGGAGGCGGCGAGATCAATTATACAAATGACGTTAAATGCAAATGAAAGCGGTACTGACCTTGTCGTAGGAACCATAATGCGCAGGAGGTTGTTCGGAAACTGTGCAATCAGGAGAGGCCGCCTTGCGTCGCTTGGGGATGCGCACATCTAAGGGCTCATTGGCAGCGGGACGCTTGGATCCTCCTGTCTTCATGGGAGCTGTGGCCAGCTCGTATCGTTCAAGGAGGTCCTGGATGATGGAAGAACACAATGCTACCTGTAGCTTCCTGTATCGTGGGTTTCTATTATTGACAGTATCGATTAGCCCCGATAGATAAAGAGTTTGAGATGCCCTGTGCCGAATTCCAATACGTTCATAGCGTCCACAATGAAGCATAATGAAAGTGCTGTCATGAACAACGGCCTTAGCCCATGCCTATGAGTAAATGTAAATATTGCGGGAAAAGAACAAGTATCAAAGACATACGTACATGTTGGAGATAATAACGAGGCTCAGGCCGATAAAGACCTCTTTGCTTGAGACTAGTCCCCGCATTTGACGGGCGGATGGATGCCGACGTCTTTGTGACTGGCTGTTTCTTGCAATCGGTTACGACAACCTTCGTTGGTGCCCTAGAACGCTTCGTTTTCAGTGCAGGAATGAACTGCGAAGCGACGATGGTATCCGGCGGCACAGGCGAATATGATACCGTCCGAGAACCTAGCGTACGAGAGAATTCCCATGAAAAGTCCGTCGTCGTGGGTGTAGCGTTTTTAACCAATGATATCCCGACGTCCGTCATCGCGAACATTTCCCAAGTTGCAAAGCGGGGGTATCTTCGCCCTATATCGCGAACTTTGTCCGTTGTGCCTTGGCCCACCCCGTCCAGAAATTCTGTTTCGGAGTCATCACTAAATTGGAGATCTTCCTCGAGGATTTTGTCCCTCACTTTAAGCCATGACTCGCCCAGGAAGCGCGGTTTGCCGTCATTCGTGGTTTTTCGGATGCTTAGAAGTGTTGACCAACTTTGGCAGTCCGGGTGGAAATGAAATATGGACCCAAACATGATACAGACATTTGCGATGCGGCGTGAGTAGTAGCTATTCACGGAATGAGCATCATCGAATGGCACAGGGCAGTCGTCCCATTCATGCAACACGAATCCTTCGGGGTAGTTGAGATTATGGCCAGCCCCTAGGAAGGTCGCAATTAATTCATCGCCGGCTTTGGATATCCCTTGAACAAGTGATGGCAGGTAGATCACCTGCTTCAAAACCAAATTAGAGGCAATGTGGCGGTCATAAAAAGCAATAGGTGAAGCGCGTGGGGGAAGGAGAGGCAGGCTTGGGCGCGGACCCTGCGATATTTCCGCGGGGTAGCTGAACGCAAATGCCCGCTTCAGAATTGGAGAGAACTCGTCCTCGTCGTCCTCGACGGATGTCATGTTGTCTCGTTGAACATTCAAGATAAATGTTCTTCCCACGAAGCCTTTGTTTGGGCGGGCCGTCGCAGCCTCAATATTCCTGATGCATGTCGGTTGTGAGAAGTGTTTTGATCAAAGGATCAGGTGTGAATGATCCGTTGCGGAACGTCGAGGCTTTTCCTTATACATACTTAACTTCAACCACCTCAGGCAGAAATCCGATGGCACTCATAACGGACACAGAAATACCGATCTTTCCACAGGAAATTGTCGAGCTTATCCTGGATGAAGTCGCTGCTCTGGATTCGCCTCAAACTCTGGGAGCTTGCGCCCTTGTTTCGAGATCATTTTACTCCCCATCCCGAAGACACCTTTATTCTGATATTTTTCTAGTCATGGATGGTCGCGGGGACGCCGAGCTCGAAGAATTGTCGAAACCCTAGAAACTTTCCGGGAAAGGGGGGTTGCCACCAATGTGCATTCGCTCACCCTTATCGTGGACATATCATCGAAAATTGAATCTGAATCTGCATTTGGATCTCGAGTCCTTGGGCCGGAATCCAAGGGTATTATAGGGTCCAGAATCTCTGAAGAGCTTGGCCTTTGGCGTACCAACCTCGAGAAATTACTCGGTCTCGTAATTGCCTCACAGTTAACAAGGTTCACGTTGCAAGGTCGAGGAGGGGTTATCAAATGCGAATCACATCTACAGCGCTTAATTCGGATAGAAACTCTCCACTCATTGTTCACTCTTTCATCCCTCAAATCGTTGCGGATTTCGCACCTTGCCTGGCTCGACAATTCCCTTGTTGGGGACGCACTCCGTAGCAGCTCCTTGCAGGAGTTGACGTTTGTGAACGTCTCCTTTCCGCTGTCATATATCACCCGCCCGGCTGTGCACATCACAAACTCACACCTACGAAGCTTGGACGTCAGACGCTCAACGGTCATGTTCTTTCTGAGAAACATAGGATACTCGGGACACGTATCGTCACCCCCCTCCCTCGTGACTTTCACTCGGTTGCAACGTCTGGTTATCTCAGGAAACTCGTATGACCGAAACCTGGGGAAATTTATCCTTGAAGTTGCCGATACACTTGAAACTCTGGAAATCGAGGACATTGATTGGGAACGTGAGCTCATATTGTACATCCCCACCATAAGAAAAGCTAACAAATTTTAAGGCCATATTTGTCTCGATCAGCTTACTTCTCTACGAAACCTGAAGATAGTCACGGCATCCAATGGCTCCGACTCACCCCTCCTTAGTAAACAGGCCCAACTCTGCCATCTTCTCTCATCGGCGACATCTCCGACCAGAATCCAAACCATAAATCTTCACTTAAATGTGCATATCCTTCCGCGGATGTCATATCCAGACTTCTCCGCCTGGACAGAACTTGACAACGGTTTGAGTGGGGGAGCCTTTGTCAATTTAAGCCGACTGGACCTACGACTTCATCTCATTTACACTATGGCCTCTGATGAGCAGAATCGAAACGTCGGTTACATAGGTGGATCGGATTTTCTACCACAAGTGGCGAGCAATCCTTTGGTCGATTACCGTCTAGCTATCCGGACCATATGTACCCCATTATGCATGCCCGAGTATCTACATTCTTCACGTTAGAGATCTGTGTGGTCCGATTAAAATTCCTGGATGCATATGGGACATAGTTTGCACGACACTAGGTGTTCCTCATTTTGAGAACAATCGGTATTCAATAAATCTCTGCTTTCCTAATTACGAGCCTGTTTGAAGTGGGTATATGCGTTTTCAAAGTCCGTTGATTTTCTACAATGCCCTGGGAACTTTCGCACCCAGCGCAGATGTTTCCCCGGCGTTTCCATTCACCAACCCAAATCTCAGCGAGGAAGCAAACTACATTACCTGATCAGCCGCAATCCTCTCTCTCTTCGCGCCTGGGATTCCATTGCTTCGTAAAACTTGGTCACCCTCACCCACGATTTGACTTACACAAGACCGAGTGCCCGTTCACGATTCTTGCGAACCTCCCACCCAGGATTTCCAGCTAGCTGCCGCTGTGCAGCATGCCGCCCAGTCATCATGAAGGGAAAATCGACATCCCTCTAGATATAATTGAACTGATCATGGAGAAATTGGCCGAAGATAAGGATATGGAGGCACTGAAGCGTTCCTCCCTTACCTGCAGATCATTTCGCTCTATTTGCCAGCAGCATATATTCGCCACCATCAAGCTTGATTTCAGTAAACCACCCTTCGAGAACCCACTGGCGTCCCGATTTAGGCAACTTGCTGATCGAAAGCCATTCATCGCTAGCTATGTTAGGACCCTTGAATACGTCGACCTTGTTGGCAGCAGGAGAGAAGCCTCTGTCTTGCGGCGGTTTAGTCGAGTCAATGCTTTCACATTTGGCTTCAAAGACGAGTTTCCCCTCCGTTCGGGTCCCCCGAAGCAAGATTGGAACAAGGCCCCGACGTCCCTTCAATCATCCCTCTACTCTTTCATTCAAGCGAACAACATCACCCAACTCTATCTATTCAATATCGGAAATTTCCCAAAGTACCTGCTGCTACACCTCCCTGCGTTGTCGTTGCTCGGTATTTGCCGGGTCAATTTCACAGATTCATCTCCTTCTGCCACGTTCATCGGTAACGAAGTGACTCCAAAGCTTTCTTTCCTTATTGCACAACTTGGGCAGGACCTTCTTACAGTTCGAGACCTCCTTGGCTGGGGACTCGCAAACTCTCGCTCTTCGATGATTGATATAAGGCGGCTGAAACAATTCGTGGCTCGGACAGAGGATCAGCCTGCCGCAATGCGAATCATCGGTCAGCTCTTGAAGGCTACGGAGAGCATTGAGAGTCTGATGTTATCAGGCACAGTGGTTTGTTTGCCTTTCTGATGATTTTATTGACTTTCTTCCTGTTCTTAGGTCGCTCCCCAACACTAAACTGTCTCGGAAGCATTGCTAGCGCCCTTTCCCCCAAATCCTTGAAGACATTAAAGACAATCGGGCTCAGTCTGATGTTGCAATCAGTTGACATAGATCCTTACCTCGGTTTGACCAAAGAGTTGGAGGCAATTTCTGGAAGAAATGTCCTGGAACAGATCGTCTTGGACATTGCAATTAGTATAGACACTGATCGACATTATACCATTAGTCCTAGGAAGTGGGGAGAGCTCGACGTTGTTCTGTCCGTGGCCGATGGATTTCCTTTGCTCCACCGCCTCGAGGTTACAATAACTCTCCACTGCTACTGCCATCTCGGGCATCAGGAATCTCTGGAGAAAGTGTGGGACATTGGACGGAGTGAATTTCCGAGGTTGGTGGCAGCTGGGAAAGTAGAATTCATATTTGATGCGAGAATCGAATTGCTCTAATGATAGGTGGACTTGTTGGACCCCTACTGTCCGTCGCAATTTCTGCATAAAGGGTTATGCTACTATCAGTAGATAGCTGAGGTCTCTTTTGTTGGACGCCAGCGGAACGCTTGTCCATGCTGTCGTTTTTTCTGTTCCGACTTTGTTCTGACCTTTTCACCTCTCGTTTGTTGGATGCGGCCTCCCCCCCTCACCCGATATTACAGTTCAGCTCAGCACTGAAGCGAGCCATGTGATCTGCCTCAATACTCCCTAGGCTACATGTTCACAACTGCAGTTTTCAAAACCTCGTAAAAGTTGGTCGCTATTAGCCACGAAGGGAAGACATACCGGCCCACGCCGGGATTAACCATCAGCGCAAGCCTCACGCGCTCACGGACAACGCTTCCTATGATCGGTATGCATACAATTACCAGGGAGGTTTCTGCAATTAATCATGACCAATTTTTTCCCAACTGATATGGTTTGAAGGATGTGACGACGCAAAGATCCAGAATTCATACTTGAGCCTGCTGTCGCTGATACAGCGGTTCCATTAGGGTTCTGCTTTGTTATTCTGGAATTCTACTTTATGACAGAATTGGAGAGGTATTTGTCGAGTTGACCCCACGTTCGATTTGGTGGTTATGATGGGATTTTGATCATGATGGACTGATGGATGATCCATCATCGATGATCGATGATCGTACGCGTTGAGCGCTTGATGAATGGCATGCGTGACAATCTTCCCAAACTCTTCCCCTGCAGCGTTTTCATGTGGAAAAATACATGAGATATGTAAAAATATTTATGCATAGCGCACCTGCAAAAAATCTACGGTGAACTACGCAGAATTGCGGCACGAGGGGCTAACGATATACTTAAACTGCACTAGGCTACTTATATCAATCTGAAGACTTATATGCAGCTGTGGGCGAAGGTCCACATGCCGCTGTGTATATATTTTGTCCCTGATCAATACAAATTACATTTATAAAGGACTTGGGAAAGACCCAAATCCATAGAAAGAGCTGGTCTCTTCGCGTTGCCTGCCTATTCTCACCTGAGCTGGTCTTGCGGGCCTTGGGCATTTCAAACTATCAGTACGTCCTCAGAAAATGTGATACTCGTTGATTGCCAATACTTAACTTTACAAGCTTCATCGTAACTTCATTTGCAGAGATGCGTCTCATATACCTTCTTGCTTTGCTCCTGGTCCCTGCATTCGCGGCTCCAACTGAGAAGAAACGGTTCAAACATGGAGAACTGATGGACGCATCCGACAAGGATCTTTATTCAGTGAGTCTCACACCATTGCCAGTCCGTAGCAAAGTATAATATTCATTGACAACAGGTCCACTTGCGTCGCTTCTACACCCCTCCGCCCCCCTACAGTGAGTGGTCCCCGACCGAGCCAGATACACCCCCGCCGCCCTATGTGGATCCAGTTCCCCAGCCGCATCCTCCGCCACGCCCACTTCCGCAGCCGCCCCAGCCACACCCAGTCCCCCAGCCGCATCCCCCGCCATATGTACTCCCCCAGCCTCATCACCCGCCGCGTCCGCTCCCCCAGCCGCATCCAGCCCCACAGCCGCATCGCCCGCCGCGTCCACTTCCCAAGCCACCGCGAGGGGCCAAAAAGTCCGGGAATTCGCGGGCGCCTCAAAGGACAGGAAGAAGAAACTTATCGGGAGTTCGCCGTCATTTCTGAGTACTAAATCTATCAGGAATCTATGTACTTTGGGTTCTATTATCGGGTCGCGTATAGATGTACTGCATTGTTTAAGATTTCAAGGGCGGTTCACATCCCGATTCGCGCCTGACTTCAAAAACAGCCCTGGGAAGAATATACTGTTTAGAGCGCTGTGTAAGTTCGGAGCCCCAACTCGAACAGGCACAGCCGATTCGACGATCTTGCGGCGACTTCGTTCACCATCGCACTTCCACTGGCAAAATCTTGGTCATGTACAGTACAAAAGCACCGATTCTCCCCCAGGAGATCATTAACTTAATCGTCGACGAAGTCGCCTCTAAAAATTCACCCGAAACCCTTCGAGCTTGCGCCCTGGTTTCGAGATCCTTTTCTTCCCCATCTCGCCAGCAATTATTCTCAGAAATCGAGATCGTCGTAGATGTCAACATTCAGCCACGGGCCAAAAGGCTGCTCGAAGTATTAAAACGCGCGCAAAACGGTGAATTGCTGGCCTTTATACGATCCCTAAAAGTTATTCTAGTACCCCCGCGACAACGACAGCCAGCCTCCAATACGTCAATTCTTAGCCATCCATTTAAAAAATCCAAACAAATGGCAACAAATATCGCGAAGAAGTTCCCTCGTGAAAACTATTTGCTGAAACTCCTCAGTCTTTTCCTTCACGCGCCCTTAACAAGCTTTGCTGTGGATGGAAGACGAGGTTATCCCGTCTGGAAATGGACCGACGAACGCACGAACGAAGTGGTTCGACAATTATCTATAAATCCCTCCCTCAAGTCTTTGCGAATCTCCAAGATTTACAGCTTTGACATGAGTCTCATCGGCATCGGAGAGGTGGTCCATGCCAATACCCTGCAAGAATTCAGTTGCATTGCAGTTTCACAGCCTTTGTCCCCGGGACCAGAAAATATCACTGCGGATAACCATATGGCCCAAATCAGCTCGCGGATAGAAAGGCTGGACATCCGGCGCGTATCATACTCTGGTATCTTCAGGATCCTTGGCCGTTCCCCGGATCCTCAATTGCGTGCGCCTTATCCCTTCGTCTCCTTCTCGCGCCTCCACACACTGGTTATTACCATCTCATCCCCGGATCACACAATTAGCATCATCTGGGAATTTATATTAGGCGTTGCCAACACCCTAGAATCTCTCGAGATCGAAGAACTCGGCTGGCAAGGTGAATGCAATGACATTCAGCATAGCCGCCTGCTAGAAAATTCTCATCAAACTTTTAGAACGTATTCAGCTTAGCCAACTCACCTTTTTACGCAACTTGAAGATCACTTCGAGCGCCTTCGATTTCGAAGAGAGGTTCGACGCTCACAAAAAGGCGATTTGCCAGCTCCTTTCCCCGTCACTTCCTCCTTCTCCTATCATGATACGATCACTCAGTATCGAACTCAATGTGCAGGTGCAGCTGCGGATCAACTCCGTTCTCAGGCCGTATACATTCCCGGCATGGTCGGAACTGGACAACATCCTAATGGAACCCTCATTTGTCAATATGCGATACGTGAACCTCAATTTTCAGCTTTATTTCTATATTCCTCCATCTACCACCCCCGAAGACTGGCAGTCTCGCGTGGATTTCGAGGATCCACGCGTTCTACCCCTACTCTCTACCCATCCTTCGGTCCGATTCCGGTTCGAAACAGATACCATATGTACTCCACAAGCGATGAATTATTCCCCCTAAGACCTCTCTACTGCCGAACCTCCATAAAATTCATGGATAACCGATACGGTCGGACGCTACTCACCCATCTGTACTTCAATTTGTGAACACTGAAAATGCAGTATCCAACTTCTCGTGCCAGGGCCACATACCACTGCAAGCAAATTCCTGGACTTTTCGCGTTGAACAAAGAAGTTACAAAAGGCAACATGTGGGACAGAGGCTGAGAGCCTTGCTCTATATATGAGCGGGTGTATTTCATGAAACTATCTATGTCATTCAACTCTGCCAGGCTCGATATATGTACATGAAAGAAAGGAAGGACGTCGGAGGTGCCCATGAGGTATAACAATATTGTCTCGTCCTCGGAAGGGGAGACGATAAGGATCTAAAAGCATAAAGATAAAGGTAAAGATAAAATCGCTAGATTGCCGATTTGACAAGTCCGTTTCTCGTCTCAAGCAATCTGAAAGAAGGATATTTATACTCGGGTAGGGAGGATTCACCCACTGCTGGATTTGTTTGGGGGATGGAATCGAAATTTGGGGGGGAAGTTTCAGGATCACGCAACAGTAAATTGGAAATTCTGGAAATCATCGATTACCAAAACACGCGGACTAGGACAGCTGGGGTAAAGGACTTACAACAGGTGCAAAGGCGCGTTGAAAGCGGTTGGTTGCCGCCATGATGTCGCCAGTGATATATATTTCTCCAGTCAATGGGTCATAGATCATATAAGAAGGAAACGATGCTAGGAGTTTTTTTTCGGGATTAGCTTTCCGTGAAATCGTGAAGTATCACAAAAAGAAAAAACTCACTTCCATCCGGATTGACCCACTGGGGTGTAGCCTGGCCGGTGGTATAATTGATGGTCCACTATGGCATAAGAGATGAGCGAACAAAAAGGGAGAAACTAGTAGCCTCATGTATGCTTACAATGTCAGTTTCTGTCGCGGTTTGATCTTGTCCTCCACCACCTGGGCCAATGCTATTGGGGATGAACATGGGTGTAGAGCCGGGTGGGGCTGGATCGGGAACGGAGTGTCAAAATCTGAACTGCGAAGAATAACACCAATAGCGAGGACGTACTTCCAGGGTTCTCTATACTCGCGAGACAGACAATACTAAGTTTCCGACCTTGAGTACCGATATAAAAGGATGGACGGAGGATATACTTACTCTGAGGATCCAGGACGGAGGTCCATGCCACCACCGGGACTACATTGTGAGGCACCAAAGAGCGGGTAAAACATGCTCGTCTGTCAGGGAGGAGAAGGTTCTCAGTTGTTTAACATAGATATGGTCACTTTTTGAAAGTAAATATCGCACCTCGGGATCGAGGCTGAGTCTTTGCTGTTCTAGCGAGATCCAACTCGGACTTGCAAAGTATGTAACTGCAGATCCAGGGTCACTGGTGACTGTCCACGTGCCATACTCGCTGACAAGCAGGTTTCCGACTGGGAGTGGTGTTTCATCGGTGGTCACGGCCCCGACGAAGGCTGTTTGAGGGGTTGGCGGAAACTCAGAGGGCGCTTGACGTTTTGCAGTTCCTATCCGTAGAAAATAGTCAAACGAACCGCCCTGATGTAGGAGAGGGTTTCTTACCCCTTCTCGTAGGCTTTCTTCTAGTTAGAGCCCTTGCATATCGCTCAGTATCCGACAGCCCACCCACTGAGCGGACAGGCGTGCCCTTGCGGGAAAAACGAGCGATGAAAACACCGTTGGTATGATTGGTAGTCGGGCTTCCCAAAGCTCCAACAGTCATAAACAAAAGACAGAGCACGGAGAGAGTGCAGAAATCCCTAGGGCCCATGTTGGCGATTCAGGAAGGGGTCGGCCAGACGAATTTATTCCCCACAAACGTTCTCATAAATACAATATATACCGCTCCACATGCACAAAGGTGGAATAGAGCTTGGCGGGGGAGTGTCAAGGATGCGAGACTGAGGAAAGTATATAAGACATGATGCGGCCAACGCCCGTGCAAGAAGGAATCAAAGAACAAGGGCAGACGTCAAACAGTCATGTTATGCGGCAAACTGTCAACTCTAGTGGAGACGGTGGAAATGTCTAACCGGGGTTGCTTTCCTCGATCTCGCATCTGGTAAATTCGTTGTGTCATACATCTTTGGTAGGCCAGCTTGGAGGCTTGGACTACAGAAAGCGAGGCGGCAAGCTCTGCCAGTTCCAGTCCCACGAGATGACAGTCTCTGTGGTCGAAATACAGCCAAGCAAAAGTATTCCCCAGTAAGGTTCTCTCTGAATCTTCTGGCTAGCGATGCTATTCAAATTGCGAAGAGTCGAGGACGCGTGGTGCAAGTTTGATCGATTGATCGACGAGCATACAAGTGGAGGCTTGCTCGACAACTCGCGTGGAACCACGTATGGATATACATAAGTAAGCCCAGTAAGAGGGGATTTGGTCGGTCGTCGCTAAGATAGTCGTATAGCTTTACAGTGAAAGTGGAAGTTGCGGAACGCGGGATGAGTAAGTATGTAGGACTGTGGGAAAACGTTACCATTCCCGACAATCATGGAATTTATCTAGCATACATCTACTTGAATCGAGCTCGCCCGCTGGACTGGACGCCAAAATCCACCACCGCGTCGTCCAGATCCGTCCTCAAGGAGCTCGGGCATCCGATTCACGGCGAAGGAAGGCTCCCATCAAGACGATTTTCAAAATGAACCCGCAACGTCGTACAAGGTCAGAATCAATTCTACAACAATCCATTTATGTAATAATATACACAGACTAATCATTTTCAATAATAATCTCCTCTAGCCCTTGGATTCATCTCCCAGGAAGGCATACATTCAAGATGCAACATCCTATTCGTGACAATGGGGAAGGCAAGCTTGTGGATTTGGATTAAGTATTCCAAATCATAGGTACCGGAGATCCTGCTCATGGTATCGAACTGTGCCCGCGCTTCAATTGAATGTATGTCATTTGGGTTCCCTTTTACTTACATCATGATCCTACGTATACATCAGGGAAACATCCGCCTTCCTCGCAGCAGAGGTCGCAGAGCCAGTGCATACATAGCTATCACTTCGCCGAGACAGTTATCAAGGTACATGTACAAGAAGCCATCTAGACTTCTCGACGAAAACCACCGCCAGCACCGTTCGTCCATAACCATCTCCACGATATAGAATCATCTCTGGTGGGTATTTCTCTGGGTATTGACCGCGGTATGCAAAATACAATACCCTGCGAATGGACACAATAGTGTCTCTCCCAAAGCCTGCCGCCAGAACGGGATTTCAAGCTCTGCATGCAGTACGTACCGTGCGGTGGATTTCCTAGGACACAACCCTCTCCAGTTGATCGTCCTCCGCCGCCCGCCAGAAACATGTCCAGTGAAATGGTCCTTCATTTAATCTTCCTGAACGGCCTTTCCACGACATTCCCTCCATGACCCATCGTCCCATTTCATGTGTGTTATAATACAACTTGGGGCGGGCAACAACAATTATACGACAGGTTTATACGATACATCCACCCCCCTCATTGGGTGATTATCTCGTCTTCCTTCTGAAGCCTGAGGGATATCCCGCTTGATTCGTACGAGACCGTCCCCTGAGGATGCAGACCCTACCCCCTACGAGAGGTCCCAATGCAAGGAATCGATGCGGTATTAAATAACAGACCCAGAGTGCATCGAGCTCTTCATCCACCCTCTGACCAATTTATTTCACACCCCATAGCATCACGAACCATTTCTTCCCTGCAGAAATGCAAATTGAATCTTTATGTTATGTGAGGATGGAAAAGAAAAAGAAAAAAACCCCGGAAAATATACATATATAAAAAAAAAAGGAAAAAAGTGAAGAGTAAAGAAAAAAAAAAGGGAAAAAAAGAGAGCGCGATCGTTTAAAAGAACAGCAATTATCATCATCACCCAATCATCCAATCATCAATCATCGTCTTTGGCAAATGGTAACAAAACCCAAATCTATAAGTAATAAAAAAAAGAAGAAAAACAACACCAACACCAATAACACCAACAACAACATCGACAACAACACCAACAACATCGACAACACGGGAACTATGGACTCCGCATAACCCCCTCCTCCTCCTCATCACCCCACACACTCCCACCATTCACACTACCCCCAAACACCGTCCCAGGCCCACGGATCGTCGGCTCGTCATCCGTACTCGTCTCCGTACCCGCATCCGTGCTCGTATCCGCGTCGTCATCTTCCATATCGTCTCCACCACCACCACCACCACCATTACCACCACCACCACTACCGCTACCACCAATACTCTCCGATACCATCATCTTGGAAGTCTGGATATTCGGCAACGAATGGGATTGGAGCTGTGACGCCGGCCCAGGCGGCGTTCTCGATCCGACCACCACCCCATGTGAATGTTGTCGGTGGAGCACAGGTGGCGGGTACGCCAGGTTGGTTGCCGTTCTCGTGTTTGGGTAATGTGGTTGGTGCGTTTGGGAAGAATACCCACTCGGGTGGTGATGCTGCTGCTGGTGCTGCTGCTGGTGCTGCTGCGTGTGTTGTGGGATGCTAGCGGGGTGAATTGGAGGGTTATGTATGGGCGTGGATACGTAAGATGTTGAAGCGGAAGGTGAAGATCGTTCGGAATGGGCACCCCATGCCAAACCGACAATGGTTCTGTTCGATGAGGACCCGGATCCAGAAGAAACGGAATGTGAGGCGGCGGGGGAGGGTGGTACCAACGTTTGTGATGTTGGATGATTAGTTACCGAAGCCGAGACGGAGGGAGGTAATGATGATGATGACGACGATGAGGCAGAGGAGGAGAAGGGTAGATGTGACGATGCATTCCCATGTCCATTCGTCGTCGTCGTCGTCGTTATTGATGGGAGGTTCATATGTCGGATTTCGCTCGTGGGGTTGGCTTTTGCAAATTGGATAAGCTGCTCGGCGTAATGTTGCATTTCGGTGGTGGATATGACTAGCCGAAAGTCGTTTAAAAGAAGGAATTGGAGTTCTAGCTGATTAAGCTCTGGTAACGGAAGACCGCCAACCTATGAAATCAATAGTGTGTCAGCCATGGAACACGGCAGGCAAGCTAGACGGCAGGATTGTATCAAAATAGAATGATAATCTTTGTGGCACGTCGATGGGGCGCAAGAAGACAACCACAGAGGGCTGCTGGCCGATATCGGACCCAGATAGGCACGGGAAGTCATCGATCAGGGATTAGATACCCCATGGGTTTTAAAACTGCGGCACACCTCTCCAAGAGTGGCGTTATGACGAGTTCTCCACCGAGACCAGTTGCTCGAAAGCTCATAGACCCACACCACCCGTTCCGTAGTTCCAAAAAGTGTGAAAAAAAAATAGAAAGAAAAGGCCGGATATAAGATGCACAGCAAGCTGGAAAAGTGCTTCGAAATAGCTTCTGGAACTCTCGAGGTGTCGAGGAAGGGAGGCTAATATGAAACCAAAGAAGCGAGATTGACGAGCCACTTACCTTTGCATATCGCGAGTTGGTGTAAAAGACGTCGCTGAAAAATTTGCTGGCGACTGTAACCCCCGCTATAACCAACCGATGGATGTTGTACGAGTCGATAATAAAGGTGCGACCGACAGCGTCCCCGCTGAGCTTGGACATACGGTCAAAGTAAACCAACAAAGAGAGGAAGACGTGGTTGGTGGTGGGGCAATATTTCAGTATCCTGAGTAGGTATGCTTCTAGCGATATCGTTGGAATGTTTCTGGCATGGAAAGTCATTGTGGCTGCTGGAGTAGATATGGCCGTTCGTGATGCTGTGGTGAGTGTGTGCCATATTGGGGTGTCTATCGGACCTGGGGAAGTGAGCTGGCTGTGTGTGGGCGACGAACTCGGATTCGACTGGGATATCTGGTCATTGGTTTTGGCGATATGGGTGAGAAGAAGCGCCAGGAGCTTCAGGAGGTCGGCTGGTGGAAAGGAATGGATATCAAACTTGGAACTGTCGGGCAAGATGGGAGTGGGGGTCGGTGTGGGTGGTTTTGGGGGTGGAGTCGGTATTCTGGACTGTGAAGGAGCAGCTGGTGCGGTCTGGTGTCGCTGGAGCGACGGTGGTTGGGCGTGGGCCAGGTTTGAAATTGATCGGGAAGGGGAAATATTGGATCGCGAGCGATGACCGACATCAGGCGAGGCAGAATACGGTTGAACGACGGCCAACATCCAGAACCAGACTCATTCGCTGCCGTATCTGGGCGCTAGATTGTCGAATGAAACGCAAAGCCAAGGAGATGACAAGCTTCCAAAATGGATTTCAGGGCGGGGCGACAACACACACAACAAGCTCAGTCACGTGCACTCCCTATTTTCCCTTGTTTTCAACCCTTTCACCACCAATACTCAGAGCAAGACATATGCTACAAATCCCGATTCTTCGTGCTTTCCCTTGTGCACGTGTGTCACCTCGTCGCGCACGTTTGAACATTGCCAAAGCCATCACAAGTACTTGTATATGTTTATTCGCTTATCCTGGGTGATTTGGTATACCGAAGTCAGTTTCTTCCACGCTGCCAAACGACATGTTAAAATTTTAGATGCAATGACATGCACGATCTCCGCCTTCGATCCCTCCCACCCAAGTACGCAATTTTAGGTATGTATAGGTGTCGTCATCGAGGAATCTGAGCTTTGGTGGATTCGATCCGTGATTGCACTTTCTTTCTGCAATCAAGGGAATCCTATTACCTGGGAATGCGCCCAGAGTCTCTTGCTTGCTTTGGAGCAATATGAGCCAACCTGTCAACGCCTCCCCTGGCCACCGGAAACTTGCGAAAACACAAGGTAAGCGAATCTCCATAAATGTCGATGGATGGTCGATCTTTCTCAGTACAGTACTCCGCCCTCGTCAACCTCATTGATGAATGTTTGAATGGTGCATAAACGTTCGACACCGCAGCATCTGGAGTTATCCGACTTTGCTCCAACCCCGAGTTGTTCCGTTTCGTTATTCTTCCACCGTCCCACCCGTTCATCGTCATCGCTCGCGAAATGGTAAGATAAAATGCGGTTGTCTGACTGCCTTCTCTCGATATATCTATAGCGGATCGCCTCGCAGCTTCCCCCGCTCAGCCAGGTCTCGTCTCCTCCTCGTCTTCCAATCTGTGGAGTGGGTCCAAACGTGTGCGGGAGCTCGGAAACGTTGGAACCCACATTGTCTCCCTGTGGCACTGCTATAGTCCCCATTTCGTTCCAGGACTTCACAGGGGCCAGGCGCCTACTTAGTTTGGAACGAGCACTTCAGGACTTTATCTGTCTATAACTCAGGCTGGATCCCTTATCTTGTTATACAATCAACAAACCCGGAGTACACGAGCGAGTTCTCCCAGTGGATTAATGATCTACCTACGAAAATTGGCTTCATTTTCTCTTTCCTTCTCAGTTACCTGTTGACCTCGGAATATGCAGTTCATCCTATCCCATTGTACTTGAAGTCTCCGTTAAGGAACTCAGCCGCATTATCCACTTGCAAAACAGGAATAAAATGCAGCGGTCCGACTCGCTTTTCTTGTTTTATCTATAGCGGATCGCCTCACAGTTTCCTCCACTTAGCCAGGTCGTGCCCCTCCGTCTCCTTCCAGTCTTACCCATCTGTGGAGTGGTATAAACGTGTGTGAGAGCTCTCTCTCTGTGGCACTCCTCTCGCCTCCATCTCGACCATGGGCTTCCCCGAATCCCGGGGCCCAGGCGCCTACTTCGTTTGGACGAGCACTTGGGAACTCTATCTGTATACAATTCAGGCTGGATTTCTTTATTTTATTACATTTAGCGTTGGCCCAGCGGGTTGACGACCCTCCTTTTATACATTCATTTAATGGTGGTCTCTATGAAAATACTGGGTGCGTTTGGCTTTTTCTCTTTCCTACCTTCAACTAATTATAGCTGTTGACCTCGGGTTCGGACAGGGTGTTAATTTCTGCTGTCCTCTTCCCACAACAAGTCATGTTTACGGTCGGTACAGCCTGTTCAACGACAGCCGCAGAAATTCCCCTATTCCGCTGTACATAAAGCGTTGGTTTATTTAAGAGACTCGGCCGTCCGACGCCACTCCATGCCCGTTCTGAACTTGGCGCGCTTCTAGATATGAGATCTTCCAAATCTCAAATTTCTTCTAGACGCTCGTTAATCGGCATCGCATCACTGTATAACTAGGGAGCTCTTTGAAATAAAGATTCTACACTGAATAATTCAGATACTCTCGCATGTTCAGCGGGGTACATATGGTCCGCATCTCCAGGCGGTACTCGACTACTAAAGGATTTGCTCGCCACTCGCGGTAAAAAAAATTTGATCCACTTGTAACAGAAGTTTCCATTCTCCTTGTCGAGAGTGGCAGTATATAAACGAAAGTGCAATCGTACGTACGATCCAGTCGAGCGTAAAATCGACAAAAAAGCCCGCCCACTCAAAATACTTTGTCAAGTTGTCTCACAGGTGGAGAAGTCTGGGATTGACATCCTCGGAAGGACCTGCACGTTTAAATGTTGAAGATCTATAAATATGTCGTTTGTATTCTAGTCGGAGCTGTCGCTGTCGCTGACGAGAGGAGTGTGGCAAACTATTATGCGCTTGCTTGCTGTGGAGGGGCGAGGTCGGAGCCATAGGATGTCGTAACTATCTTGAGTCAGGTTTCGTAGCGTTAGCATCTCTTAGCTTAGCATGGGGATGTATCTGATATGAGCTCACTTTCCCAATCCACTTCCTCAATTTCCAGAGTTTCAAGTGTGTCGGCAATTTCAAGGATAAATTCCCTAGGTCTAGATCTGGATCGTACGAGCGTCCTGAGACAACCAGGCGTTGCAACCGAATGAAAGTCATCAAGGAGGGGCCGGGGCGATACTAGGTGCCCCGAATATCCCATGTTTCCAAAGTAGAACACGACCATTGAGCGTCGCCGTCTGAGGTCCAAACTCTGTAAATGTGAGTTTGCGAGGTGCAACAGCCGGACGGATGATCCTCGAGAGTGGAGAAAATCGACATTGACAAAGGACAACTCCGATGCAAAGAATTGTTTCGCAGTACTTCCCCAAGGAGCCGGGAATCTTGGAACAGGTCAAGCTGTGACATCCGCAAGCCTGAGGATTGGAGAGATGGAAGAGTTGAACAATGCGTGGAGTATTTCCATCCGATTTATAATAATCGCTTTACATAAATGTAAATCGCAGTGGATCTTCCCTCTTCGGCCTTCCAACGCGAAGCTTGTCAATTGTGAGGGCAGTGAAGAAGCCTGGGTAATTTCTCTCGGAGGCTGGTCTCCGCAAGCCCAAGCCTTTCAGCGATTCTGGACCCTATATTAATAATATTATGCTTGGGTTTCTGCCCAAGGTGGAAATCCGAAGGTGGATTCAGATTCAATTTTCGATGATACGTCCACGATAAGCTGGTGAGCGAGCGCACATCGGCTAAGAAACCCCCTCTTTCGGAAAAGTTTCCAGGGTTTTCAGAAGTCTTCGAGCTCGCGCCTGCTCCGAGTCGCGACTATCCACTGTGAGGAGTCCCAGGACCCGGAAAAATTCCCGGTCAGAGAGCCCGTTTGCCAGGAATTTTTTTCCCGGTGCAACCACGGCAGGAAAATTGAGTAGTTTTCGCGGGCGGTTTTCTGTCAAACCAGGAATTCCTTGCCCAGGAGTAAACCAGGAAAAAACTACCTGCGAAATGTCTGCCATTCCCGGTTATGGTTGGGCGGTGTTTAGCAGGTAGTTTTACCATGTTACCCGGCAAATCTTTCCTGAGTCCGATGACGGCAGCTTTCCCAGGCTCACAGCAATTGGTTCAAATATTCATTGAATGTACAGTAGTGTATGACTGCCTGTGTCTCCGGGGAGTCATCATGTGTGGGTGGACTATAAAAGGGGGTCTTCGCGCGGCCCTACAACTCTCTCAACTCTCTCTGATCTCTCAACGCTCTCAACTCTTCCAAGTTGCTCAAAATCTCTGTTATCATGTCTGCAAACCCGTCAAGCGAGTTCTTCTTCGTTTTATTGGGTTTCTTCTATCCTGACCCGCTCGTATGCCCTTCTAGACGACAATTGGCAGGACTATGTTCGTACCGATGAGTTTGACCCGCACTGTATTACTGTGCACAACCTTCGTTCGTCCAGCTCTGGATCCAGCGACGCTTCTGCGCGCCACAAGATCTTCGAGGAGGACGACGCCTCCAGGTCCGCACACGACGTGCCGAAGCTCGAGAAGTACTACTAAGTACTACTTCGATATCCGCGGCGACGGTTGCCTTGGCCCTCCGCTCATCTACAGAACGTCGAAGGATCAATTTACGCCTCCCACCGGTCCCGAAAACGACCCTCGCCCCATGAGGCTTCTCCAAGTCGACGACCACGCCAAACTGGGCAAGGACGATCTGTGGCCCGCAGTTCGTGACAAGGTTCGTGAACTTCTAGAAGACTGACAATTCGTTCCAAGGTCGGCGTCCTCCTCCATGAGCGACAGATCTCTTTCACCTCCATCGATCTCGTCCGCTTTGGATGGGACGTGCCCCGGTGCCCGGCAAAATCCGAGCACACCCATACCACCACTAAGAAAAAAAATCATCAATATATAACTTACGCATGTATAGTAGTGCATATCCCTAAGTATGCGATACATTACTACTCCCCATTGAGACATAAGCAAATTAGGTGGGAAGTTCCCCCACAGGCTATCCTCCAAGAAAACAGCCACCGCCTGTCCTTCAGCAGCGCTGAACCGGCTGTAGTCACTGCCCAGATACCTTAGTCTCCTATACAGACCTTATAAACAGATGACAATCGATCTGTTAATACAGATACCTTATCGAGTCAGGGAATGGCACAACTTTTCTTGGAGTAATTCCCAACTCTTTTTCGGTGACCTGTTCGACGGTTACGGTCGCACCTTCTACGTGCCAAATGACAAAAGAGACCCGGATGACCACCTCGCCTTTTGCCTTCAGAGTGAGTCCTTCGAGGACAACAGTTCCGCTCAGTAAATTATCCTCCGCTTTTGCATGATTTCCAAGCAAGATTCGAACCGTAACGCTGGTTTGATTATCAACAGAGGTGGTGAGGAGGATGGATCCCTTCGCTGGGCGTAGTTTAAGGCCTGAAGGGAGTGCTACTACAGCACCGCCCTCAGCAGTTTCGATGCTGATTGGTATAATTAGGCCGTAGGTCGCCATCACCCGTACACGGCAGGCATCTGGGTCAGGGGGTGGGGTATTCGCCGCGCCCTTGGATAGATCGTTAGGGGAGACTATATGAACGGGAATCGATGGGTGTGTCGTGGTTAGACGTCCTTGTACAGCTTTAGTCAGAGCTAAAGGGGGACCAAAAATGACGATGCGTGTTGGAGTTACACGCATGTCCATCATGTCAGTCACAAGGAGACGAGCGACTTCCTCTGCTACTGCAGAAATATCCTCGGTTGCGGAATGTTGATGTGAGAAAGAGTAGTTCGGTGACGTAAAAAAATCGCCGTTCGATTTTTTTATGAATTCGATAACCTCGACCACGCTTTCGCCGAATGAACATTCAATGAAAAGGATAAAACGAGGAAGATCGGCGACGGATAAAGTGGCACTGTATGCATCATAGAAAGGAATGGGCTCCGTGTTGAGCGATGGTAAGCCCAGTTTCGTGACGATGCTCATGATAGTGCGAAGATGCACTGTACGGATCACGGTCGGGCGACAAAATATTGTTTGACTGTCTGGGTTGAGATAGGCGAAGGTGGACTTGAGTAGTTGAAGAGTTTCATCAAGTGAGTTCGATGCCAAAGAAAATGGAATAGATGTATCAGTTGTGGATGGTGAAACGTCCGTCGAGGGTGAAGAGGTCAGCGAAAAGTGATAGGCGTCCTCGAGGACGGATATACAAAGGCCATTAACGAGGCTCATGATGGGTGGGGTGGACGATGTGTTTGTGGGCAATGAAATGAGGGTGCGAGGACTTCGATGTCCCCAAAACGGCCTACTCCCATTCGGAATCTTCCTATATCTCGGAAAGGTGGCTGTGTGTGGGCCGGTAAAATTATGTGGGGAGGGGCATTAGATGATTATGATGATTATGAGCCTTACTGACGCGGAGACGGAACAGAAATGGCGACGTAGGTGTGGCATTTAAGGTACTTAGAAGATGCTGAAATGTGAGGCCATTGTCGTCCTATTTGTCGACAGATCCTCCGTAAACACATACGATATCGTTTGCCAGAAATGCGGACCATAGTGCCGTGATTTTTCTTGGGCAAGCATGAAAGAAAAAGTGTAAGTAGATAACAGGTTACCACTGATCATGATCCTGGCGACTTACCGGCCGTCCATGGTCGGAGTACTTTGAAACAAAAATTTGCAATATGGATTACACTCCTGACCTTCTGTGGCGTCTTGGGCTGCCTTGAAAACTGCCACGATGGATAATTCGACATGAGTGGAATGACCCACGTGCGCTTTGGCATCGAAGTGAGCGGTAAAAGGGAACAATGCTGGATGGCGCTTTGGAAACCTGGCGGGAAACCGTTCCAGAATCTGAATATCTCAGCCGAGATTATTTCCATTCTCAAGGGATATAGATGTCCGTCACTACAAGGTAATAAATTAAATAAAGCATCACGGCTGCACAAAATCAATAATACTCAGATGCCTCTTCGCTATCCATGATAACCTTCATTTTCCAGGCTCCGCGAATATCAGTGTCTGGTTCCTCCTCTGCCCATGCAGCTTCAATATCATCGCCCATTCCAGATCCCAGTTTATCGATGTCCATGGAATAATTTCCACTAGGTCCCGTTCCGATAGGTGTGGCGGCACCGCCCATATTCCCGCTCAAGGTTCCTAGACCTCCAAGTACCGCTGCCTGGGCGCCGGTAACGATGGTATCGATGTCTACCTCTTCCTCCTCGGCTTTCATTTTGCGCTGGAATTGAACCTCTTCGTCTTCCTATAATCGCTCATAAGGATAAAATTCATGAGACAAGTTATGGATGACTGACGATATCGAATTCGTCTTCCCGTTCTTCATACTCCACGTTCTCATCGACTTCCTCGAAGCCGCCTGCGAAAGCCCCCCATCTCTCCGGGTTTGGATGATGCCATATCAAAATATTGCCCATATTTGTCGTTGACGCGAGTAACGACCGAGTGGGATGCCACTATGAAAGGGAATTCGTTAAAAAAGGGTGGCAAATAAACAATAATCTTACATGTAAATGAAGAAGAGGCTCGCGGCCGCCATCCAATGGGCTGGCTAACTGGCCATCGTTCGAGATATCCCAGATGTAAATTTTATGCCCGGAAGGGTCCGCAGCTCCTGTCCAAAGATTTGTTGTTCAGAGGGATATGCAAAAGGTAGATTATAAGAGCTCCAGACCTCCAGCTAGCCAATCGCCGTCAGGGCTGTAACACATCGCATGCCAGGCAGTCCGGTTAATTGGATCATTAAATCTATGCGTGGGTTCCAGCTCTAGGTCGAGGAATGGGGGCTGTGACTGCTCTAGGAGTTCGGTGTCTGTCGGAGGATTTGAATAACTTGGGAGAATGAATTGCCGCAGTGTACGGTCTGATGAGTTTGAGACTAGTCGCCTGAGTAGGTCGAGAAAAAATGATTTAAGTGGGAATTTTTGTTAAGGAAAATCGAAATAATATCGCCTCACCTTCCTGACTTTGCAAAATCAAACCCCTTCATGGCACCTGCTCCCGAAATTTTGTGACGAGCGATCATCTGAGAAGTCGTTTAATATAAGGAAGACGGGTTGAGGCAATGACTTTTACAGTTTTCGTCCGTGTGTTGAACACGAGAATAGATCCAGATGCGGTGCCAACGAAAATATTTTTTCCTGTTGGATCAAATCGTGCAACGGTCATGGGAGACCTACATAGTACCAGTATAAGTAAGGCGCCAGAATGATATTAAACACAAAAAGTATATACCGCATCACGCCTTGGCCGTTGTTCTCCTCCTCCTCTATCCCTTCGTCGGTGATTGTTTCCAGTAACTCGATACGTGAACGATTCTGCTTCCTGAGGTCACAGACATAGGCTTCCCCTGTTGCGAGCAATGCGAGAATGATTTGGCTGGCATGATAATGAGCTTAGAGGGGCTTCTATAAATTAGAATGTCCATGAAATACAAACATACCTATTTTTGGGGTGAAAATAGGCAGAAACAACGGGCGCATCGAAACGAAGGGAGCCATGTCTTTGAGGTGGGTCACAAGGGGAGGATAGGTCCCATATAATTGCATTCCAATCTCTAGAAGACGTGAGGAGGTATCGGGAATTTCGCGACCAGCTAATCCATAGATACAAAGGGTTGGTTAATTTGAACGGAAATACATAAGGAACACGTTGCTCACTCTATGTTTGTGATGGCCTTCACATGTCCGTCCAACCACCTAATCGGTGCGCGTGTCTCGAGATCCCATATTTGCACAGAAAAAGCCAAACGTGCGGCCGAAGCTATGAAGCGCCCCGTTGGATCGAATTTGGCGAATGTGGCCCCTGCGAACAGGGAAGTTTGAACTGCGGTTGGGTGAGAAAGTGTGAATGGATCTGTGAGCTGCTGTAAGTCCAGAATTTCGAAGGCGATCCAGGGACTTTAGACGCACTAATTAAGGATTCGTTCATAATCCCAACGTTGGCTGCTTGCGGTAGGAAGGCTTAGGATCGATTTTTGGAATTTTGAGATGTCAAGACCACATATTCTTGCTTGTTCGCCACCGAGCCACCAACAACACACGAGCTGGACGTTGAAAACTCGGTCTTCGCTGTGGTCGATGTTGAAGGTGTATGGGCGTCGGTCGGAGCCAAGCAAAAACAAACACACCCAGGCTTTTTCTCAGATCTCTCACGTACGACACATACAGCGCACATCGTAGGCGGGTCGCCATGGCTGAACGACATAAACTACTTCTAGAATCCCCTCAGCTTCAGACAGAAAGCTCACCGCGCCGATCTGCGAAATCTTCCTCGGAATCGGAATATATTCTATCAATAGCGGGCTTGCCTAATTTTTACGCGGCTTCGGTGTCTTCGCCCTCAAATGTCATCGATATCTTTGACAGGACCACCCTGCAAGGTGTCCAGACACTCCCGGGACATGAAGGCGCCACCACCTCTCTTCACACCGCGAACAACCTGGGAGGTGTGGTCCAAAAATGCCTCATTTCCTCAGGAAAGGATGGAAGTGTTAAAGCCTGGGATGATCGTTCCAATTCACACAGTATCAAGAGTACGCATTCTAATCCTAATTTCTATTGTTTTCGGGCTGTCTGACAACTCATTGGAAGTTGCCTCATTTTGCCAGTGACGAACCTTGGAAATTTGCGGGCTTTGCTCTGTTGTGATGTCTCGTCGGATGGTTTGACGGTCGCCGCGGGAACGGATTTGCAAGGAGAGGAAGCGATCATTCTCTACTGGTAAGTTTGTTTCTGTGCAAGACGCATTCCTTCATTTATCGAATCACAGGGACCCCCGCCAACCTGCTACACCGCTACGAACTCATGCTTCAACCCACTCGGACGATATTACAACTATATCTTTCTCCCCCATGAAAGATCCATCGAATAACAGCAACGTTATTCTGTCCGGATCAAGCGATGGTTTATTGTGTACGTCCAATGCAGACGAGGATGACGAGGATGAAGCGCAGATTCAAGTCGGCAATTGGGGATGTAGCGTCTCACAGGCTGGTTGGATTCAAGGGGAATCTGCACCTGGTTCAGCGGGAGTGTGGGCTGCGAGTGACATGGAAACGTTCAGTACTTGGAAAACTGATGTGGGATTTTTTTTTGCTTCCGTTTCGATGCTTGAAACTGATGTTTTGTGTAACAGTTGGACCAACTTATGAGCCTCGACATTCGCTCTCCGGTCCTTCATCATGGCCGGACGTGGGTGACAGATTATCTGATCACAGCACACAGTTCGACCACATGCACCCCAAATCTCAGTATTTTCACTGGTTCAAATGAGTAAGAAGATATCGTCACCTTTTACCTGGATGCCGCTTAACCCTGCTCTACAGAGGTGATATCGCAATGTTATCCAATATGAACACGTCTGTTCCGGATGCGCCATGGTGTCTTCACAAACTCTGGACTCATGGACACTCTGGTGTCGTACGCGGGTTACTTTGGGACGAAGCGGTATGTGCACCGATGACCTCGCAACTTTTCCTTTTCTGAAGCCGTCTATAGAATCAAACGCTTGTGACTGGAGGCGAAGACGGCAAGATTAATGCGTGGCCGATCCGACCAATCGAGCTTGACTCTAGCGACGAAGGTGGAAATGATGATGATGACGACGATGGGGATGGCATGGATGTCGATATGGCTTCGCCCAAGACCCGCAAGCGAGAACTAAAAACAGACACCGTGCCGGTGGGTTCTGGATATGCAAACAATGTATATCTTAATTAATTCGATTCTATATGCAGACGGGAAAAAGGGCGAGGCGATGATCCTTAATGCAATTTCTTTTGAGCACTATTTCTCCGTCGATTCAAATCAAAAACCATGTAGATCTAAACAAATGCCAAAAAAAAGTGAAGACGCGACAGGATCACGTGTGATTTGGTCACAGCTGTGACTGGACGCGTTTTTCCCTCCATGCTTTCTTCCAGTTCGCTCCCATTCTCTTTTCAAAGATGAGCCAGGACGTCGACGACATTTCCAAGAAAGACAGAAAGAAGAACGAACTGGTGTCTACGTATACTCAACTGCGCCCTCAACCTTCGCGTTTGCGGGCATCTTCTAATGGTCCTTTTCTGTCTAAAATCCGCAATTTCAACCATCTCGCATTGCATTCTATCGGTTCTCTTTTTTCTGCGCAACCGCTGGCTAAACTTGGCTCTTCGACTTGGAAGGGCGACACCGAATGCGCGGATCGAGATGCCTCCGTCTTGCAAGAGGACCAACCTAGTTCTGGATTTCGAGACGAAACTCTTGACCCCGACCTGACGCCTCTCGGAGACTATCAGGAGTTACACGCAAAGGACTATTATTCTGCGAAGCAGCTACCTGTGCCCAGATATGGAGAACCGTCTCAACTACTGCCGCCCTCTGAATTGATCGATTCCAACCGTTATCCTGCGCATATATCTACTCAACTGCCAGAATTTCAAAACTGGTTTGACATCTCTCGGTCTGGACGCGAGCTTGGGAAGATGGCGCGTGGTGATTCCGGAAATGTTGAGTTTGGCCTCGACGGACACAACAACTCTGGAAGTGATTGCAAATCTTCTGCGACATCGACTTCGCTGGCTTCGAATGCTACTTCGCTTTCCTCTCCATCTTATACCGGTTCCTTCTCGTCTACGTCGTCACAAGACCAATGGGTGTCTCTATCTCGAGGGCAAGCACCTCGGCCAGGCTCCAGTGCGATCACAACGCCGCCTCTGACGCCGGATTCTCTCAACGCCCACACTCTTCCCTCAATAAGACTCTCCCTTGAGCGCTTTGGTCAATTGCCATCTGCCTATGGTTTGAACACTTTGGAGAGTTCTGAGGATATACTTGCTGGCCTTGTACGTTCTGCGGATAAATCGTCCGAGGAAGACCTTTACGCGAGTTCGAACCTCTGGGAAGTCAAGGAGGGGAAGAAACCGGAGCGATTAAGCGTACATTCTCTTTTCTTCTTCGACAAGTATTGTGTTTTGATCGCCCGTTCAATCAGGAAATCGAAGGCAACACGGCACTTCACTCACCTTATCTAGAGACACCTGAGGCGGTAGACGCCAGCGCCAGTAATTCCGTCGTTTTGGCGGAGTATCAGGATGAATGGTATGGACTGGAGTATACCCTCGAACTAAGCTCTAGGGAACGGCGTCCCTCTGAAACGCAATCATTTTCCGCAGGAGAACATTCGAGGGTAAATCTCTTTTTTCCTACACTTTAACGAGGGCGAAAAATCATGGTTCACAGAGCCGCGAGTC
Source organism: Hebeloma cylindrosporum (assembly GCA_000827355.1). Lineage (NCBI taxonomy): Eukaryota > Fungi > Basidiomycota > Agaricomycetes > Agaricales > Hymenogastraceae > Hebeloma > Hebeloma cylindrosporum. Next base: position 759,943 of record KN831777.1, on the reverse strand, counting down.
CTGGGCCGCATTACACCGAGGCAGGATCCACCCGTTTTTCGAGGATGAGGACTACCAGCAATGGAAAAACTGGCATCACTTTCTGGACCTTCAAGACGAGAGGAAGAAGCATAAGAAAGGTTTCGAATTCAAAGTGCGCTCCCAAGACTTAGCTTGGTACTTCGTGGATGAAATAAGGACGAGGGATATTTTGTACTGGCAGAAGGTGCGATTCGTTCCTCATCCAGGCGGTCTCTGTTCATCGTCATTCAGGAAGTATATGGAGTTGTGGCCAGAGATGTGAAAGAGAGACTGTTGTATATTACCGAGCACCGGCCTGTGAGCGCACAACTTTTCTTCCCTTACTGTCGGTATTAACATTCCTAGGATCCATTCTTTCCTCCAAGGAAACACAATTATGCCTGGTACCTCAAGCGCTCGCGGTCTCTCGCGAGTTTACAAGAGCTGAAACCCCGAGTATTTCATACGGATTTCGAGGAGAGGGGAAACTGTAAGTCTACAATTTGGTGAGGGAGTCTTTGACTGATTCCCTTCTCAGAGAAGGTGGTAGATCGTTTTATACCTCATAGAATCTTTTGAACGCTTGCTTTTTCCTTTGTACGTTGGGAATTTGGGAAGGCCGAGTGCCAGTGAGGTTCGGACTTCCGTGAATTTTTTTACGTGATCGAACGGTTCTCTCTCGATGATGCTGGCTAACCAATCCCCGACATTAACATTCAGCTGGGTTGTGGATCAGGTTGAGTTGTTGTAACTTGTCGGTTCCACGGTGGCCGGTCCGACATCGCTTACGTCAGATCTTTGCGGCGGACGACGTTCTGATGGCTGCCGGCCCTGTTCCTTATACCCTGAGTTTCCTCTGGAAGGCTCACCTCTTCTTTTTACATCACCACTCTTCACGCGCCTTCGGCCTCGCTAACCACCTCTTTCCACTACTGCCAACAGCTCCTTAGCTGCCCCACACTCGTTACTTTCGTCTACCTTCACCTTTCTTTCGACTCTTTGTCGTTGCTACGGACCTTCTCGTAGTCATCTTCCTCAGCAACAGATTCAACACTTCCGGAGTCGAAGCGATTTTGGAGTCGAACCGCACTTGTTCTATATCCACCCGAAATTTTTCTTTGAGTATGTCTCGTGGTGAGTACAATTTCCCTGAAGTAAAGGGATCGAATGACGTTAACAGATCCTCCAGCCCCTCGCGTGCATCGGTTGCCATCCCGCGCCGACTACATTCTCATTCCTGCACCCCTCGGTAAGTGTTGTCAAGCACGAATCCCTGTAGAGCCCCCTTATTAAATGCTCACGAAACGTAGACCTATCTTTGCCTCTGGTAACAGAAAAATCGCCACTACCTGCCATCATTGTCACCCCGTCCTCGCCTTCCTCGACGCGCGACTTCTCGATAGCATTCCTCGCAGACCCACCTAAACCTTCAATCCGCCAACGCCTCTTCGGCACCCCCACCCTCCGACTGCGCTCGATCATCTTCCTCCTCCTCCTAATCTTCCTGGTTGTGTGCCACCTCGTTACGCATAACCTGACGGCGCGTCATGCTCGCCTCGATCTCACTATGGAATCTAAAGGAGGGCAAGTCATACTGGAGACGACGTCGAAGGTGGCTTGGTTTGACTTCCGTGGTGTATTTGGGAGATATGTCCCTGTCGAACGCTTTGGTCAAGGCCTCGTCGCTCCTCCTCTTCTATGACCCACCTCACGGGAAATCAAATCCTGTCTTGCTATTGCATACTTACTGGCGGACGCCATTTCATTAACGAATTGGAAACCGCCTTCCCTTTCGTCCTTTCGATATTGAAGTGGAGATTGTGGGATTTTCACTTTTTTTGAACATTTATTGATTTATTTTTCGTTTGCAATATACCAGATCTTCTTCGATTTTTGTTATTGGGATGTTTTTTGGCGAAGACTGTCTTCCTTCCTGTCTTTGTCAATGTCAGAGTGGACCGACTATCTTTGCAACATCTCTCAACGCCGTGCCCATGTTACGTTCCTGAAGGCTGATGTGCGGTCATCGAGCGCCGAAATTCGACCTGAGCCTCGAGCGCGTTCGTGTCAGGGCCAGGACCATGGAAAAATGGATGGTTACCCAGTGATTGAAGTCGTCAAGGGAGTGAAAGGGAGTTTTAATGCGTCATAAAACAGGAGAACGTTCGCGCTTGAAAGTTTGGCTGTGGTAGGCTCGTTACCAGCCGTTATTGGGCGGAAATTCTCCTTTTTTTTCCTGAACTAACACCCTCAGGAGACTGATGGGGGCATACGCGATATAATTTAGATCTAGCGCGTCCAGAAAAATGCCTGCCGAGCAGACGATACACCCCTCCCGAGAACGGGGTTGATGGACAGTGTGCGATACAGTCACCTTCCTGATCTAGTGTGATATGCGGGTAGATGATTGTACCTGCGCAACATATCTCTGCGTTTTACGGGTGTAATGTATAGCCCGAAATTCAGAGTTGGCGTATATAAATCACCATATCCTGGCATCTTCAGAGCGTGGAATGTCCTGTTCAAGTTCCAGATCATTGTTGGAGAACGACTTCGGAGAGGAATGTGTCCCTCCGTGTGGGGGGTATAGTACCCTCGGTTCTCGATGAAGTCGGGATATAAGGAAGCTAGTAGCCTAGATTCGTGACTCGGTAAACCGCAGCAATGGATGAAATAAGAAAGTGCTCACGCAACCAGCTATAATCATGAGATTTGGGAGGATACCGAGAAAATCTATTGAGCGTTGGTATTCAGTGATAAGAGACCATATTGATCACTCCAAGGAGTTAATTTTCGAACCTATGAGGCAACCTAGATATGGTCAGAACGACGGAAGACATACGTGTAGGAAAAATTCAATACCGAATGGAGGGTTTCCAGGCATCACGCTTCTCACAGATGGTAAGGCAAATAGGCCAGAGAAGGTTAGTGCGACGATGTCCACTCCGACGGGAGGTTCCCGACGACCTATCACATTAACCACGGTCATGTAGAGTAAAGAAGCCGTCACGAGCCCTGCCGGATACTTGATTCAATACCTGATATTGGCAGTAAGTTAGTTCTTCGCTCACTCACAATTGAATATTAGTATCAGAAAAGCCGCAATCTTGACTATTACGCGTCGTTTCATAGTTATGAACACGGTCAACTTGGTCGCCTGTCCGTTTAAATCATCCAAATATCTGTACTCCGTGTAGGCTTTCCATTGTGACTGGTCGGGGTTGAATATACTCGCTCCTACTACCGGAACAGTCTGGTTTGTCGCGGGCGACACGGCCGCAACGAGGGATTGAATGCGGTACCTGCAAAAAAGTTGAAGTTGGCCTCGAACAGAGATAACGATCGAACGCACGTACCAATCAAAGGGATAAAGGTCGTCCGACTCCGACCCAAAGAGATTGATTTGCCCTGAACGTGTAGCCTCGAGAGCGTCCATGTTGAGAGACTGTTCAAATCCATAATGCAAGAAACCTTGCCAATCGGCTTTGAAATCGAGAGCTGCATTGGATTCGTTAAAGCTCGGAATACCCAGAGCATCCCTGCTATCGATTGAGCACCATAATGGGCTGGGGGAGGGACCGGACATACCCATCGGTAAAGAAAAGCATGTCAGTTTGTAGACCGGCACAACCTTTCGGTGCACCGTACGAGGGACCGCACTGATGCGGCATCCATCGAATTGCTATCATCTCTGACTATAAATGTCCATGACCTGGCGGAGAATACAGATAGAGAAACGCACAAAGTATTTTGCTATCCATATCCCACATCCGAATTCCTCCATACAAAAAGAGCTTCATAAATGGTGAGCATACCAGAATTATTTTTCACCATGTACGATGAGCTCACCCCTTCCCTTGGGCTCTGTCCGTCCAATCCAATGACACGTAACGGCTCATGCGAACCCCCCACTGCAGCTTGGAGTCCAATACCTAGGGCAGGTGCTAGAGCGATACAAATAATGGCAACAAATGATGCTCGATACCAGGTCTTTGAGACGAATTTCTGACTGAGGCGTCTATACGATGGCAAACGGAGGAATCGCAAGTTATTCAGTTTTCTTTTGTTAGAAGAGCTAGTTGTTTGTGAAACTAATGGGCGAGGCCCACGGAGTGAGGCGAGCGAGGGGGGGATTGATCTATCATCAAAGTTCGCAAATAAGCGGTCGGTGGATGGGTCGAGGTAGGGATCGACGACAGCGAAGCCTCTCCTAGGAGTGTTCTCGCCCATCTTCACTCGTGGAGTGGGAACGAGGACGGAAGTGCGACATTATCGGAAGTTTGGAAGGTGGAAGAAAAGAAAAATCTGAGTCCCTCTTTGAAACGTTGATGATGCCATATGGGTCCCTTGATATCCAACTGGATAGACTTATCACTATAGAAACAGGGAGGTGAACCAAGACCGACATGATCAGCGCCGATTTGTATGGCAAACGATAAGCCGTGCTTGAAGCTTGAAGTGAAAAATACCCAGATTGCTGTGAGGCGGGTGAATTGAAGGAAATGCTTCATAAACCCCGCGAATGGTAAGTTTTGGAGATCTTTGCCAGCACATGGGTCAATTATGAGGCACTATCATTTGCGTAAGTAGTACACCAAAATTGGCGCTGATTATACAAGATGACGTCCCTCCTGTTCTCTCCCTTTGATGCTGTGAGATTCCGAAAAAGATTTGGGCATTTATGCTGGTATACCGGACAACGGTCTCATGCTCTGGTTTGAATGGCTCAGCGTTTAAACGTTATTTGATGAGCGGAGGTCAGAGTACCATCACCATAAAATCATCCTGGCGCTTTCAGCGCTTGTTATACTTCCTCTTCCGGGTCATTGTTGGAGATAGATTTAGGAGATGCATGTGTCCCATCGTGTGGAGGGTATAGCTCCCTCGCTTCTCGATGCAGTCGTGATATAAGAAGACTGGTAGCCTAAAAGTCATACTCGGTAAAGCGAAGGAGCGAATGAAGCAGGAAATTCCTCACACAGCCAGCTATAATCGCGAGATTTGGCAGGATACCGATAAAATCTGTTTAATGTGGCATGTCAGAGACTATTTTGGACACTTAAAGGATGATTTCCGAACCTAGGAGGCAACCTAGTCATGCCAAGGTCAGAACAACGGAGGAAACGGACATAGGAACATTCAATACCGAATGGAGGGTTTCCAGGCATCACGCCTCTCACTGAAGGTAGAGCAAATAGGCCAGCAAAAGATAGTGCAACGACGTCCATTCCTTTGGGAGGTTTCCTTCGACCTAGCACACTGAGCACGGTCATGTAGAGCAAAGTTGCCGTTACGAGCCCTGCCATGCCCTTAATTAAAACCTGACAACAACAACTTAAATTTCAGCGTTCCACTCACAATTAAAAATTAGTATTAGAAAAGCCGCAATCTTGATAACCAGACGTCGTTTCATCGTTATGAACACAGTCAACTTGGTTGCCTGTCTATTTAAACCATCCAAATATTTGTAATCCGTGTGGGCTTTCCATTGATACTGGTCGGGGTTGAATATGCTTGCTCCTACTACCGGAACAGTCTGTTTGGTCGTGGGCGACACGGCCGCAACAAGGAATTGGATGCGGTACCTAAAGAACAGAGGTCTGAACTCGAACGTCTCGGAGACAGATAGGATTGCATGTACCAATCAAATGGATAAAGATCGTCCGACTCCGCCCCGAAAAGATTGATTTGTCCCGAGCGTGTACCCTCAAGGGCATCCATGGTAAGAGACTGTTCAAAACCGTATTTCAAGAAGCCTTGCCGAGCGGCTGTAAAATTGAGAGCACGTTGGATTCGTTGAAGCTTGGAATACCCAAAGCATTCCTGCTATAGACTGAGCATTAGGAGAGGGAGAAGCTAGAGGACAAACCCATCGGTATAGAAAAGCATGTCAGTTAGTAGACCGGTACAGTCTGCTGATGCACTGTACGAGGGACCACACTGATGAGGCATCCATCGAATTGCTATCAATACTGAGTATAAATATTCATGACCTGTGGATGCACACGGAGAAACATACAAAGTGTCTTGCTGGCCATATCCCATATCCGAATTCCCCCATACAAAAAGAGCTTCGTGAGCATATTCAAAGATTAGCATCCCAGAATTATTTTTCGCATTGTGTGATTAGCTCACCCCTTCTCTTGGGCTCTGTCCGTCCAGTCCAAGGACACGGAGCGGCTCATGCGACCCTCCCACAGCCGTTCGGAGTCCAACGCCTAACGCAGGCGCCAGGGCGATACAAATAATGGCGAGAAATGACACTCGATACCAACGCTTTGAGACGAATTTCTGACCGATGCGTCCATAGGATGGCAGACGAAAGGATCGCAAGGTATACAGTCTTCCTCGCCATATATCCTTGGAAGATTTAGCTGCTTGTGAAACTAGAGGCGGAGCCCTGCGGAGTGGGGTAATCGGGGGGGTGACTGATTTATCTTCAAGGTTCGCAAATGAGCGGTCGGTGGATAGTTCGACATGGCGATCAACGACAGCTACGGCTGACCTTGAGGTGTTCTCTTCCATCTCCGGCTCCAGTCGTACGGTGAGAGTCGGACAAGGTGCGACATTCCAGCTTTACATAAAGGAAGAGATTATCAGCTCGTTACGAGATGCCAGGCGCCCATCATTTCCAGATGTCAAAACTAAAACGGCAGGCGTCGTGGACAAGTTGTGAGACAAACCAATGTGAAATAATTATCTAAAAGTAAGATGATGCGATCAATTTGTCCGGACTCCGGCTCTGTGAGATTGATGAAAAAGCCTTGAGTACTTAGCAAGTACTTACATAGCTTTCAAGTAGCTTTACATGACTTATTTAAATAAGTAGGTCAAACTATGTACCTTATAATATTCAAATCAATTCGGCTGGGGGACAAAGAAGGTGTACGACCTTTTGATTTCGGCGAGTACTTACGGTACTTATCCGGGTCGTCCGGAACGACGATCCGTCGACTCCCAAGTCCACAAAGTCCAAAGTCACCAAATTTATATGCAACCGCTAGGGAATGCGGAATTTATTTAAATATCCAGCATTTCAAGGACCCACATAAGTAACCTAAGTAGTACGAATGGGTGGGGACATAGAGCCTGCGGAGGTTTTTGGCATTTCCCCGCCAAGGAGATGCTCTTGGCAGAAAAGAATTCGAAAGGGTTATAAGCTACCTCCCAAATCAGGCTGCCACGGTGATATATAGGCTGGCCGCTGATATGTATCGATTCATCAATCAGGGTCAAGTACCGGTGGCTAAAGGGAGAGAGTGCGGATGTGCTCAATATATCGATGAGTATTGAATACTTGCACTACGGACGTGGCAAAAGAAAAGAGGCAAAGAACAAAGAAAAGAGATTGACGCTCATCTTTGCTTAAGTACGGCAGCGTCGGCAATCAGCCGACCTACTTTAGAAATTTCTATCACTGGTATGTCAATGCATTTCAATTACTTACATACCCATCATCTGATCATACAAAATTCATTCCGGTCTCGCTGGTACCCTTGTTCAGCAATCATGCGTCCCAAGATGCGTCGACGAAAGTGAATGATGAACTTTTCTTAAGCTAGTTTTGCAACAGGAGACGCACAGCATTTCCCAGTCCAGACCCCAAGGTCAATTGCACTGTGAGCAATTCCGCAGACCATTTAATACGACATGCTGTGCGGGCTGTTTCTTTTCAGGCACAAAAACGTCGACCCTGAGACTGGATTCCGTTAGCTCCGCAAATTGAACGATATAAAAAGTGGTCCAAGCAAGTTCAGGATCGAGGCCGCACTCCCCCAACCCCCAACTAGTTCGCGACTCCCTCGGACTCGTCCAAAACCAACCTCCTCCCTTGAACTTCGAAGTTTCTCTAAGTTAACAGAGATGGTTCAAGACTTGAATTCGACCTTCCAGCTTGTACGAACAGTGATTTTTGGTAAGCGCGCTTGCCGTTCCATTGAGAAAAGGCGCCTGAGAAATGTGCCCAGGGACTGTCACCGTTTTCGCGTTCATCGTCCTCGCCCTTTGTGCTTCAATCACGAACTACACATCCACGTACTACTATGGCGGCTACTTCCCATTCGCTGCGTTGGGTATTGCGGTCGCCGTCCTTACCTTGCTCACATTACCTGCCATGTGCGTTGAAAATATTTCGTTCCCTTCCATATACGATCTCTAAAACTTGTTCACTCTCTTAGGTTGTACCTCTCCTTGAACCGCAAGGGTGCTTTTACTTCGCTCACCGGTCTTGAATTTGGGTGGACGTGTTCGTATTCCCTTCCATTAATATTTTGCCACCCTATCTAACAACATGCCTCTCAGCTTTCCTTTGGATTCTCTGGCTCGCTCTCGGAGGAAACTCTGCCGGAATCCTTTGGCTTGGTGACTGCGGGTACTGGTTGAGTTAGTGATACATCTAAGCAAGATTGGCTTGTCTGTGCTAACAATTTGCCTCATGTAGCCGGAAAGGGTGAATCCATGTGCCGTCAGAGTCAAGCAGTGACCGCCTTCGGTTTCTTGAACTGGATTGCGCGTAAGTCCTTCGGACACTATGCCTTCCTCTTCTTTTTTAAATCATTGTTTTTTCTCAGTGTTCGCCTACAATATTACCCTCCTGGTCTTGCTCATCAGGCAGCAGATGCGCGGAAATTCCGTCTGGAATGGCTACATCACCGAAACCGACTTCGCTGCTCCTGGACCCAATTCGGCTGTCCCCTCGAACAAGGTCCCCGAGGCTGGCTTTGCTCCTCAATATCAGGCGCCTGCCGTTGTCCCGGTGTATCCCACCCAACAATATCAGGGAGCCCCACCCCAGACCACCAGCCCTCATCCTCAAGTCTGATTCGGTCTACTTGATGTTCATCAACCCACCTTCTGCCCATTCCCCTCCTCGCTTCCTTCCTATGCGAATAATACCACTGGATTTTGATCGTCAGGACCTATTAGTATTCTGGATTCCTCTCCAACGATTTTCTCAACGCTGTTTCGCCATTGATGATCCTTTTGGGCTCATCGTGCTCCGTTGTACTTATTTAGTTATGTACCAGCTACGACTTAAAGTTTTTTTGAAATAAAAAAGGTATTCCAGCCATGCAGTGAACTACTTGCAAGCCCACACTTTGAAAAATGGATAGTAAGCCCGGCAGGTTGTCTAGATTATGTTATCGTTACGGAAAGTTCGTCCTATGCCCGCGGCTGCCCATGAACATGGCTGTGACGATCCGACGGACGCATCTCTGAACATCCCTTCATCTGCCAACAGCTGTCAACGACCATGCCAACCAAGTGCCGATAATAATGCGAATTATAATACTACGGTGTGGGAACGGCGGCTCGACAAGTACCCGCACTGCACCACTCTGCTGGGAAATATTTATCATTTGCGCCCGTAGACCATCGTTCACCCTCGGGCATGTGAGTGTGATAAGTTAAATGCTTGGCAAACCCCTCGCACTGCCTCCTCCAGACTCTCCGGTGGTTTTTCTGAATGACATGGGATTGATACCTAGTGCGAAGAAAAATAAGCCCACATTGAATGCGGTGTGCAGATCGTGCGAGTATTTAGCCTGAATTCAATTGACGGGTGGCGGGAGACCATAGGCAGAAGTCGTTTGTGAGCGACACCAGTCTCAGACTTCCAATCTCCAAGGGTCTGTGATGCCGAGCAGCAGTGAAAGAATTGAAAGTTGAGCTCAACACGACGAAGCTCCACGAATCCGCCCATCATTAGGTACATATCGAGTTCCAACCAGTAGTGTATGTCTGAATCTATGTTTGAATCTAGGGATATCTCTGTGCTGAAGTCGATGGTTAAGGATTGAATTCTGAGAGGCGACGACGGCGTTACAGCGGAGAGGAAGTAGCAGATTCCCGCTTTCTCAAGAAATAGGTCGGATTCGCCGTCTGCCTGGGCAAGTATCTTTAGATTCCGCAGAGCAGTCAGCTGCTGGAGGTCAATGATTTCTGTGATTCCAACGCTGTTAGTTAGTTAATGCAAAAGAAGATGGTTGACTTCACCTGGCCAGTAGACGTCTTCAATCTCGAGGGTCTCCAATGTTTCTCTAAACTCAAGGATGAAGGACCAGATCCGTTGCATTTCAAATTCTCCACATTTGGCGGAGAAAACCAAGCTGCGTAGGCGGGGGAAGCCTACAAAAGGATGGGCCGTGGGATTTGTACGTCCAAAGATTCTGAAGAGCTCGCGGGACGAAACACTTCTGATGTCAAGCTTTTCTATCTGCGAAATAATCGGAGCCAGGTTGGAATCCACCCTATTATCGTCCCACCCTAACGCTACATTGTTGAGGCTCAACTCCAGGAGGTTGTTGGCGCGGATGGCTTCAGTGATGAGAGTTTCGTCCAGAAAATTGAGGTTGGAGAGGCGCAGCGACTGGAGGGAAGGTTTGGTGCATAAAGAACGAAAGGATACCATCGTTTGATCATCCACTTTCCCGGATACGAATGCCGGGGACCCTCTCGGCGCATGCATGGTGAAGGTAGCCACTGGGGCCTCCGACAAGAGCTCAAGGAGATCCAGGAAAGGATTTCCCCTTCGTGCTATGATAGAAAGAATTTCTCTCCACCTTGGAAGCCGAAACTTATCCCATTTGGTGGGGTATTTCCTGGAAGGAAAGACGATCCGGAGCGAGCGTACACAAGATATCAGACCAACGTTGTCTGGGTTTTTGAGGACATCGAGTAAATTTTGGGATCGCAAATGGCAAAGACCGTCCACGGCGATCTCAATTTCGGAAAACAAGTATCTGCGGCAAGAAGCAAAAAAGGATTTGGAAATCAAGGAGTAAGGTCGGAGAGCTTTTGGCGAAGTTTGAGAAACGACCTCGTCGATGATGATATCGATAATTTCCCGTGGAAGCGCTAATGTTCGGCAATGATCCGACGTCTTTCTATACGAAAAGAGACGCAATTTGGCGAACATTAGTGATTGATCATGAAGGTTTGGTTAGAACTTTGAACATGCGTTGATCGTTGACTGTTCCTTTTCCCACGATCGAGCTCAAGGACCATAATTTCCCATTAAATTACCATTAAATAAATCTTGCCGAAGAACACCACGACTAAGTAGATGGAATAAAATAGGGGGAGCAAGGAAGAAAGTAAGTAACCGAGGGAATATCAACTGCAGAGAACAATAATGCAATGTAGTAACTGCCCGCATTAACCGTTTGGGGTTGGACCGCCACCAAACTTTCATATTTACGGTGGTCTTATGATTTACCAAGGAACGAGTGAAGCCCCTCCTGACCTCCTCCAAGCTTCTTGAAGCTCCTCGAATCAACATATCCCAGGAAGTAGATATTAAGAACGGTGGATTATAATCACGAGGAGCGTCTATCTCCTCTATAGACTTCTGTGGACCCCTCGGTATCGTCCACATGACTTGAAGAAAAGACAGGAAATATTGACTATGGAGATTGAGGTGACCCTACCTCAGTCTAGAAAAACGAACTCCACCACGAGAGCTCTCCTTTGACATATGAAATTCACAGTAACAACTCCCAAATTCCAATGTGAACTCCCAAATTCAATGTTCCCCGAATCCAGCGGTAACATAATGGTTAATTTTTTTTTTCACAGCGGTAACGACATTCCGAGTTCCCGTCCGTGGTTTCCGATGTCATCCCACATCCTGCCAAGGAGGCCTTTACAAAATTATGTACATTCCCCATTCGATTACCTTTTTCTCCGAACCCTGTAGAGAAAGCTAATACGGACATATCTCGTTGCCACAGGCTTAACACATCAGCCATACTTAAGTCATAAAACCGTACAAGCATCCCGTAACGCCATGAGAATTTTGGGGATAGGAAAATACACCTCTCGTGGATCTCGGGACATCGTGAACAAGGAAGGGTGGTATTTCAATGCAAACTCCCAAGGTACAATTTGACTACTTAGTCATAATCACAAGGTCCGAGAAATGCAAAGGCGGACGAAGCTAATTCTACATCACTCTACATTACAGGATGAAAGCGATAAGCGTCTACTAAAGAACGAAAATGGATTAAGAGCTCGACGAGAGAGTAAATAAAGGGACCGAGAAGATGTACGGAATCAAGGTTGAAGAAGAAAGGACGCCAGAACGGACATGAACGGCATGGGTTGGATATAACGAACACGAGAACCTCCAATTTACAAACAATCTTGACGGAAAAAAAGCATAGGCTCCCAAGGCACCAAGGCACTGTGAATTGTAAATTTCATGCACACGACGCGCGATGAGGCATGGAATTTGTGAACGTGCGACCATCGAGGGAAGAATGACGGAACGATGACAGCACTTGGCGTAAACTTGCATGGAATAAAGGACCGGGATTCCGGCAATGACGAAAAGGCCGGTGGCCGGTTGCGATATGGTAGTGACAGAACGCGACCGATCCTCGTCCCCGAAGATAATCATTTTTGCCGAAGGGTGAGGCTATGCAAGAGTGGTGTTGCGACAATGGGTTCAGCAATGAACCGAAGGAGGCGGGCGAGAGATAAGGATGATTTGGTGCGGATAGTGATGGGAGATAGAACGATTGGTGATAGAGAGGATTAGAAAACGGTAAACCCTCGGCCAACCTGGGGTTCGGACCGTTTCGTTGGGCGCTTGAAGTGATTGGAATGCGTAAGCCCTGCCAGGGGACTCTGACGTCGCCACCAGTTCCAAATCCGTCGTACACCTCGGAACCCCCACCCGAACCCACCACGACTGGAGGAACGCAGCATCGCGGTTTGTGATTTGGGGTGAGTATCCACCCCAGAAGAGTCCCACAAATACCGGCACACCTTCACTTTGGAAACAGATCTATGTGTTCGACAGGTCTTTTATTGGAATGCTGCCACCCAATGCCAAGAACATGGTAGTTGGAAGCCAAAAAATTGCGGAAATGATTGAGCGCGACCCTTCCACGTCCGCTGTTTCCATCACAGGGCGGTAGATCGGGCCTGGGTATGGGGGGCAGGGTTGGCGGGACCGCGAGTTGTGGGCAAATAGAAAGTTAGGTTTTCCCCGCGCTCCCCGCGCTAGGCTAGATTTGCATCATTGCCGAAAAAGGTTTGGGGAAGGATGACAGCGGCGAACGAAACCGTAAATCGTGAGGATCCGAAGCCAAGACGTGATGAATACGTTGATGAAAATGTATCGATAAGGCGCCGTGTCACCATGCAATGGCAACCAAAGAAGATGGATGGGGTGGAGTGTGATGGGATGGGAGGTTGTAATTCATTCGTTCGACAGTGTAAGTCAGAAATAAACGATGGGGGACCTATTTTTGGCGAACATCTTTGTTGGGACGATCATTCCAAGGACGAAGGTACATTTTCCACGGAGATAAAAATGCGATAGGCTGTTTCAAAGGGATGGTCGGAATCCAAATTGGATAGCACAGCGGAGAAGGGTGGAGAACTGAGAATCAAACGCACACGAGCATAAGCAGAAACAGGGCCAACCGACGTCAACGAACGATCATCTGCGATACAGAGCAACCGTCAGAAAGCCGCGGCGCAAGGCTTGAAGGAGACATTTTCCCAGTTCTGCCCATGCCCGTACAGTGCAAAGGGAGAACTTTGTGTAAGGCGGCCATTTTGGGCGAACACCGAAGGTTGCTGGTTGCCAGTCGAACTATTGAAATTCAGGTTCCCGTTATTGCTGAAAGCTTGCGAGGCCTGTAATTGGGCAAGATAAAATGGGTCGGTGGTTGTGAATTGGGATGACGAGGGAGACGATGGTGAAGGATCGCTGCCATATGATGCGAAGACTGTCTGGGAGTGGGGGGATGTTGGTATGGACCCTTGGAACGAGGATGAGGAAGAAAGATATGTTGAAGATGATGCAGGAGGAAACTGATTCGAAATATGGGGGTTTGACGACGTCAGCGGTGACGAAGGCATGAGTAGCTCTTCTACCATTCGTTCATCTTCCTCCATATCGTCAAAGCCGGCGCTAGAATTGGATCGCGACCCGTGGCGAGAGTCTACCGCCATACCGACCCCATTGCCCCACTCGCTAAAGCTGGAGGCGCGTGTACGTGCGATGGGAGTGTTGCATGGCTGGGTGTTCTTCGAACGACCACGGTCGGGAATCCGCATTTGAGATTGACGCCCATATGAAGGACCGCCAAAGAGAGTTTCTGAGAGTTGGGCCTGGAACACATTTACAATTTGTCTGAGATAAGAGGGCGATGAAGACGCACCTGGAGAGTGGCGAGGTCCATTGCTTCTTGGCCGATATGGCTGGAAGAAAAGGAACATACGAGCTCGTCAACTGAAAAACTCATTGTGGGACGGACAAGCTGGTCTGGTGGTGGTGGTTGTGGTAAGAAAGAAAGGAAAGCTGGAGGACACATGTTCGAGTCCATTCATATAATAGTACTACTCATCCTCCGGTCCGACCATTTCTGCCACTCACTCCAGATCCGGCCCAGATCGCCAGATCTCCAGATCCAGATTGCTTTTTAGAGAATCCCATAATCACGCTCGTTCTCCCCTCCGAGAGAAATCCATCTGCTTCCGCATTTCGGTCCAAAGGACCAGAAACGACCTCGACTTATTATTTTATTCCTGGAGGACCTCATTTCCCTCTCAAGCCAACAAACGGTCAGGCCTCTGAGTCTCGGCGGAGTTCGTTGTGGATGTAGTCTCCCGTAGCCAGCCTGACGAGATGGGCACGCCTTTTGGACATGGAGTTATGTACAACTTGCGACGCCGCTCCTCTTCTCCACATTCGAGGTTACGCCTCCAGGAGGCCTCGCTTTGGATTAAGGATATGTTCCCGTTTGACAAGCGCTCGTTCCAATGTTCTAGGAGTGACTCACGTTTGAACATTCCGAAAAAGGTCCTGCACAGATTCTAAACATTGCTCAAAGTACCCCAATCCTCGTGTCTCAAAGTTCTCTTCAAGAATGAAGAATCCAGAATGGGTCAGAAATATGGAGAGCAATTTCGCACCACGATGGCGATTTCATGAGCGATTTCGGGTCCTCGCTGTCCCTCGGCTAGCTTACTTGTCTAAAGCTGCGTTTTCCACATGTCCCCCATTCCTGTAGCGTGCGCCTGCGTGCGCGCATCCCGACATTCGCCGCTCACAAGCCACTTGGCCGACGTTATATCACCGCGATCGCGCCAATCCGGCTACAGTTGGTTCCGTTCCGGCGATCAACCGTCTCTCTCCTTCGGGATCTTGCCATGGACTCAAAGGCCAATATCTGGCCAAGGAAGGCGGTCAATTGGTACTACTAATACGTTCTTACAGGCTTACAAGCTCCAATAGTGCTTCCATTCAATGACAGCCAAATAATTATTCCCTCTGGTGGACCTTCAAGGGCCTATAACGGCGCGACGATCCAACCGTTTGTCCCTCTATCTGCGCACAAATCTGAGGTACAAAAAGTAACCTACTAAAGTTTGGTGTGAAAGTTTCCTTCGGTGGATCTCCCTTTCTTATAATAAACTGCTGTTCAGAACATATCAGACACTCGTTATTTGGTCATAATTCCGCTCAGGCGCGCTTCTCGGAATTTGCGTACCGCACAGGTGTCTTTGTCCGTGAAGCGCGTGTCTGTATGTAAAACAACAATAATTTCCATCCCATACGTAGGACGCTGCGCGTGCGTTCAGGGCCGACCGGGAGGTGCCAAGGGATTCATTGCGGGCCTTTCGCATGGCTGGCCTCGACGAATTCATTCCGTTCAGCACTGGCGTCACTTCCCACCCATGTGCGTGGGTGTAAGTATAACCAGCCTAGACCCCCCATCCAATTCATACTGCATAATAACCCGAGGGCTCAATGGATTCAAAAATTATTTATACAATTCTCCTGCAGTGTTTTTCCTCGCAGAACAAGTACTATGCACATATACCTTCGACGATGATCTAGGAGCTTAGGTACAGAGCATATCTCGCTCACAATAGAGGAGTATAATATTAGGAACGAAGTTACCGGTCCTATCTATCGGTCAAACGTGTGCGTCTTCAAGCTTCATCGATCATGACAGCTGAGCGACGGATTCGCGATGCACGATCTTGCACAATCTGGGAAGGCACTCTCTAACCAATAACCTGTAAATAGCATGCCTTTTTTTCGCGGCGACTCCATACATAACCACCACATTGGAGCCAACATACATGATCATCCAGACAAGCTTATCTCTATCGGTACCGGCCTTTGGCCCAATGAATTGGGAAAGCAACGGACTACTTAACTTTAGCTAGACCATCACCAATGCAAGAATTGGGGATGTCGAGTACATACCCTTCTATCCTTATCACTTGTGGGATTATTTTTTCAAGCGGGTCCGTGAAGCCTGTCTCTTACGTGGGGCGTCTAATCAAATATGGCAACTAGGCGCACACACAAAGGGCTCGGACACGAATAATACTGTCTAAAACTATCGCGGGGAACTCACATATACAGGGGCGTCTAATTTAATATGGAAAAGGGGCGCACACACAATGGCCTCGGGCACGAATAAGGTTGTCTAAAACCATCGCGGGGAACTCACATGCCAGTACTTATGTACATATGAATAAAGAGATTAATGAGAGGCTAGAATCCCCATCAACTGTCCTATTTTCAAGCCACAACCAAGTAGGTGTCCCAGTACCAGGGATACGGTTTATCAGCCCTCGAAGGGAAAATGTGTCATGATATTACGTTGGGGAGGATTGACTTCCTGCTTGGAATCAAACTGAAAAGCTTCCCATGTACATGCATGTATGATATAGTGAGATCTTTACAACTCAAACCCGATGTGCGAGTGCAGTGCATTCAGGGTACAATTATGATAGCCTTTGGACGTGGGTTGTCCCCGAACGTTCGCGAGCTTCTCTCCCCACGAATACTACGAATCAAGGTTATCGGGTTATCGTGATCTTCAAGGATTAGCGGCCTGGCTGGCATTACTTACATAAATGATATCAAAAGGTTGCGATAGGGAACGGTCTTGTCCAAGATTGCCCACTCTTGGAAGAGGGGATTAGTAGATACACCCTACGATAGGGAATACCTTCCGGCCCTACTAGATTGCCCCAGCCAGGATAACGGTGATCGAGCGGAATTATTGTACCACCGTTCTCATAACCTTACCGCCAACGGAGCCGCTAAATAGGGACAACTGGAGGTATTGAGAACCATAAGGGAAGATGGGGGAGAATCCATGGACTTGACAGTCGAAATCTAGTTCTGCTCCATGCCCGACCACACGGCAAATTATCTCTTTTTTTTCGAAGATGCCTCTTTTTTGTTTCATTCAGAAAGGACGGCCTTTTGGAACTTACGGTGCTTCCAGAATCTGGCGTGGCCGTGGACTTGGCATTGAAGTAAAATTGCTTGATAGGGGAGAACAGGAAATGTCCTCGAAAACATTGGAGCAAAGTTATGTGGAGGAAGCGACTTCATCCACGGCTAGGAGGGTGATAGTCCAGTTTGCGTAGTCGCAGTCCTAGTACATATCCTGGAATACTTGCTATTCACTAAATAAATTATCGGAGACTACGTGTGCTGATTGCGTACCTGATTTAGATGCTGTTTCATAGAAAATCAAAATCATATGCCGCCATAGAAGAAGGAGTACAGATGTTCCGGATGTTCAATTGCAAGTCAATGGATGGGCGAGTAGAGAGCCGAGATAGAATGTCATTGGTATCGATATCAATTTGAGCTGTCGTGGAATGGGCGTCGATGTAGAAAAGATCAAAGTTCAAATCAACTTGACACAAATTTGGGTAGGAGCCGCCCGTCAAAATGTTATCGAGCTCTCGCCAGCCGGGCATGGACCGTGCATGGCGAAAGCCTGTCCCTGAGGCCATCTGAACTCTAAATTGGATGGTTTATGCTTGAAGTTTGACGGGAGACACGTCCACTGCCGTGGAAAGTAATCGGCAAGTTATTTGGAGCTCTAGATCAAAACTCCTATCAACAATGGCACTCGATAGTATTTTCAAGTTCCGTAGAGAAGAGAGTTTTCCAAATTGTATAGGATCTTGAAGACAGCATTAATTATTTTTGTTTTAAAAGGTGGCCAAATTTATTACCTTGCCATTTAATTTCATGCATTTCCAGAGTTTCCAGGGTATCCGCAATGCCTAACATAAAGTGCCAAAGCGCATCCACTTCAGCATCTAGCCAGGGGCCTGATATGATGAGGTGACGCAGATGAGGGAAAGCGACGAATGGATATGACATTGGAAATGGAGGAAGATTCGGGCGTCCCATGGTCCTGAATACATGCAGGTATGAGACGCGTCTTAGGTCGAGACGTTCTATTTGGGAAGTTATAGGCTGTAGGTCGAGGTTTGCATCGTCATCGCAGTATCTGAGGGCAATATTTGTGAGGGCCAATTCTTTTAGGGTACGGCAGTGGATCACCCGTGCGATGAGAGATCCTTCGATACCGAAGAAATTGGAAAGGCGAACGGTAGTAAGTGGAGCGGTACAGGCCATGAGAACAGCCTTCTTCATGGTTCTGGTTGAGGCCTCCCGCTGCCAGAATGAAATTCCTCTTCGTACATGCAGAGTGAAACTCTCCAAATTTGGTGCCTGTACTAGGAGATCGAGCGCTTTGATGAGATTGTCCTCGCGAAGACGAAGCCTGGCTGCAAGCGTAAGCGCCGCCAGCTTCGTCTCGTACAGATGACGGCCAAGGGTGCTCGACCCCAGGAAAGAATAAGTTCTGCGGGACGGCACATCGACGAGCGTGAGCGACCGAACACAGGCGACCAAGCCAACGTTGTCTGGATTTTGGAGAATTTCCATAAGCCTCGCCGCTTGGGACTGCCACTTATCTGAAACTAGTTCAAGGTCAGAAAACAAGTGTCGGCGACAAGAAGAGCAAAATGATTTCGAAACTAGCGAGCATGCTTTGAGAGCTTCGCGTGTCAAATCCTGGGATGCGATGTCGCGGACGATGATGTCGATAATTTCTTGTGGAAGATCGGGGAATTTTTGTACATTTTTGTCTCCCATTTCATCTCGAAGCTTGAAGGTGGAAGTTGACAGAACGTGGAACGCTTGAAGGTTTTGCATCGGTGTGTGGATGGTCGACAACCATTGCCAATGACCGGTGTGGGAAGAAATTCCCACGGTAAGTCAAGTTCAACTTACGCGTCAACAACCACGAACAGCTCGAACCCTTGCAGAAACCCTCAGGTCGAATGAAAGCCAAGAATATACCAAAATCACCAGATCTTCCACCAGAAATTATCGACATCATCGTCCGCGAAATCGCATCCCAGGATTTGAAACGCGAAGCTCTCAAAGCATGCTCACGAGTTTCGAAATCATTTTGCTCTTCTTCCCGCCCACATCTGTTTTCTGACATCGAACTGGTCTCAAATAAATTCTCCCAGTCGCGGGCAGCAAGGCTTGTGCAAATTTTCCAAAACCCGGACAACGTTGGCTTAGCTGCTTGCGTTCGATCACTTACTCTCATCTTTGATGTGCCCCAGTCCAGCGTTGGCAGAGCAGGTTCCTTCCCGGGGTCGAGAACTCTTGATCGCCGGATTTACAAGTCGAAGATGACGGCGCTTGCTCTTGCAGGCAGGCTTAATCGCTACGAGAACGAATTCATCCAGGCGCTTAATTTGCTCGTGCAAGCACCTTTGGAGAGTTTTACTCTGCATGCCCAAAGAGGAGTTCCAGGGTGGGAGATGGAGACCAAGGAAGCTAGGGAAAAGAAGAAGGCTATTCTCTTAGCGTGTATTGCTCCTCTTACGACTTTGCGCACCTTACACACCTTACGCCTCTCCGATCTTGTCGATATCGACGAATCTCTCATTGCACGCGTCATCCACTCCAGTACTCTAAAAGAATTGGCTCTCAGACATGTTACCCTCAGACTCTGTGACGACCCTGGGCAATCCCTCGACCTACACCCTGTAACTTCGCAAATAAAACGACTTGAACTCCGACACCTCTCATACATGCAAGTGTTGAGGGTTTCGGGACGTTCGCTTCTCCCGCGATACCACTGCCATATCCATTCATCACTTTCTCTCATCTGCATCATCTCATTATATCAGGGCCCTGGCCAAATCATGAAGCGCACATACTTCAGCATTTTATGTTAGGCCTTGCCGATACCCTGGAATCCTTGGAAATTCAAGAAATCAGATGGGAAGGTACATCATACACTGAGATGCCTTTTTTCTTTCTGCAAAATAACCAATTATATCTTCCAGATATGAATCCTATTCTACTTGGAGAACTCACTTCTCTGCGGCGATTGAAGATAATCTCAAGCACTCGTGGTGATCCCAGCGGAGCCTTCGCACAGAAACTAAGATTGATCTGCCGGTTACTTTCTACAACGGCGCTCTCACCTCCTAGCGGAATCCAATCATTAACCATCCAGTTCAATGTACAGATGTCCCCAGAGACCGATTTTCGGCATGCACAGTTAATACGCAGATGGTTTGAGCTCGACGACATTTTAACGGACAGCTACCGTTCATTTTCAGATCTGCGTCAAGTCGATTTAGACTTCCATTTCTTCTTCCTCGCTTCGTCTCCAGCTCCCACAGGATGGCAGCCTCCAGTTGATATCTACGTTCTACCTCGACTTTCTTCTCACCCGTCCATCAAGTTCCATCTCAATTTCCGGAACATTTGTACACCTTATTCCATGGCTGCACACCTGCATTTCACCTTGTGAAAACTAAGGTGCGCATCTCCTGAACTACAGAGATAGATATCTATGAAACCCCGACTCGTCGTCAAGGGCATACCTCTTTTCAGCGACGAAAGAATTTTATGATCAGTTTAATATATAAACGTTGTGGATGCCGACAAATATGTAGACATCCCCCAATCCCGAGACCTTCGTGCCGCTTGAGGGCGAGGATATACTAGTCGACGTTCCTTGGTAGCGACTAAGCGATAATAATTTATCGCGGATTACGGCCAGTGTGGAAGTCAGGCGGTGATTGCGATTCTGACCCAAATCGTGGCCTGGTCTGCAGAGCAGATACTTAGGAATTGGAGCTGACGGCGCAGCTGGAGAGAGGGCCGTCCTTGAGAGATGCCCCAAGTGACGTGGCTACCCGAACTTGGGGGATATCGAGATGCATCGTCCAAAATATGACGGAAACCAAGCCATTGTCTCTCGATCTTCCCATCTTAGCCATAGAAAGGTCAATGACAGCACAGCGCAAGAGGTCATACAGAGCCGTACCTTCTTTAACCTCCTTATTTTCCGATACAGAAATCTTTAAAAAGTGCATCCAGGACATCTTCAACACCGATGTCACCCGTCACACGGCCGATGGCTTGGGCAGCATAACGTAGTTCCTCGGCGGCGAAAACCACATCTTCAGGTGCTGTGAAAGGGAGATTGAGGAATGGTGGAGTGTGTAAAAGGTGTAAAGACTCACGCAGGTCCATGAACGCCTCAAGGAATTTACACGCCGACTCCAGATGCTGGCGATGACGCGCACGGGTGATGATTGGGGCATGAACCTTGTTTTGGCCAGAAGAACTGGGGTCGGTGATATTAAATCTTAAAATTCCACAAGTTTAGACAACGATCTATGGTTATAGAGGACAGAAACGTCATACCGAGCTTTGAGGGCCTTCGATAGTCCTTGCACAAAGGCGTGCGATCCTTCACCTGTGGTAAGGCTGACCAACCACCCCCGATTCTGTAGATCGATCGTGTCTTTTGAACTTGAATTCGTATCTTGTGCCAAAACGGCGCTCTTCGGCAAGGTAGTCTGAGCAGGCGATACCAGGTCCAATTTATTGAAGAGGAAATATGTCGACGGATTTATGAGGTCCCGGACGCTGGAAGGGATAAGAATCTCAGATCCCTGAGGCGAATGAGCCGCCAGCACTTCTGGAAGCGGCAAGACACAGAGTGATATGTCTGAATTAACAATACTAGATGACCGCCTTAGTTATCCCTTTGTTCGAATGGAAAAATAGAGGACTTACGCATCCCTGCCTCGCTGAACGCCGATCCTTCCACGATGTCCAGAGTTTCCCGGAGTCCAGCTGTATCGGCAACCACGACAGGCAATCCACCAATATCAAGTGTAAGTTCGAGAACGTCACGCGTGGTTCCAGGAATCGGTGTAACAATAGAGGCTTCGCGATTTGCTAAATGAAGATGTGGTTGTTAGGCATGGATTTTGAGCAACAGAAAGATTTCAAATACCTAGGTAATTGAACAAACTACTCTTCCCAGCATTGGGAGGCCCAAAAATTGTCATTTTGATTCCCGAACGAACTAGTTCGCCTCGCCTATTATCGGATAGATGGTTCTTGATTTGAGCGAGGAGGTGGGAAGCTTCAATCTTGGCTGGTGCTTCGATTTTAATAAGGAGGAAAGGCCAAGTTATGAAGGCGAACCTTGCTCATAAACGCCGTCTTCAATATCTTCTCCTTCTCCAAAATCTATCAGAGCCTCGACTTGAGCAAGGCAGTGGATAATCTGTCGGCGAAGGCTATCATATTCTGCCCGAGTTTCTCCCTAAGAAAAGTAAAAATTTCAACAAATCAATGCGTCGTAAACACATGTTGACAGCTCACACCGGCGCTACCTAATGCCCAAACTCTCTGGACTTCGGTATCTGCCTCGATTAAATCATGTAAGCCCTCGACCTGGGTCAAGTCAAGTCGACCGCCCTGGAAGGCCTGACGCGTAAATTCTCCGGGTTCTGCAGGACGAAGATTCGGTAGGGATGAAAGAGAAGACAAAAGGGCCGAAATCAGGGCGCGTCCAGAATGAATGTGTAACTCGATGGTGGGGCGAGTTGTATATGAATACGGAGCTATAAAATAAGATGAAATCAGATACATAAGAAAGATCTCAAATAAATAAAGCTTCCAAACCTCTGAAATACACCGCCAGACCGTCATCAATCAAGGATTCGTCCTCAAGGATTTACAATGCGACATCGTTGCATCCTCCAGGGCGTTGGATCGCGAATTGATTTCGTTGGATGGTGGGAACGCACCATGCGTTTCCAAACAGTCAAAGCATCTGGTCCAGACACGCGAACGATGGCCACACCTCCCTTCCCTGGCGGCGTTGAAAGTGCATAGATAGTTTGGCGTTGGGCATTGGTAGTTGGTAAATTGGCAAAGCTTCTTCGGTGAACGGAGGCTCTATTTTTCTGCGATAAATGGCGTAAATGATTAGTTTTGGTTGTCCAGAAACACCGACTGAACATGAATATGAGGGACCAAAGAGAATTTCGAATTTCGCGAAAAGCTGCAGTGCAATGACGCACGTGACCTCGTGTCATCGTAACCATCTCACGCTCGATCTAGGAGCCTATCAAGCTCGTTTACTTTTACACATCCACGCCTCCTGATACTCTTCTAAAGCCTCACCAAGATGGGTCAAACGCGTATGTTTAACATATTCTCCGTAAATGTCCAAATTCTAACATCGTTATCCATTAGAATCACAGTTTATGGAGGATATGGAGAAGCGCTCCAATTGTCCGTGCAGATCCACTCATTCAGAACGAGATTAGAGGCTAATGCTGGGGTTTTGAAGTCACACAGCCAGAGCTTGAACGGCTGAAAAAGCGGTTTATGAAACTGGACAGGTGCGTATTCAACTTTGCCCTTAGTCGGTGACGATGGGTCTGACGAGCAAGCAGTGATGGCTCAGGATCAATCGACCGCGAAGAATTCCTGCAAATACCTCAGATCGCCACGAATCCTCTGGCATCACGGATGATCGCTATCTTCGACGAAGAGTGTGTTACCGTTTCGTTGCGTTCAAAATCTAGAAGAGTCCCGGACTCATGGCGCTATTTCATTTCAGTGGTGGAGGCACAGTCGATTTCCAAGAATTCGTTGGAGGGTTGAGCGCATTCAGTAGTCGTGGTGGTCGGGAAGAGAAGCTTAGATGTCTGTCGCTATCCTTCTTTCAACGACGCTAAAGCTGATTTTCGCTTTGCTTGCTCTTGTGCGCCCAAATTATAGTCGCCTTCAACGTATACGATGTCGATCGAGATGGCTTCATCTCCAATGGAGAGCTCTTTTTGGTGTTGAAGATGATGGTAGGCAACAATCTGAAGGTACGTCCCATTCTTGTTTCCCTTGATTGCCCTCATCGGTTTGGCCACAGGACCAACAACTGCAGCAGATCGTTGATAAGACGATCATGGAGGCGGATCAAGATGGCGACGGAAAGTTGAATTTCGAAGAGTTCGCTCAAACAGTGGCCAACACCGTCTGTCTTTTCTTGAATCCTTTCTCTGGATTCCCCATGCTGAATGAATGCCCATGATAGGATATCGTCAAGCAAATGACACTTGAAGATCTATTCTAATAAATGAATGTCCCTGCGCCCAACTCCCCGTTGCTTGTCAGCGTCACATCGACGTCCACTTTCTGGTCGCATCTATTTCCAGCTCACCTGCTCCTCGTGGATAAAATACCCTTCGTTTGTACATACTTCTAATGAGGAGAGAATACCTCATCTCCGATATGGTCGAATCCAAGTATTGTAGCAACACTTCTTTTTCTTTTGGTATATCCCACTGGCCTTTTTTTTGTAGTTGCTTATGTATTTTGGTAAATGATGATGATTGGGAACGACCGTTGCATATATTTGAGATGGGAACCTACAAGGTTGATCAACTCTTCCTCGATTACCATTCCAAGTGCCGCGTTTCGCGGAAACAAAACATTTTTCCACCAAATTCTTCGTTTTTATGCGACCAGGGGTTTCGAGGGCAATCATGGTTTCGAAGATATGCAACGGTGGAGGGACATCGATGATTGGCTCTGTCTCCTCTAAGTCAAGTTGACCTGTAACCGTCCCTCGAGCGGTCACCGGTCTACAGTCAAGGCATCTGCTCAATTGGCAGAGATCTGACTTATAATAAGGTCGCTCCTCGGTCGCTCTTGGATTGGGGCGTGGCCTCTTCCACAGTTAACGAGGTCTACGAGCCCCTGTGGAAATGACGGCGACGCATTTCTGATTGAAGTCGCTTATCCCAACAACCACTGCGGAATTCCTGCAGCTTCAATAGATTATTGGGGATCGTGCAGTCAGTCCAGATTGCGCACCTGGTGTGCCATTCGAAGGTCTTTATTTTCAAAGAAAATACAGGTATACAGCCATGGGATGAGGGCCACGGATATTCTTGGCGTTCACTTTGAAGTCGATGAAAGGGTGCATGGAAAGTCGAGACTCGGATAAACTTGGAGGCCGCCAACTTGAACCCGACAGAGCCCAACTAGTACTAGTAAAAATGCCCACGATGAAAAAATGGAAATCAAACTCCACCCGACGCAAATTCGGAAAAGAACTGCCTGTTAAAATATCATCGAGCTCTAACCAACCAGGCAGTGAGGCTGCGTGGCTAAAGTTGCTGCCTGGGAGCACCTGCACGTCGAACTGGATGGTTATTGATTCCATTCCGACGGGAGGTGACGCAACGGCTGCTGTGGAAAGCAATCGGCAGATCGCTCTGAGCTTTCGGTCAATGTCGATGTTTCCATCGGCATCAGTGACACTAGAGATGGTCTTCAAATGCCGCAGAGACGTCAATTTTCCGAGTTGAATAGGATCTTGAAAATACAATTGATTATTTTGTTCTCAGAGAAAAGAGTTATGCATGTACATACGTACCTTGCGAATTGATTTCTTCAATTTCGAGAGTTTCCAAGGTATTGGCAAAGCCTAGGATAAACTGCCACATTGTGTCCGCTTCAAGGACTGTCCAAGGGCTTGATATAACGAGGTGCCGCAAGCGAGAGAACGAAATGAGTGGGTATGGGATTGGTAACGTGGGAAGGGTCGGACGTCCCATAGTCCTCAACAATTGCGTATATGAGACGCGCCTGAGGTCAAGTCGTTCTATTTGGCAAGTTATACGACGTAGGTCGAGGTTTGCATCGTCATTACAGACTCTGAGGGTAACATTTGTGAGAGCCAATTCTTTAAGCGTACGGGAGCGGATCACCCGTGCGATGAGAGATTCTTCGATATTGACGAGATTGGAAAGGCGAAAGGTGGTAAGAGGAGCGGTGCTCGCTATGATAACAGCCCTTTTCATGCTCCTGGTTGCTCCGGTCTCCGCCTCCCAATCAGAAACTCCTCTTCGTGCATCCAGAGTGAAATTCTTCAAACTTGGTGCTTGCAGTAGCAGATTGAGCGCCTTGATGAGATTGTCCTCGTAGAGACCGATCTTGGCTGCGAGCGTACGCGCCATCGTCTTCGACTCGTACACCTGACGACCGAGAGTCCTCGACCCCAGGAAGGAATAGGTTCTGTGGGATTCCACATCTAAGACGAGTGTGAGCGAACGAACGCAGGCGGCCAAGCCAACATTATGCTGAAGGATTTCCACAAGCCTTGCCGCTCTGGACTGCCACGTATCTGAAATCAGCTCCAGGTCAGAAAACAAGTGTCGGCGGCAAGAAAAACAAAATGATTTAGAAACGAGCGAGCATGTTTTGAGAGATTGGCGTGCCAGATATGAGTTGGATGCGATTTCGTGGACGATGATGTCGATGATTTCTTGTGGAAGATCTGTGGAAGGCTTTCGTGGATCCTTGGCTTCCATTCGATCTGATGGCTGCTTGGCACTGAGGTGTTCCGAGACCCTGAGTGATTTCAAGGAACGCCATGGGAAGTTTATTCCCAGGTCTGCACTGGAGCAAGAAAGAACCAAGAAGCGATAAAGCTATTACTTATATACATAAACTACAATGATAGTATTGTCATCAGAAACCGGATCCGCCCTCCGCTTTCAACTCGTCCATACGCACCCACAACCCACCCTAGTTTGAATGATCGGTCAAGAAAACAAAAAAAGAAAAAAAAAATAGCAAACAACTCACCTTGACATACATCGTCAAATGCAATCCTGGACATATTTTTTCTGTGGCCTTTCGACCTCCACACTCGGACCAACTCTTCGGGGGTTTGCTGCTCTCCGGTTGGGCCTCCGGGGCAAGTCGGAAATTAGTGTACCGTTGAAGTAATCGGACAAGGAAGAATGACGCTTCCTGGTACGCGAACTATAAAATATCGCCGTAAAAAAAATGCACCTTTCTTTCTTTGACGGCGTAAGGAGAAAGGAGACATACCTGTTGGCCGAGGCAAATTCGAGGTCCAGCATTAAATGGGGAGAAAATGTACGGATTTGGCGTTAGGTATTTGTGTAAGCGCTCGTCCAAGAACCGATCCGGATCGAATTCCTGTGCTGAACATCCCGCCTGTTGACCACAAGGGGAAGGTGATAAGAACATTCACACATACCATCGGGACCCCAGAGATCTGGTCGCCGTTGCATGTTGAAAAGACTATATAAAATCCTACGGAAAAGAAGCTTATCAGCGCTTTGGGAAGTAACGTCTCGAATGAGATATTCAAACCTTGTATTTGCAGGAATATAGAAGGGTTTGGAACCCGGTGTCTTAGATGTCCATACGGTAGCTTTTGTTGACATGCTATTTATTTGATAAATCCAGCGTCAGGATCCCGACGTCATTAAGTTCCTCGATTTAATTAAAAACACGCACCGACTGTCGAAGGGACTGCAACAAGGAGACCAGGAGCTTTGTTCAGCCCGACACAAAAGGCCAAATGTCAAAAAAAGCTTACACAGGGGGATATAATCGCAACACCTCTGAGAATGGATAGACCATGATTCAGCGATGTTGAAGTCGCTAACAGTAAACATACGTACCATTGATAAATGCCCGCAGGTACCTCATGTCACGGATATCATCGTACGACGGCCGGTTTGTAGGTCCAACCTTGCCTAAAATTTCTTGGCGAAGGCGATCCGATATCTCTGGATGCTCAGCCAACATGTAGAAAGCATATGTGAGCAGACATGCGGTCTATTTGATAACAAACACGACGTGAGCTGGGGCTGAGTCGCAGCAGCCAAATAAATACATACCGTGTCGCGTCCCGCAACGAGAAGGTTGATCAGCTAAGAATGTGCGATAAGCATTGGAGCTGATACATATATCGCATCTTGCGCCGGCGTACCTCGTCCTTCAAAATATTCATGTCTAACACGAGGTACCGTCAGCGATAACCAGATCAGATATTTATGATAGGACATAAATCCCAACCTTCTGTATGATGCACCAAATGAGCGAGCAATGTATCACCATGATCGTTGTCGGATTTAACCGCAGCGCTCGATTCCTTCTTCACGCCAGCAAGCGCAGTAACCAAAAAGGGTTTCGTAAACTCCTCCATGATCTTTCTAAGAGGCTTAACTCTGTCTTCCCAGAATTCCCCAAGAGGCCAATTCGGACCAAGGCGCGTGCGGAGAGATGATTGAATCTGACCAGCAAGAAACGCATCAACAAACACATTTGAGGGGTGGTTGAGGAATTCGGCCGAGTTTTGGATGCCAGAGGAGATAGAATATGGAAGTCCAGCGGCGAGGGACCCGACGTCATAGCCAAAGAGGAACTGGGTGGCCGAGTCCAGCGTGAACCTGGAGACCAAGTCCTGGAGGAAGTAAGTCAGCGAAGAGTGCTGGTTTAAGCATTTGCCAGGTTTGTTCATACTTGAAAATCGATGGCATGACCCTCGGCTAGGCGATTAGATGCTAGCTTGAGCGCAATATCAGAGTGCAGGTCGAAATTGTCAAAGTGACTGATTCGGTCCCTCGTAAAATACGGACGAGTCATCGAACGGTGGAACCTATTTAAGTTAGCTAGAACTCCTTAACTTTGTGAGAACAAGGGACGCACTTCCACATATCACCTATATTTCAGGAAAGCGTTTTGTAGCAGCACGCGACGAAGCAAAATGGGTTCTTACCATCCGAATTGAAGACTCCCGTCCCAAGGAGAGAATCGAACTGAGATTTCATTATCGGTCCTGGAGGAATGGATCAGCCAAAAGGAGCTCAAAGTCGACACCAGAAAGTCTTGCCTTTGTCGAATGCATCGAATTGCGTTGCGAGAATCGCCTACAAGAAGTAGTATCAATACCGCCCATGTCCCCAAATAAAATATCTCAATCTAACCTTGACATGATCTGGCTCACAGGTTAATATCTGCGAGAATGCAATCATATGAGTGGGTCGACCATTATGTCTCGTACATAATCAGACACACCCGGTTATCGGAAGGAAGTCTCAGCTGGTACGCAAAGCCATACTTTTCCGTCCACTCGAGAAAGGCATCTCCTGAGAAAGCGATATGGCATCAGTACTCCTCGATTAATCGCCAATGATCCAGTGGGTTACCTGGATACCCATGTTTGAAGTCTTCAAGCAACCGCTTCATAATTGACAACCCCGCAAAGTTCGGCCTCTTCTCCTCCACGTGAGGCAGAATAAACGCGTTATTGGCAGCTGCATTTTGGCGGTCGACATAACGTGTGTAGTACCGCTGAAACACGGAAAGTGCGGGGCGAGCTAGAAGGATTGCCAATACAGTCAAGGCCGTTGATATGTTAGCCTCAAGGTAGACATTCGCGAATCTTATGGCAAGAAAGACGATGCAAGGTGGAATCGCAAAGAAAGGGAGCAAGCTGTTGAGATACCGAAGTCCTGGGGGGATGTCCATCATTTGCTACCAGCCAACTATGAATCGCTGGCAGCAGTGATTTGTGTGTGATTGTGGTCGTACGTCAAGAAGGCTCAAACCCTGTTATGACCGTATAAATACAAGCGGCAGTAGTAGAGCATGCGCGTTGAATATTGAATCTTGATTACGCTTGCGGACACAGATGGCCACGTCCGTTTCAGGGAACTGCCCGCGACAGCCGGTTGATTGAATTGACCAAGAGCTCTGGTCAAGTACTTACTACAACAGGACCCTATCATAAGGCCCCTATAAGACCTCAAGCGCGTGTTTAAATTTACGATATGGAGGTTCTTTGATCATTACCACTAACGGAACCGTCCACAGTTTATGTGTGGCATCGGGCGGCGTCAGAGTGCAGATGGAAGTTACGAATCGATTGGTAAATATTTACAGAACATGTACAACAAGAGTGCAGGTATTTATTGTATATTTATTCTCTATAATAGCATTGAACGATTTATTCGATCTTGCCCTTTGCGTTGGGCTTCGCCACCCTTGGACGGCTTCCTATCGTATACCCAACAGTTCCCAACAAAACGAGCATCGCGCCCATCCACATCATCCGGTTATCCACTTGCTGCGGACGTTTCGCTTCTCCAGAACCCACAAAGGCGGTTCCGATGGTACGAATCACGGCATCGAGATTGACCCCGAAGAAGCTCCATTCTCTATCGGGGATTCCCAAGAGCTCCTTCAGCGCCAGCACGACTTGGGATACCCCGATTACGCTGATGATGAGACTCGTGGCTTTGCGTACGACGAGGATGAGTGTCACAGTGAGTGCACTGACGCGCGTTGTCAATCTGTGCACGCCAGCAACGCAGAGAAGTTGGGTAAGGGTGTTTAGCACGAGGGGCAGGTAGATGTGGGGGATAGAGAGCGATTAGACATAAGGATGGTGGAAAAACGTCGTTGAATTCAGGTCTATCGACTCTGTTATTGACAACAAAGACATATTTCCTGACTGGGGGAAAATATGGATAGGAAGGTTCGGGAGAGAATACGGTGGCGGTAGGTCGGAGAATGCGGTCGTCAAATTCAGTGAGGCGGGAAATGGGATAGGGAAATTTAGTTCTACCCTCGGGCCTTGTGAGTTGAGGGTGTGCATCTGGGCCGCGAGGTCAGGCAAGAGTGGGATAAACATGGGAAGGGCGAGGAAATGCAGGTAGAACATGGATTCTTGCCATGGCGCGGGCCCTTCTACTTTCGCCAAGGTCGGCCGACCATATTTGGCGTATGTCCAGTCTTGAATCAGACCCAAAATACCGGACAGTACAAGGGCCAGGGTTAAAATTCCGATCCCTGTTGCATATGTGTATGGGTCGGCAACTGAGGTGGACTTTTTCGTGGAAGACTGCGCGGACAGGGTAGTAATGACGACTCCAACTGTTACGAGTAGTACAGAGGTGACCTGGGTAATTGTATATCTAGAAGTGTATTAATTCGTGTATCACTGGAAAAGCGAAGATACGCACCTCTTGCGCGAGATCAACCAGCCAAGTATTAGACTAATAATCAGACCCCCACTCCGAAAAATAATGTGGACGGCCATTGGGATGCGATACGCGAACGCAGCATTATTGAGTAACGAAACGGAATAAAATAAGGCGACTTGAATAAGATAGTGGGTGATTGGTACACGACGTGGCCGAAACCTTGGACCGAATCTGGTCCACACCAGAAATTTGGGGAGGCCATGGAGAGATATTAGCAGAAATTGGAAAAGTGTAAGAACCGATCCAACGTTTGGATATTCCAATGTGAGTTGTTCCAAAGTTACGGCATTGCTGCAGCAGCCACCAAAAATTAGAGAAAGTGTAGTTGTCCAACTAGAGATCAAAGATAACATTGCGAGTAGATATAAATCTGACCTTTATTCATCACTTTAAGGAAGATGCATCGTGGTCAATGTGAGGAGGCAACCGTCGTGTTGAACACGTTCTCAAAATTGCACGTGATCGCGGCCACGTATATCATTGATCAACGCCTTTTCAAAGTCAGCGAACATGGAACTCACCCTTTATAAATGTTAATTGCATGTAACCTGGATGTAACTTCGTTTTAATTGCGAGTCTGGAGATCAAGATAACTGAGAAAGTAGGAAAAATGGAGCCTACGTCCACCGCACTTACAGTAACTCCAGACTGTGTCATGGGCCAAAGTTCTCCGTATTTTTTCACTCGTGATTTATGATCGGTGGCATCTCCTTTCTGGAATCAAAAACCACGCCCGGAACTGGCGCCGTCGCTCCTTCATTCTCCTTTCTACCTCCTGCCTTTATCTTATACATCCCTTGACGGGGTAATTTATAGACGTGTAGTTTAAGTTCCATTGCTGCATACCACATCCTAGCGACACACTCTCCCTTTGGATTATGGCGGAGCAACCCTCCTCTCAGCGTCGGCACCCTGCTTCCCTTTTACCCCTCGCCGCGCATAGCCCGCTTCTCCTGACACTCGTGGGGAGGCGCGTCTCACTGGAAATGATCAACTATGTGGCTCGCCAAGCATCGAAAGTCATCCGCATCGACGGCGAGCCTGAGTTGGTCGAACCAACCTCCTCTCCACCCAACTCCCAGCCACTTCCCACACCACCTCACACGCCGGTCAAAGTGAAATTCGCAGACCAAGAAAAGGAAAAGGCTTTGGAATTGGAAGCTGCGACTCCGTTGGTCACTCTGGAAAGCTTTATCGCGCATCTGGTTCGGTGCTCGAATGTGCAGGTGTCTACGTTGCTCACGACTTTGGTTTACCTCGAGAGGCTAAGGACCAAGTTGCCGACGATGGCGAAAGGTTGCATGTTTCTCGCTCTCCTTTTCTACGTGTCATTTACCGTTGGTGAGTAGGTATGCCTTGCACACGCCATCGGGTTTTTCTCGCCACGCTCATTGTCACCGCCAAATACCTGAATGATTCGTCTCCTAAGAATGTTCACTGGGCGAATTACGCTGTCATGTTTGATGTTGCTGAGATTAACCTCATGGAAAAACAGTTGCTCTATCTTCTGGACTACGACTTGCGCTTCGACGAAGCGGAAGTCTGCACGCTCTTTGCTCCTTTCATGGTCCCAGTCACTGAATCTAGCGCTAGTGCGCGTGTGTCTGCCGTCAACAAAGTCGCCAGAGCTGGTAAGGCGAGGGCCGAAGCCCAGCAACAGTCGCAATTGCTTCCAACACCGACCGAAGAAAAGGACGTGGAATATCCTGCCTCCGTTCACCTTGCCGTCGCTCCTTCATCATCCTCGATAACTGCTTCTGCCTTGACCTCTGCTGTCCGCGGTATTGCGCGTCGTATATCAACTGCTCACCTTCGTCAGACCGCCGCTTCAGCAACGATGTATTCGACCCTGAGTACAGATACTGGCTCCTCGGCCTCCTCCTCTTCTGATCTGGCGTCCATGGTCGACGACACTGGTTCCAGTTCCTCGTCGTCTGGCTGGGCGAGTAACGACTCCGATACGGGTGACGAAGTCGACCGAACTGTCACCGTCGTGGAATCATCCTTGAGTTCGTCGTCCTCGAATTTTGGTATAAGTGGAGCATCAATCAATCCCCTTCTGGCTGGGCCTGGCGCGATGAAAAAACCGTTCAACCTGAGGCCGATACCCTCTCAAGCGCGCAAATCCGCGACTTCGAATGGCAAGTCGGATGCGACCCCCACCCGAGCGCGGAAACCATCGGATACAGCTTCGGTAGCTTCGGTAAAGACTGTCACCGCCTCTCCCTCGGCGTCGCGCAAGCAATCCATCGCGACCCGGTCGACGGCGGTCGATGGTAAACTCTCCGCGTCGCTTGCCAAGAAAGCCTCCAGCGCGTCACTTAAGCTTAAGCGGTCTGTCATTTATATGCCTGCCAGTTCTACCATGCCCACCATCGCGCACTCTACGGCGGTATCTTCTGGGATGCGACTTCGATCCGGGACAGTTTCTTATCGCCCTTCGCCTGCGTCCTCCTCGCTCGCACCTCCAGATGGGCCTGCTCAGTCCATCTCGAGCATGAGCAACGGCATCAGTCGTTCGTCGACACCTACGCGGAGCGTTGGCTCCCTTATCAGCAGAATGTGGGGCGCGGCTGCCGCCAATCTCAAAGTCGGGGTTAGCTCGCAAACCCAAGGCTCTATGGCTGCTGAAATGGAGTCGCGACCGTTGATGCGATATGACAACAGCATGTCCGCTTGATAACTCGACCTCCGCTCATCCTTGCGACTGCGGATGCTACCCTTTTCGTGCATTCAGTTTTCTCATCTTTCCCCGTGGCGGCCATTTCTAACTTAGTATTCTTCTCTCGTTTACCCTTCCCCCTCATGTTCTTTCATTTCCAGAACGAGCTCATAGGCCTGACTATACTTTACCCCGTCAACTTCCGCATCCCTTCATACAACCCTTTTTTCGACCTCATCCTACACACCCATTTCGTTTTGCCCCATTGTGCTCTTCCTACCCCTCTCACCTTTCATCCCGTGCCTCATCTTATTGTGACGGACACTGCACCATATCATACGCCTACCCCCCATCCCTCAGTGGTCACTATTTTATGGTGTTCTCCACGGCGGCATTTACGAATTGCCTGCAATCCTTCCATTCAAACCGCATATTTCCTCCCGCTACCCTTGCATCTCTCCCGTAGATAGATCACCGCACATGTACACTACTACCTCACCCCCTCCATATCTTATGTATCATTTACCCCCCACATGCCAATATCATATGCCGACTATTTTTCCCGGATAATTGTTTATTCACTAAGCGCTAAGGAAATTCGAGAGAAGCTTCATGTACCGACTTCGTTCTTCGATGAATGGCGTATGACTGGAATTCTCGAATGTGACCCATTTGACGTTTGGAATTTTATCGAGGAACGGTTGAACGGTAAAGTCTTGCACAAAATCGTTTCGGCCGTTGATCACGAGCGTTGGGACTTGAATGAGGTGTAGACGATCGATTATACTCGAGCGTTGCAACGCGCTGCGGGACAAATGGGATGGTCAATGGGGACTTCACAATTTAATGGGCCCTGGTCTGGACATACGGCGCAGATGCCACAGTGAGGTCACCGTCTGGTCCGAAAATCTGGTCCAATGCATACCAATACTCCCCCGGTAGTGGTCGAGTCAAACACCCATGAACCGAATGAAACTCCTTCACAGCACGGATGTATGCTGGAGGGTTCTTCATACCCTCAGCTATACCGATTTTCACTTCTTCCGGGAAGCCTTCCAGCAATTGCGCGTTGGATCTTTGTCGCAAACTAGGTGAAGCCACTGAATTCGATATCACCAAGCGGTGAAGACCTGGGTGTCGTCGGGCTGCAAATTCTGCAGCGAGGATTCCACCCCAAGAATGACCCAGGAGATCAAAGCTATCCTCGATGGAGAGGTGCGAAAGGAGATTAACGAGCTCGTCGATGAACAAGTCAATAGTCCAAAACGCTGGCTCTTTCCCTTCGATATGACTGGATTTCCCATTCCCAAGTTGGTCGTAAAGAACGACTGGAATTTCATATTCGTCGGCGAGGTCGACAAAAGGGAATAAATAGTCATGGACTAGGCCAGGACCTCCGTGTAACACCACAAGAGGAGAGTGAATCCTTCCTTCCAATTGTCCATAAACTTTGTAGTAGGTGTGGAGAGTCTCGCCGCCATGGACGAAGCTGACGGTTCCTTCTGTGAATTGAGGACATTCTGTTTTGGTGGACATATTGGACCTAAACGTAATTGAGGAACAAATTATATAGCCCTGGAATTATCCTGGAATTACCTTGTAATTAATAGAATACCATGACGCAAGATCGGCTTCTAATTCTCCCTATAAAAGCCATTTACATATCTGCGTCAAAGTACTTACGGTGATTTCCTTGAATGGTCATCAATAAACGAAAGCACTAGCAGCTGAGAGAAGTGTTCTTTGATTGTTCTGTGAATCGGAGGAAGAGAAGGGAGTTTGGAGTCCTTATCACGGAAATTCCCGCCGTTCCCGCAATCGTTCAGCGGGACCAAAGCGGGACTCATCCAATACTCTTGACATGACCTGTGATCGGACCCAGCTCTGAGCTCCCTGAACGGCGCAGCATTCTGCTCAAACGACGATGCCAAGGTCCTTTCTCTGACTCATTCAGTGGAGTCGAAATAATGGTTTACGTCCGCAGAATTAAGTAGTCTCAGACAGGCGTTCGCAGTCGATGGGAGTTTGGCTAACTAACGCCCGCAGTTGGCAGAATCGCAGCTCAAAGTCTGCTCAGTCATGTATTTCTACAATGGCCTGATCACCTTCACTGCGGTTTCGACTATCTATAAAGTCTCTCTGAGTCCCCACCGTTAAACTCAGAATTGAATCGCCAACCACAGTCAACAAGAAGTTCTACACTTAAATAACCAGTATGGAAGACGAAACTCCTGCTTTGGTCAGTTACTCGTCATTTCAAAAGAGCTTGTCCAGCTCAACGATGAGCTATAGGTTCTCGATAATGGGTCCGGAATGTGCAAGGCTGGGTGTATGTTTTTCTTCCTGGGTTGAAATGTATTCGCTAATGGTCTTTTTTCGCTAGTTGCTGGTAAAGTATTTTTCACGAGACCTGAAGTAAACCCAGGACTGATTTTTAAAAGGCGACGACGCTCCCCGCGCTGTCTTTCCGTAAGGGTTCCATTTGTATGTTTCCAGGACCAGGGGCTGATGTGTTCGTTCGTGCAGCTCCATCGTTGGTCGCGCCCGTCATCCTGGCATCATGGTTGGCATGGCTCAGAAGGACTCCTATGTTGGGTCGGCGCCGTTAAAAATTACATTCAAACGATCGATGACACTCACTGCTGTCGACAGTGATGAAGCCCAGGCAAAGCGTGGTGTTCTTACATTGAAGTACCCCATCGAACACGGTATCGTTACCAACTGGGATGACATGGAGAAGATCTGGCACCATACCTTCTACAACGAGCTTCGTGTTGCACCTGAAGAACACCCCGTCTTGTTGACCGAGGCTCCGCTTAACCCGAAGGCGAATCGTGAAAAAATGACCCAGATCATGTTCGAGACGTTCAATTCTCCCGCGTTCTACGTATCTATTCAAGCTGTGCTCTCCTTGTACGCATCTGGACGCACCACCGGTATCGTGCTCGACTCCGGTGACGGCGTCACCCACACTGTTCCTATTTACGAGGGATACTCCCTTCCTCACGCTATTCAACGTCTCGATCTCGCTGGCCGTGATCTTACCGACTACCTGATCAAGAATCTGATTGAACGGGGATACAACTTCACTACAACTGCTGAACGTGAAGTTGTCCGCGATATCAAGGAGAAACTTTGCTATGTTGCTCTAGATTTCGATCAGGAATTGGTAACCGCAGCTCAGTCCTCTGCTCTGGAGAAGAGCTACGAACTTCCTGACGGACAAATTATCACGATTGGAAATGAACGGTATGCCGCTCCCATATCTTACACTCAGTTTATATTGAACGGATCTTAGCTTCCGTGCTCCTGAAGCTCTTTTCCAACCTTCTTTCCTGGGACTCGAAGCCAGTGGTATTCACGACACTGTGTAGGCTGATTTCTCCCGTCTCGAAACTCAAGGCTCAATGATGATTTTCAAAGGTACACCTCCATTTACAAGTGTGACCTCGACATTCGTCGCGAGTTGTATGGAAATGTCGTCCTTTCTGGAGGAACCACAATGTTCCCTGGTATCTCCGATCGCCTGCAAAAGGAATTGGCTGCCCTTTCGCCCACGAGCATGAAGGTCAAGATCATTGCACCGCCAGAGCGCAAATATTCCGTATGGATTGGAGGTTCCATCTTGGCTTCCTTGAGTACTTTCCAGAACCTCTGGGTCTCCAAGCAGGAGTACGATGAGTCTGGCCCTGGGATCGTTCACCGCAGTAAGCTTTTCGACCTTATAATCGAGCGCCTTACTAAAAAGTTTTTGTTTGTCAGAATGCATTTAAGTGATGATGCGTTCCACGACGCGACGAAGGAGTAAGAAAATCGAAAAAAAAAGAATCAAGGCAGGCCCCTTCTGTAATGGACGAGAAAGATGTGGACCTATTACCTCTTCCCGACCTTTCGAATACGTGTTTGGAACATGTTGTTGACAGACTTTTCCCTAATTGTTGAAGCTGTTACCGTTATCTAAAGCGACGCACAAGATGCGCAAGAATCAACGATATTTACACAAGTAGGTGTTTGGAAGGCGTCAAAGCTTTCATTCAAGTCATCCAGTAGTCAGCTCCAAGCCATCGTACGTTGTTCCGTAGTGAATAATACTAAAGAGGAGAATTAGTATTACGAAGGTAGATCCGGGAGATTGATAAATTCGAAAGCCCTTCCAATGTTAGCCCCTTCTCTTTTTCTTCATGTGTCCCGTGTTAGCGGGAGCCACGCGAATAGCTCCTAGAATCTGTTCAAGGCCCTGATCCTCGACCTTGGTGGATTTCACGGAAGTTGGTTCCGCTGGAATATCGTCAACCAAGGCAGCTTTTTTGATCCTTTTACCCAATTTTTCATTGAATAGAGCATCGATCTCGTCCTCCGGGCGGGACTTCCGCTTCCGCCTGTCTTTTCGTTCGTCACCGACGAGTGCTTCCGGTAGTGGCTTGGATTGTGGTGGCGGCTGGATTGGTTGCTTTTGTTGGTGCTCTTGCGTCCTTTTCCGCTCCGACTGTAGGTTCCTCCATTCTTCCGGACGTCGTTGAAGAAGATATAAATTCAAGTTTCGCGCAAAGAAATTGCCGTAGAAAGAGCCGGCGAGAAATTGTTCCTGAGCTACAAGTGATCGGGCTATTTTTTCCTGTTGACGAATTCAGATTAGGTTTTTTCTGCACTGTCGAGATGGGGAGACGAAGACGATACCTTGAGGTAGGTATCACAAAATGCCCAACATCGATCGCCAACGCGACTGCCCAACTTGTCGTCGACAAGGGTATGATAATGTCCAATGAAATCCATCACGAATTGGCGTTTCATTTTTGCGGGAACTGTCGGAGAATCCAAAAGTGCATCAAATACCCTGGACCCCATAGAGTTCTGAGCAATGCGTATGCGATCATCAACTGAGATTGCATGAATGCTTCGACGAGATATCAGTTGGCGCACACCCGAGATAGTAAATATAGAAGTTTACCTATCAATCACGAATTGGTTATGAGGTTCGGGCAGTCGGAGGAGGGATTGAAGCAACACGCTTCCTTGTATTTTTGGTTCAAGCGGATCTTGTGGGGCATGCGTTGGGCGGTTTCCATGAGGAGGTGGCCGCTCTTGTGCTGGTTGATTAGCTAGGGCGGCTCGATATTCCTGCGAGTCCATCAGCTACTGATCAATATTGATAAATATGACGAACCGGTAGAGGTAATAGAGAGAGAGTGGCTGGGACGACCAGCGCCTTGTCTTCTGGTTCTGTGATACAAAGGGCGGAATATACTGCCTGTATCCTAGCGGTTAAGAAAAGCAGGGATGAGGAATACTTAACACCCACCTCAGATATTGAAAAACCTGACGATCCCAGGGCAGCCACTCTGTCAATGGCAGCTCTTAGAACTCCAGTACGAGAAGTTCCTGTAATGATAAGAGTGAGTAACTTGAAGCGCGTCAATTGCCTTGGCTTACGGATCAGCTTCTGCCAAGTATCTGGAAGCTCTTCAAAGAGGTCTGACAACTGGCCTTCAGAGACTCGTTCGATAGCCTTCGCCAATACGAAATTAGCGACAGGGTGGTGTGCAAGCCTCGCAAGCTTTCCCTTGAAATAAGTCTTCCATACAGCATCGAACGCATCCTGTGGACAACGAGAAACTACGATTTCCAACAAATGGGATGCGTTGGCGTCACGGAGAAGCACCCCGAGGAAGTCAGATTCTTCCACATCGGCGGTAGGATCCTGAACTTCAACGACCAAATGAGACACGTTGAAAAGGGAGCGGACAGATGAAAACTCACGACAGGTCGTGATAAGACCAGCAGTCACTCGGTCCATCAATGAACCAGATTCATTAACCATGTCTTGGTCGGCTTCAACCTCGAGCAACATCTAGACGAATCAATGAATATACGACGCTAGGCACAAATTCGGTAATTTACCTGTAATCCAGGACACGCGACCTTGTTGGCGACCATTGCACGGGTTTCATTTTCGCCGAGTTGGCTCCTAACCTCCTCGACAAACCGTTTGGCCATTTGCCGAAACGATGCCGGGGTGCTCCTCAAGGTTTCCTTTCCTTTTCCTTTGGAGTCATCGAAGACCGATTTCATCTGGCCTTGCTTGGCCTTCCATGCAGCGCTTTTCTTGGACCGCACAGCAGATTGGGAACCATCTTCCGACAGAGAGAGGTTAGGAGACAAAAGGAGCAGCAAACTGCGGACAACATGGGAGGCGAAAGGGTCCGTGACAAGAGCTGGAAAATCGGGAAGGAGTTCCTGAGGACGGTTTATTTTTTTGGACATCAGAAGGATGGCTCAAAACATACCTCGCAAATGTCCAGCACGAGCTGTGTCAATGTGCGCAGCTCGCCCTCTTCCGTCGACTCAGGCACCTCAGGCATGATGCCTTTGGTCTTTATTCAATCGTTAGTATTGTGTGGAGAAGTGAACCGAAAGTAGTTCTTACTTCTCTTGAAATGGTATCCGCGGCGAGGTTGAAGAAAGTCTGGCAGACATGCGACGCAAATCTGTGCCTCACGAGGATATCATATCTTCAATGTAGAGATTGTCAGTCAAGATAAAAATCGGAATTAAGCACTGCCAACTTACGAACCAGCAAGACTATCAATGAACACCCGGCGGACAAAGTCGTCCATCGAATGCGCCATTCTCTCCAAGATTACTGAACAATCTGGGTCCGTCGCGAGTTGCTTTTCCTTCCCATGCATCTCGTTCAATGCAGCCATGAAGAATAACCTCTTTTCTATGTATTACACAAGAGGTCAGTCATACTAGTTATGCGAAAGCTAATAAAATAAAAAGACGAACGTTCATTCGGGTCTACATCTCCACCACCACCTCCACCACTCTCTTCCTCATTTTCTTGCCAATTCCGAATCTGAACATCGACGGTACGAAAATACGCCTTCACGTCGGCATCCACAAAACCAAACGGTGCCTCGGCGTTGACCTCCTCTTGAGTTTTCTGGGCTGGGACAATCCAAGAAGGACCTTCGCTCGATTCTTCTTGTACAGGTTCTTCTGGCTCAGGCTGGGTGTATTCCGCCTGGATTGGATATTGTTCATCTGGCGCTTTCTTGTGCTTCTTTCCGCGCTTTCTGTGCTCCCTTGGCATTGGGCTGAACTGGATATAGAGGTCAAATAAAAAAAGAGCGTCGAGAACTGTTCAGTGAATGAATTTCAATTCCAAAATTTGAGAGAATGGTTCACGTGATGGATATGAGCTTATCACGTGATTAAAACGCGTCACCGGGACTCGGCCCGAATGTGACTTCTTATCGAAGTACCGGTACATCTTGTCGGCAACAGATTGGCACAGCCCATGAGATCTGCGTTCGAAGTTTGGAAAGGTACGAGTAAAGTAAGCACATCGTGCGCTGTGCACCTGAGACGCACAATCGAATAAAAACAGCCATATTAAAATTAAGTATGTACCTCGACTCAGAGTTCGGAGGATATACTTCCCCTCGACAGACGGCAGTGCGCCACTGATTTTGTTTTCCCAGCCTTAAACTCAATCCCATACGATGCACAAAAACCTAGCTATTCCTAACTGGAGCGGGGAATACAATTGACCATACTAACCATCAACGGGAATGCTGACTATGGATACATTGAGGTGAGTCAGGGCTACATTTAACAAGTCCAAGAGAGTTAGCGACGATATAAGATGATTCCAGTGTCCAGGTGATCGTGACAGTTTGCGCTACGTTATATAAATGCAATAGGTCCATCTCGAACAACGAGGGCTACAGCGTCCATGCGGATCATGACGCAGAAAACCAAACAAATAAAAAAAACTAGATAGCGGATATGTACTTATCGTTAGATAGGGAGCTAAATTTGCTCTTCGCAGCGTGGTCATCACCGGATGATCAAGCTGTCTATTGAGATGTCGAGCCCTTCGTCACTCCACGCCTGGACGCGTCTTTGCACTGCCTGCGGCACAGAATTCATCGAAAGGAGATGGAATGACTCGAGCCTCGTGTGTGAGGTATTTCCACGTTTGACTTGCCTGGACGCTAGCATCGAGAGAAGGCTGGTATGCGTGTACCGTTTTCCATGGCATTGTATATTCCAGTTCTCCAGCACTGGAAGTAACGGTGTCGTATGTATGGAGCTGGAGGATGATGTCGTGGTGCGGCTTTCTGCACCTCCGTTTAGCGTTGTGTCGTGCGAGACGGACGGCGAAGGGTGTGTGCAAGCTGAAAAGAGGTGGTCCGTGATAGGATCATGTTCGAGATCGCTCAGCGAAAAGCGGAGGACTAAATCTGTGAGCTCCGGGACTTGTGACAGACACTCCATGAGTTCAATCTCGGTCACCGGAAGGTACGCGAAGTCGATAGCGCGGATGGTTGGCGAGACATCGTGAAGGAATGAAAGGAAATCTAAATGGGTCGTTGGCCACGGCGAGGTGGCGTCATTGGAGAAGAGTAGCCATTCAATGCGCAGCGTATGCATGGCAGGGAGCGAGGGGAGGTTAAGGAATTTTACGAGACACGCCTCCGGGCTACCGTTCATAGGCGCCACTCCGACACCTCCTCGGGGAATAAGATGCAGTGTCTGTAATGCCGGCATTGAAAGTTCTTCGGAGGGTGGATCCTGCAAATCAAGCACGCAGTTCACAGTCGCGGTGAATGCGGCCAGCCGTTCTGCTTGTGAGAGAATTTCCAAGCATCGGCCCAGATCGAGTAAGTTTCCGTTTTCCAGACGGAGATCCAAACCCGTTAGCTGGTGCCATGGAATGCGCATTGATGATAAATCGAAACTGGGTTCTGAGCTCCAAAGATCTTTCATTTGGAGTGTCAGAGATCGCAGCTCTGGAAACCCGTCAGGAAGTGAATTTTGGATAGACGACATGCTGGACGATGGTACTATGAATTCGACGTGTTTCCATCTCCGGGCCTCGGGGACCAGGAGCGAAAGAATTCGTGCGGAGCGAGGGTCAGGAATACGTCCAACTGGGACGTGAATAATCCGGACATTGAGAGGGACGGCTTTGGATCGTTCCAGCCAGAGCTGTATGGTGTTTATGATCTTTACGTCGTGGAGCGACATCCCGGATCCAATGACCTCAATTTCAAAGGTCGACCATAACTTCGGGGTGTTGTAAGCCAAATCCCTCCATGTCTTGCAAACGCGAGTGATAAGAAAAGGAGCTTCTTCGACGTTGAAGTGGGGGAATAAGGGGAGGCAATGAGAGAATATTTCGACTTGAAGTTCAAGCGGCAGAAGGTCAAATGGGAACGATTCCTGCAAATATTCGCCATGAGCTCCACTATGATACCGTTAGAGACGACCCATAACTCACATGTACATCGCCACCAGGTGTTTCTGGATGGCGACGAAGGTGCAAACGCCTGTTTGACGAAGGTGGGTTCTGATGAGCAGGGAATCGCATTGTAGATTGTTGTTGCAAAGAGGGAAAGGTTGGTAGTGATGCAAGAGGATTGGGAAATAATGCGGAGGAGTATCACTGGGTGCTCTTTATATAAATAAGAAGTGCACTCGACTGCAATCTTAGATATCTCACGACGTAAAAACCTCCCTGATTGGGATGTGAGTTGGATTTCCCACAACATAGTACAGCATCGCGAACCTTTTGAGTCGTTCCTGGCGCGATGTGCCCCCGGGGCCCGTAACCAATGGAAGCGAATTGAAAATAATGCAAGCTTGAAGGGCAAGGTAACGAGTCCAAATAGGTCGATGTGAGTGTCTATGCCACAATGACAGAATCCGGTCCGCGACCGAGGACACTCAGGAGGTCTCGTAATTGTCGTGGGGTCCTGAGTCAAAGTGCCGCAGAGGTAACTCAAAGTCTAGTCAGAAGCCCCAGCAGGAGAAATTTGGTGAGCACCATGACTCTACCAAGCGCTCGCGGAGCTATTAGGAGGCGTGTAGCGGACTCTACGCCCACTAATATTCTGGTCATTTGTTTGAGTAGCAGTGCCAATATCTGTTTGGTTGAGTAGCAGTGCCAATATCTACATACCTTTCTAGAGCATCGCCAATCCTCCTCTTGGTTACTTATGTTAACGTTAGATAACGCAAGAAGCAAGCAAATGGACAAAAATGCCGTTCCGGTAAGGCAATATTGCGAAATGACATTTCATTTCCAGTTGCATGAGAACGTAGTGAAGGTGGAAGAACAAGAAGACTCGGGAAAACGCGGCAAAGTACAAAATGGGCGCTTGTCATCTTGGCAATTGAAAAAGTTCTCAATTTACGTAACAGAGCATTGTTTTTTTTTCGTGTATGTTTTGTACCATACGGCATCTGGACCCCCATACTTGGTCACAGACAATCAGAAACGTCGAATGTAATGATTACTATCAAACATCCCAAATACAATGAAAAAGACGCGACTGATACAAGGGCAACTGTGCGTGATAAATTGATAATCAGAAAAACTTTCCAAAATCGTACGCTTCAGGTCCATTCCCTGACTTCTCATCCACAGCGGTTGCTTTAGCTTTCGTTTTAGTCGAGACGTTCGCTACTTTCCGCTTCACCGCCGATGAAGGCTTGGCAGGTGCACCGCCTGAAGAACCTTTCACAGGGAGGCTGGACTTGATGGGCTTCGACCCAGCGACGGCATTTTTACTTTTCTCGGACTTCTTCGCCGCTGTCTGGACAATCTTCAGAGATGAATCCATCTGCGACGTTGATGTGATCATTAATTTTATGTTTACCTGAGAGGGTTAAAATGGAACGTACCGGTGCATCGCCTGACCGTTTCGAGCCTGACCGTGAGTTTTTCCGAGGTACTTGTGGTGGTGCGAATGCAACCTTTTTCGCGGGGCGTTCCGGTGGTGTCTTCTCCAGAGCTCGCTTGCGTTTTTGTTTGTTAGATAATAGAGGTGGTGCTTCTTCCTCCTCGTCGCTTTCGGGCTCCTCCTCCTCCTCCTCATCTTCCTCTTCTTCTGCGGCCTCATCCTCATCCTCGTCCTCATCCACAGCCATCTCATCCAGATCTTCTTCTACGTCATCGTCCTCTTCGTCCTCCTCTTCCTCGTTATCCTGGAGGCCAGCCCAGGCCTCCTCGACCGAGACTTGTCGTTCGTCTGCGACTCCGGCTGTGAGTCGGACGAGCCCGCCTGCTTTTCTTTTTTCTTTCCGCGTCGGAATATCATCCAAAATGGAAACATCTTTCTCGTA
Organism: Hebeloma cylindrosporum; assembly: GCA_000827355.1. Taxonomy (NCBI): domain Eukaryota; kingdom Fungi; phylum Basidiomycota; class Agaricomycetes; order Agaricales; family Hymenogastraceae; genus Hebeloma; species Hebeloma cylindrosporum. The sequence continues at coordinate 715,137 of KN831777.1, read as the reverse complement.
AACCTTTTCGAGGGCTGCGTTCACAGGTTTTACCGGCGTCGATGTCGATTCCGGTGGTGCTGAGACAATGGGTTCGGTGGCTTTGGAAAGGGGCGGTATCGTGTAGTGAGAGAATTTGCCTGAACTCCAGTCACGAAGTACGATGCGTGCTGCACCTGTCAAGTCCAATTCTCCTTTCTGTTTAGATGAGAGAGAACAGTCAGAAAACAGAAAATGTTTAACAAGATCTTGGAACGCAGAGCACAAAATCTGACGTAATCGCCGAAAAAAACAAGTACGTAGAAACTGCACGAAAAACGCACCTTTTTCAGCAGCTGATTGGCACGGGCGACACCTGAGAGGAAGGCAGTGGGGTCCCCTTTCGCGAAGGCAGGTAGGCTGTACATGAGCATAAGATCTTCATTATTCGCCCGAGATACAATATGTGCAACTAGAAGCAAAAGAATGGATGAATGAGTAGGTTATCAAAAAGCGCTGTTGGACATGACAAGGCGTACCTGGAGGATGAGGATCTTTTAGACTATCAATCCTGCCTTTGCTGCGGAGAAGGATATCTCGTGCGCGGTGCTCTTCCAGCACCGTGTCGTCTACACGGCCTTCACCTTCCTCATTATCTTCTTCATCCCCACCCTTGGAAATGAACGAGAGACCAGGGGTATCAACGAAAAGAATTTTTTGGTCTTCGAATTCTAAAGTGACTTCCTGCGGAAGCTCCGTTGTCGTAGGCCCACGAGATGATGAGGCGAGGGTATATACGGGCAATGTAGCCCGTTTGAGCAATGAGTTTATCAGTGAACTTTTGCCCACCTGCCGAAAAGAGAAAAAAAAGGGAGTAATGAGATCAGCATTCTTCTAGCGTGAAGCAAACGAGTAGGACAACGCCTTACATTTGTGACACCGACAACAGCCACAACCAGGGGCTCATCTCCGGTCTTCTCCTTTGCCCATTGAGCGAGACATGCGAGGACAGAATCTCCACCAACAGCGTCGTTTGTGGGTATCTTGGCTTTAGCTTTGCCCTTCTTCACCTGGGGCACAGGAGTTTCGGGAAGGAACGACGTAGCTGAACGGAAGAGGAATGTCGGATGCTGACGCCTCAGATAACTCGACCACGATGCAACAGCCTCTCGAGGACACGTATCTGTAATATAACCCAAAAATCAGACCTCCCATTCGTGAAAAATTGCGAGCAGTCAAAAAACTCACCAATCTTGTTAACCACCAAAACCACCTTCTTACCCAACTCGTTCCCAAGGTTCTCGATATGTTGACTTCTAAACCCCAACGGATCCCGACCATCCAACACCTCAAGCACAACGTCAGCCTTCTCCAAGACCGTTTTCAGGTTGGGTAAATCTCGGTTTATCAGCACCGGCACTTCGTCTTCGTCTTCCTCGTCTTCCTCTTCCACCTCAGCCACAGGTCGCGGTCGAGGTTTCAATTGGGTACCGACGACCTTGGCGCTGAGGCTCGCGATGCTCTCAGATCCCACATTGAGGTCCTTCTTCCCCTTCTCGGTTCCCTCTTCCTCATCGTCGCCATCCTCAGCATCCCCATCCTTGTCCTCAGCATCAGAGTCCTCAAAAGGTTCCCCTCGAGCGATAGCGCGTGCTTTCGCCAACGCCCGCTGCTTTTGGGCTTTCTTGAGCTCTTTCTCCTCCGCTGCCTGTGTAAGATGCGCACATTAGAGATGGGGGGATTCATTGTGGGGGAGGGGAGGGTGTGTGTTGTTGGAAGAACGACTCACTATCCGGCGTTGTTCAGCCACCTCGGCCAAAATCTGATCTTTGTACGGGAACTCATTCGGGATTCCAGGATCTTTTGGTGTTTCTAAATTTCATAAAATAAAAAAACAAAAGTAAAAAATCTGTTCAGCAGATATTCCATAACGCCAAAAGCAAAAAAAAAAGAGAAGCCGGGTTCAAAGAAACCCCCAGAACGAACAAGTGATAAGAAAAAAAAAACGATAACACGCACTACTCTTCCACTGCACGCTCTTCTTCGCCTTCTTCGCCGTCTTCCGCTTACTCTCCTTAACCTGCTTACGGCGCTTCGCACGGTCGTTCGTCGACCTACGATTACTCGTCTCTATAGTCCACCATCACCACAAACCAATCCAATGGAGAAGGAAAATAGCAGCCACAAAAAAAGGGATAGAGCAAAGAATCCAATGAGTAACGCAGATCGAAAAACCATAGTAAACACAACACGCACCTTTTCTTATACGAGGCATATTTCCCTAAACTCGTATCCTTTGGGATTCAGGGCGGTAAGGATGGTACTTAGCTCGTCGTCGCCGGCGCCGTGCGTGAAGGTCGAAAATTCTTGTGCGATTACCAAATACGGGCAACAATTGATCGGAGTCAGACTGTGGGAACTCACTTCTAATTACGGATCCGGAGGTCATCGTGCCCAGCCCCACGACATTGGAACTACTGTTAACTCAATTTCAACTCTTTCTCTCAAGCTCGAAGTGTGCAGGAAGGTGCGATGCAATATATTCGACAAGCATAAAACACGAACAAAAGCGAGAATAGACGAGATAAGTACAGATGATGATCACCCAATCAAGCAGCGAAACACCACGATAGCGCGGAACTGGCAAACGACTGCATCGAGCAGCAAGACCATCGCCGAGACCAAAAAGACCGGATGGAAGACAGAAGCCCCGTGAATAGGCATCCATGAAAGACGCATGGCAACCTCGCATCAAAAGGCGCGACCACAACGACGACATCACCAATGGCAAGAATAGAACACCACTGAAAAGGACGCAGGCTGACATGCGGAGGGCAACATTGAACCGGGCAGGACATCAAGGAAGAACAACATGAATGGCCAAAGATGCACGGTCTCACCACCCATGCACGCTTTCCACGCACCTAATAAAAAAAAGAAGCCAATTTGACACCCAAACGCGCTGTCAGCGCCCTCCTTGCTCATCGGTCGCCATCCAACTGGTCTAAATTGTACAACCCTGGAAAGCTAGACCAAAACGAACATAAGAAAAGGGTCACAAGCCCCTCAACAAAAGATGCGATCAGACGTGGACCCACAATGATTTCGGCTAATCGCAAAGTGGGCGCCCCGCCGATCAGTCGATAAAGCCGTTTCTGGAAATTTGAATGCACCGTTCCTGGGAGGAATGTTTCTTATTTCCCTTCCTGAAAAGATCAATATACCTGGAAGGGGTTCTCGTGGGTATCCACGAGCGGATAATGACGCGCCCACTTAGCCTACAAGGCCCCCCTCCCCACGCGGCCAGGCGAAAGTGGGCAAACAAACATACGCACCGAGACCATGCGAACCATCAAAGGATAGACCCCGGTATTTCTGAATTTATTCTTGCGGTTTGGATAACTGGGGACTGGCAGCAGATATAATCTTGGTACTTGCAAACATATTACTAGCGAAGGGTGGATTGGATGTGGATGGCAACTTGACAACTTGGATGAAGGGCTGTAGACGACGAGAATATTTTTTTGGACTTTGTGACTTGGAGAGCTGACGATTCTTTTTTCTTTTCTTGCCCGAATTATAAGATTATTAAACTTTTGATCGTCCCTTCTTCCGCCGAGGTTCTGTTCCGTTGGAAAAACCGACACCATGACCTAGTGGAAACCGGGAAGGCCAAGGCCCGTTTTTGAAACCATGGATGGAAGCGAAGAAGCACAATAAAAAAGATGCGGTCAGATGAAAGCGAAATAAAAAGGCAAAAAGGAAAGCATAGGACGACAAGAAAGGGAGAGATCAAAGAATCAACAAAAAAGGGAGGTGACGTATCCATACCATTCCAAACCGATATGAACTTGGATCGGTCAGAAACGGCAGACCTCAGAGGCGACAGCCTTCACCAACGACCGGTGTCCGCGGTGGCTGCAGGAGCGGCCGAGGTGGTCGAAGCCGGGGCGTCGTAGTCCCTTCCATTGCGCTCTGAACCGCGGGGCGGGCTGCTGCCTCGGGGAGGGGGGCTCCTAGAGTAGCTGCGGCGTCTCCTGTGGTCTGGAGAATATCTGCCACTTTTCGCGGGCGCCGGGCTGCGGCGATCGCGCCAATCCCTATCTCGGCCATAGTTGTCGCGATCCCTGTCCCTATCACGGTCGCCGCGGCGATAATCACGATCTCTGTCCCTGTTTGAGTCCCTGTAATCCCGGTCGCGGTCGCGGTCTCGGCGATCGTCACGCCCACCACGACGATGACCCATGTACTCGCCTGGCGTGGAAGCATGGGGGCGATCGGTGAAGTAATCAACACGGATGCGACGCCCGTTGAGTTCCTGCGATCGAATGAAAAATAGTAAGCAAGATGCCCAAAATCCATGCAGTATTTTGACACATACAATACCATTCAAGTTCTCGACGCACTTCGTGGCTTCCTCGACGGTTGACATGCGGATGAAACCGAACCCACGAGAGCGGTCAGACTGCTAACACGTGTTCAGCACCAGGGGCGCAGCGTCGAATAATGACTCACCCTTTGATCGTAGACAATGGTGACCTTCTCCACACGTCCGTGGCGACTAAATTCATCTTCAAGGTCGCGTTCTTGGGTACGAATGCTCAACCCAAAGACGCCGAGCACATTGGAAGGATTTGGTTGCTGCTTTGCCTTGTCAGCTTCAGTATTCAAAGGAATAGAATGTGAAACCCGACTAACAAGAGGGGCATGGGCTGAACGCCTGGGAGGTGGCGAACGCCTTCTATATGGGGGTGGGCTCCTATCGTAACGCCTGGAATCACCGTTGCTGCCATTGCCGTTGGCACCGCCTCTGACTGGACTCCTTGAACGAGACCTCCCCCCACGTGGCGGTGGTGGGTCGCGTTCTGCTGGCGCTGGAGCCGGCGGCGCATTGTACGCGTCGGAATAAGGGTCTACGGTGGTAGCTGCAGAGTCTCCGTACTGAACGACGACGGCAACGGTCAGTACAGAGGGACAAGCGTCAAACTGCCAGGACTTACCATGGTGGTTGCAAGCAAAGAGAAGATGTTGGGGTTTGTTTGGTCTTTCTGTTTAACATCCGCCCTTGCTCACCCTTACCCACCAAACCAAGCCCCCAAACAGAAAATGAGTTATATTATATTCCTTGAAAGGCTTTCGGATCAGAACAAATAACTATTTCAAAACTCTGCAAGTAGGACACTTTCGGAGAGCAATCGGAAGAGGCTGGGAGTGGGAGAAAAATACCGCATTCTAATTCAAGCGGAGTTCAAACTTAATCAGTCGTCTGTACAGTTTCACAAGCCCCGCTGGTTCGTCCCCAACAGCGTCAAACACCATATTCCGGCAACAACAACGATGGTGAGCTCGTCGTCGCTGGCGGTCCCGAGATCAAGTTTCTGACGATTGTTATGTTCCTAGGGTATCGACCTCAAAGCCCACCACGTCAAGAAGGGTATCCGCACCGCCCCCAAGAGCGAGGATCCATATCTGCTTCTCCTTGTGAAGGTACGACCTTGGCCAATTGATATTTGCCACAAGATCGAACGTTTTCTATTTTATACAGCTATACCGTTTCCTTGCGCGCCGCACAGACTCCAGCTTCAACAAGGTACTTGGAATTCAAAAAACGGATCCAGGAAATCCAAAATTACTTACACCGAATCTAGGTCGTCCTCCACCGACTCTTCCTCTCGAAAAACAACCGCGTCCCCCTCTCTCTCTCCCGGATCGCAAAGGAGACTGCCAAAACACCCGATCTCTCCTCCAAGATCGTCGTCCAAGTTGGCACAGTGACCGATGACATCCGCCTCACCACCGTCCCGAAAATAACCGTTGCCGCTCTGCGCTTCACCAAGGCTGCACGGGACCGCATCATCGCTGCTGGTGGCGAAGCTCTGACTCTTGACCAGCTCGCCCTCCGCGCACCAACGGGCTCGAACACTGTTCTGCTGCGAGGTGTGAAGACATCGAGAGAGGCATACAAGCACTTCGGCATGGGTGCGTGTTTTTATTTTCTGGCGTTGTGCTTTCCACTTATTCTTATTCCTTTCGCAGGTCCTCACAAGAACAAAAAGCCCCACACAATCTCCAAGGGCCGCAAGTTCGAGCAAGGTCGTGGTCGCCGAAAGTCGAGGGGTTTCAAGGTCTAATCACCTTCTCTGCCCAAAGTTGTGGGAGAGGAGAGAAGAGTGCGGAATGGACAGGTCTTTTGGGTTGTGGGCCGTTTATCGTCGGAATCGTTTATGCATTATGTCCCATCCTCTCGCCACTCCTGTTGTCGTATCTTTTCGTCCTCGTTATGACATGCACATTGAAAAGCATCATACCTTTTTTGTGACAGGTTTCGCTGCAGTCCAAAGCTCTGTTTAGCCCGTCTCATTGCGGCGGAAGTCTGGCTGCTGGCCGATGAGATTTATGGGGAATGCCGTTCCCCTGTTCCCCTCCAATTCTCGCGTTAGACCCAAGTTTCGAGGCTTAACAAATAAGTGCTGGAAAGCCACGCGCAATGCGTTACATTGGCTCCTTGCTAATGCTCGCGCTCATATCCATTGGAAGATGATATGCAGCAGTTAATCGATGGCCTTATACCAAGTCGATGGCTCTCCAGTGCTTGGCTTGTTGGTATTTCCGTCTGGCTGGTCATTACAAAGCGCGATCGTAGGGAGAGTAAAGTTCGTCCTGTCCTGTATCTCAAGGTGGCCGAGTTCTCCTCAAGGACGCAGACATGATATCAAAACTCGAGGTAAACAAGCGCATGTAAGTAAGTACTAATTATAAAGATTGATCCCTACGTTTTATTCCCGATGACTTTGCCTTTCGGTTGATTGGCACAAGCGGTGACCATGCTGCCGACCAGAAGAAAAAAACACAGTGACATATTGCGGGTATGGCGCCTCGAAGTAATCCCCATGCGCCTTGGGCAGGCCGCCTGGGACGCGCTTTCTGCCGATGAGAAGGTGAGCTGTGGATACTCAGATTATTCGGGCCAACAGGATACCTACCTCTGGTATATGGAACAGCACCTCGGCCACTGCATCTCCTTCCCAGATGTCAGCAATACAAGGTATGGTTCGCATAGGGACGCTGCCACAACCATTATCGTATATCACAACACATTTGGAAGTCATTCGGGATGCAAAAATCCAAACCTGGCGACAAGAACATTGAAAAGAACTTCTCAGCAGCTATCAAGGATATACCAACGCTCACCGAAACTTTGTGTTCTCGCATTATACAAGGTATCGCCGTTTCTCGACCAACTCTCGACCTTTCATGGCACATGTCAGCGTCCGGACACACGACAACCTGCTAAAATGATGTGAATTCAGGCAGCATTTCTTCAATGAATCATCGATGAACGTTCTCTCTCGAGCGGATGTCTCGCATGAAACGGGACGCTTAGATAGTTAGTCAGGAATGGGATGAGAGCGACGCATTGCTTTTCCAGTCATGTAGAGTGTCATTGTGAGTTCGAGAAGCAACGGTTGGCAGATGACAGTGAGAACTCAGAATTGACAGCGGAGACAATCCCATTAACAAGGCCCAGAGAATACCAGAGCTGAAGAAAGCAATTGCTAAATTTCATGTAAGAGGTGAGACGAAGGGAGGAGCTTATGAGTTACTGAAACTAAAGAGTGATGATCGTATTTACAAGTCTGATAAATTATAATAGCCTTATAGCTTACTTCTCGATAACCTTATTTTACATGTCTGTAAATACCCTACTAAATACAGCTATACAGAAAACATCAATTTCTCGAGTGGAGGGGCCGCCACACCGAGATGCTAGTGCGCACTGTAAGTGGCCCAAGCCTTCGAGTATACGGTCTCGGGCGAAAACGCCGGTGTACACCAATCTGCTTGGCAGGATCCAACCCCCTGAGGGAATCGATCTCGCCCATATACTTACAGCATCTTGCCAAATCAATGTCATTAGCAGGAGAATATTTTTTGTATGCGGCCTCATATGCACTATACGCATTTTCATAGTCGCCTTTGCGGATGTAGCCATAACCCATGAGCTGCAATGCCTCCCCAGCAGTGTACTGATCGCCAGTATACGAGGCCTTCATTAATGCTATATCAGCATACTTCCATGCTTCGGCGTCTTTATCGCGGCTGAAGAGTATGGTGCAGAAATCCAGGGAAATTTGTGCTTGAATAAACGGGCTGTCCGTCAATTCAGCATGTTTCCATGCTTCCTGGATAGCATCTTCCGCGCAATCAAACTGAAACCGTGGCCTCTGAGAATCCACCCAGGATATGACCTGACAGACAACAGCAAGGTCAAGAGGGTCCTTCAACATGGTCTTGGCACGGTTCAGGCGGGGCAAGGCTGCGTTCCATGCTTCGTGTTGACACATCATAAACCCCAAAGCTACCAAACCGCGTCCATGTAAGAGGTCATCCGAAAGCGCAGCACACTCCTCTGCCACGGTCAAGGCGAAGTCCCACCTGCTTATCTCCGAAGAATATTCGAAACGTGCAGCATTAACAAGATCAATTCCACATTGGCCACCGAGCCGTCGCAACTCGATCTCGTCAGGAGGAAACGTATTGAAAAGCTGGCGAGCTTCCTGAAGGTGGTCGCAGGAGAGGCGAAAGTCGCTGAGTTGGAAATAGGTCTTGCCCAAGCACCACACCGCCGAAGCTATGTATCTCACAACCCCAGAGGCTTTCGCTACCGTCACTACATGGTTGGCGATCTCAAGACTGGGCTTTGTGTCGCAGCGATGCCAACTAAAGGCAACGAGAGCTTCGAGAGTTCGATGGGACGGAACATTACGCTGCGGTGTAGGCGAACTGAAAAGAATGGACTGGATATTGGTGTCTTCGGCTGCGAGCGCTTTCCATTTCTGAGGGAATGTAGGATCGTGGACCCGGCAAGCGTGCGATAGAATGTATTCACAGCACGACAAATGTATCTGTGTTCGGACCTCTTCTGCGATGCGGTTTTTTTGCTGCATAAACGACTGGACGACGGGGACCACGAAGAGCACCGGAGAGACGGAATTCTCCCTTTTTTTCTCGACCAGTAATGCTGCCTGTGATAAAGTGGCAATGGCGGAGCCGATCGTCAATGCCGGTGCCCATAAAGACAGATTCTGTTCACTTGTTCCCGCTGGTAGCAAGGAGAGGATAGCGAGAAGGGTAAGTGCATTGGGGTTTCGCTTGACAAGGTTGCTCTCCACAGAGGGACGTATGCTGCGATTCATGTTTTCTTCAGCTTCGTTGAGGTCGAACAGGTCAGGACCCAGCGTAAGCCATTCCTCCAATGAGCGCTTGGCGTTCCACTTTGAATCCAGCCCCAGGTTCGCGACAAGCTTGACCGCGAAAGGCATATGCCCCAATGCAGCCAATAAGCCAACGACGTCCGGGTCGTTTTCTGAACCTGGATAGATGTCGTGGTAGATACGAAGGCAGGCCGCTTCATCAGTGGCTTTGAGGTCCTTCGATTGCCATTTGATAGCTTTGTCGCATGGGGGGTGATTTCCGCGCATCGTGACGAGGATTGCGACATGGCTCAGCTTGGCCAGCTTACGAATAATGTCACCAATCTTCTGATGTCCGCCTGGTGTATTCCACGGTGTCTCGAAGTTGTCTAACATGATAAGGCGGGGCTCTTTGGAGGCAGCAAGTTCAGAAATTATCTTTGCGAGCGTGAGCTGCTTGTCTCCTGTGGGTATCTGGAGTTGACTGTACAAGATTTCGAGGAAGAGAGTCGCCGACGTCGCTTCGATACAAGGCACCCAGATAAGGTTTCCATCCGGAAACCGTTCCTGGATGGGAGGCGATTCAACCACGGCAAGTGAGACCGAAGTTTTCCCCATCCCTCCTGGGCCAATAATGCAGACGCGAGAGGTTTCTTCCTGCAGGAGCAACTGCGCAATGTCGTTGACGAGGTCGTCTCGCCCGTGAAAGATCTCGGGCTTGAGCGGCATGTCTTGTCGAGCGAGTGTGTCGGATCTCGTGCCCGATCTCTTGAGCTCGGAGAGGACTTTCTGAATATTGTTCACCTTGATATGAATATCGTCAACCTTATCGGCCGTAACATCGACTTTGATGGCCCTATGTTTCATGTCTTCGTGCATAGCATCAATTTTGTTGGCCAAGCTGCTAAGGCGGCCGAGAAGTTCGTGGAGGAGCTTGGAATCATGGAGGTCGTTAGAAAGCTGGAGAGAGCCTTGTAAGTAATGTCAGCCACTCGAGCTTGGAACATGATTTACATACCGTGAACCTCTCCACGGCAACTGAAAGTCGGTCCATGCAATCCTCGAGCGTACTTAAGTTTAGTTCTTTATAAATTGCTTGAATCCATCGGTTCTGGTCGCTTATTTTCTGCAGATCTTCATTTATAGTCTCGAGAGTGCTATAACACTGTCGTCAGCAAACTTTTCGGGACATAATTCGTAGGGACACACCGGAGTAATTGTTTGATATCCTCCTCGATACCCTTCAGAAGCTGGTTGTTCTCTTCTTCGACCTCGGGCGTTACATGGTGCAAGATATCGATCATGAGACAGCTGATTCTTTCTTGCAGATTTCTGACTTTTTGTTCAACAGCCGATGCGTCCTAATGAAAGCATTTTCAACAAATGTTCTATATGCTTCAAAGCCAGAATTCAGCACACCTCGCATATTTGAATAATCTTCAGTGCAACTCCAATGGCGTCTTGCAAAAACGGAACGGGCATAAGCCCAGCTGCAGTTTGCGACACTGTTAAAACCTCTTTCATGGTGGCCATGGTGTACGCCGTTGTTGTTGGAACAACCGAGAGAGAGTTTTCATTGGACAACTGTTGAATATAAATGTCCATCTTAGTAGGGAGCAGCGGGGCGTGAACCGACCATCTCACCTCATCGGATTTCAGCTCTATGACTTCGGTCAAGTCCTCAACCAACGTTGATTGTGGGGCGATCACAGGTAGTTTTTCCGGTTTCTGCATGCAACTACGTGTCATTGAGATGACCGCGCGAAATAAAAACGGTGCTCACCTCAGATGGTTTCGTCTCCATACCTTGCTTCTTGGCACCCCGTCCCATGCGTAGCCGACACCAAGAAAACCATCCAGTATGCATAGTTCGAGTTCGTAACCAATGCACACACAAAGTTAGTACACACATCGCCTTGTAGACTCGCTCCTTATATCACAGGCCCGGCTGTCATTGAGATTCAATTCTTCCGAAAGAGAATACTTATTGTTTCTGCTTTCATCTACAAACGTCAAGGGCGTTATTGTGGTTGCTGACGCGGTGACGTTTCGTGGACACGATCCCCTCATCCTTGCCCACTTGCAGGGACTCTGTTGATCTCGGCGGCTATCATCATGTCAAAGCAATGCGCGTGTGGAAAAGAGTGACTGGCAAATCCTTGTGCAAGAGTGGGAGCTGGACTCGCCGGAGAGAGGACAAGCAAGTGGTTGTTCTACATAGATCAGGAAGGTGACCAGTGTGTCACGAAAGTGACTTGTACTTACTATTCCCGGAACCGTTTGTTATCTTATCCATGTGATTATCTCTTATCTGACTCGTCTATGACTATCTCGTCGTCGTGTACTATCCCGTCTCCATTATTGTACAGCCTCGTATTCAGTTCTCCCAGTCATTTCGTAGTATGACTCGTTTATCCCAGACTCTATAAATACCTGCTCGTTTGTACTACTATGCCCCAGTGAATCTAAGAGCTTCATACTGTTCTTTCTGTTCGCTACCTCAACTCTCTCCGTGTGCCAACTCTAACCAACTGTTACCTGCGTATCAGCTGTCACCAGTTGTCACATATTTTTGAACAAGTACTCTAACTGCTCTAACCCCGACCCCGACACCAACCTCATCGCCCTTCGACTGGACAACCTCGGTTTGATCTCCCGACGCATCTTGTCAATCGGCGATTCTCTTTTCCCCTGTCTCGTTTTCTGTGCTTCTCCCGACTACGACTCCGACTCTCGACTTTCGACTTTCTTCGACTTAATACCTTGTACAACGGACGCTAATTTTTCACATCTAATTCTCTATGTCGACTTCAACTAACCCCATGCATCCCTACTCTCTTCGTGCCCGAATCAGTAAGATGGAGGCAAAGATCGCCCCCGCCACTGCGAGCATCCCAGATCAGGAGATCTCGGACCCAAATGATCCGAGTCCTGTACCTCGTCGATTATTTAGCGACGTAGTGTCTGGTAACAATAAAACCCTTCAGTTTCAGGGTGACCATGACCTAGCTAGTAATATAAGTGCGGAGGAAGACAACCTCCAAGACCTTGGAACGACGAGAAGGAGTGATGATCAAGAAGATCAAACTCCCGACCAGAACTTGAACCGATGGACGGTGAATAATCCCAACACATTGAGGAAAAGCCGTAGCCTCAGTTCATTGGGCAGCGCTGTCGAAACAGCAAAACATAAAGCAGTCAAAAGTGTGCCTGCGAAAGATTTGGTGGCGGCAGCTGAGAAAATGCTGACCGCCGCACAGAAAGATAGAATTGAGCGGAGGAATAATAAAGTTGCCCAGGCAAGGAATCCGTCAATTGTCTCACTTGGCGAAGGACCCTCAAAGATGAAAGGGAAAGGAGTAGACCCTCTCAATTGGGGAAACGCCAACCTTAGTGAGGAAGACTTGGATCCGGAAGCACAACAAGCTGCTCTCGATTCTTTGAATCCGACCCTTAACAAGAAACCTGCAAAGGCTCGGGTCAACGATAAGATAAAGACTCGTGAGCTTGCTACTCGAAATATTTCTGAGCCGCCAGTTACTCGTAAGGACCAGGCAGCAACGAGGAACTTGGACTCTCCCCTGCCCGGCAAATACCGCTTGACAGTTACATTGGTCAAACGTTGAATAATATTCATCGTTTGGGAATTAACAAACGGCGGTCAGGGGACGATCCCTCTAGCTCGAGCTCTAGCTCAAGTTCTGAGTCAAATAAGGACTCTGAACCTGGTGAGGATTCGGAGGGGGATCTCCCAAACCGTACGTCGCGTAAACGACGATCCAGATCTCGTTCCCAAAGAAAACGAAGATCGAAGTCTAAGTATTCGCGTAGATCTACGTTAAAACCAATCGTTCCAAAGGAATATGATGGTTCTGCAGATAGCAGAGCGTACAACCGCTTTGTGACTGAGGGAACAACCTATGTCATTGATGGACGGGTCCCTCGTAACAGACGGGTGTTTGTGTTATCATACTACCTAGATGGCGTAGCCTATGATTTCTACACACAAAGAGTATCCATGAACTTTGAAGAATGGACTTTACAAGAATTCTTTGAAGAACTGTACAATTACTGTTTCCCAGTAAACTATCGTATGGAGCAACGCTTGAAGCTTAAGCGATGCTTCCAGAACGACAAGAAAGTATCAGCTTATGTGCACGAGCTCGAAGAGTTATACAACATGATCGGCGCCGTCGATGAACGCGAAAAAGTAATCAAATTGTGGTACGGCCTTCGAGCGTCTATTCAGCAAGGGCTCTGGCGAGACCTGTTAAACCCTGAGACATCTACATGGGAACAGGTGGCCGATCACGCATCCATCCTGGAAATAGCACATAATGTTTCCGAGAATAAAGATCGCCGACAGTCAAATGAATCTAAAGTGAAGGTCCCGAACCCCTCAGGGAATACTCGACCAGGGAACTCTAATAGGAAGACAAGGACATTCCCGCCGTCTAGGTCTGGATCGCAACCCTTCCATAGAGCTTCTTCGGAGCGGTTCCAACCCCCAAGGAATAACGGGCGCTTTAGCTCGCAACGACCGTCGGGTTCTAATAATAGATTTGGCAGCCGAGCACCCTCTAACGGTAGCTCGAGCTCTAGGTTTACTCCGAAACCCTTTGAGAAACCTAAACCTAATCTCAGCGATAAAGAAAAGTCAGAATTACTAGCCTCTGGGAAATGTTTTAACTGTAAAGAGGCTGGACATTTAGCCCGAAATTGTCCTAAAGGAAATACAGTGCGATCCTCTAGTACTAGACCTCCAGGTGTTCCCAATTTTAATATTGAATTGGAAGCTTTGGAAGAAGAAAGCTCGGATGAGGTTCAGATACTTGACACCCTCCAAGCCTCTGTAATCAACATCCGGCCACAAGATATTCCTATCGAAGGAAGACAGATCCCCGCTTTTGCGACTGATTGGGATCAGTATGACCCCTCGGCTCCACGTCAAACTTGCCTCGGAGCTGCCTGGGCAAAGGTCGCAGAGGAAGCCCTGTTCCTCGCACAACCCCTTCCAGGGGATAGCGCTTGGATAACGCGGGATCCTCTTCAACATAGATTCTATGTGGTTAAAGAGCATGGCCCTTTCTATGCCATTTATGATCGGCATCAGCTCCGAAGGGCTGAAATTCATGAAGAATATTTGTAAGATCCTTATTTCCACCTTGGACAATGGTACGCCAATCAATTGTGCTTAAAATTCAAGATACCCGACATAAGAGGCCGGCGAGTTTGGACTATGGGAGATGCCTTAGGACACAACGCCGGCCAGGTACTGCGAAGCGGTATCACATTTATGTATCCATCCCGGCATGCGCACGTGGATGATGAGATGCGCTTTGACGTTGTGCAGAATGGGATCAACGTTTGGGACATTCACGATGAAGATTTTGAGGAAGATCCCATTGCCATATCTCGACTAATGTTGGAAAACCCAAACTTTGACATCTGTAACTGGTACTGGATCCGTCGACAAGCACAGAGGGTACCAAATAACACGCCTGATGGCTCAGATGATGAGCCTCCCGCTGATTATGGTAACCCCGATAACGGGGAATCAACAACCGGAATTTATTCCTCATTTGAAATCACACGAGGAGAAACTGACGGCTCCTCACATAACGAAGGAACACCGGGACCAGGGGAGACTCAACATTTAGCTCCTCAGGGAACCGACAATCTGGATAATGAACCACCACTGTCTCCGGAACAGCTGTGGGAGTTAGGCGCGCAAGGTTTGATTGATCGTCCCTCTCGTCCTTTCGGAGACGTCATGGGCAACAACCTCCTTGCTATCCTGGAAGGATCTGGACCTTACCCTGGAGATGTAACTAGCGATCATTCCCAGGACGGTCTCCGGTTTACCCTGGTGGACTTCCAGGACTCATGTTACATTGTAAAAGACAATGACAGAAACGAGGAGGTTTATTACCACCTCGAAAGCTTAACTGAGACTTCGTTACCGGCGGTACGATATGCAGAACGATGCGCTCAACAATTAGGCATCACTTTACCTCCAAGATGGCGCTATGGACCTCAGATAAGCGTAGGTCCCGCGCTTGAAAATGCGATGGAACGTGCCATCGAAACGGGACGTCCTTACCTTAAAACGAGGACTTTCAGGGACGTCTGGAACCTCGTTGTCGAGTTATTGTCGATCCGCGAAATCGGCATCTCTTGATTGTCAAAGATTTAATCGACAACCGGTCCTGGCGAATTCCACGGAATCTACTCGAGGCAGATTTTGATCCTGCTAAATGGTATCAGGAAAAATTGTCTCACCGAGTGGAGAATCAATTATCTCCATTCGAGATTGGGCCTGATACTACGTTTGAACGACAAACATATAGTGAATTCGTGCAGGCAAACAGCGGGGGAATCCAATCGCTATCTCCTCCTCCATATGCACTGAATAGGCGCCAGAACATAGCTCCGTTACTGTACCTATCTGATTTAGTGCACGAGGATTCTGAGGAAGAGGAAAACCCAGTTATTCTTAATCATGGCATACAAGTTACTCGAGGAACTTTTCCAGCTATGCAACGAAACGCTGCATCGGTTAAAGCGCCGGGTCGACCTGTTCCCAAACCAGTGGTGATTACCGTTAAAATCAATAGTCACCCAGCGCGGGCGCTCCTTGACTCCGGATCGCTGGGAGATTTCATCTCCACCACCTTGGCTGATCAGCTAAAGCTGAATAAGGAAACTCTTGAAGTCCCACTAGGACTTCAACTGGCTGTTCAGGGTTCTAGGTCTAAGATTAACTCTAGAGCCAAGGCAAAGTTCCAGTATCTAGAAATTACTGAAGAAAGGTATTTTGATATTATCAACCTATCATATTATGATATTATTCTTTGGGACACCATGGCTCTTTCAGCATGGCGTCTGTCTCGGATTTAACCCCGCGTGTGTTTTGATCGGGAGTGATGTGTCGCTTCCTATTAATGGTAAGTCTGTGTCAAGCATTGCCTCGCGGGCAATGAATGTCTCTCAACTTGCCATTGAACAAGCACGAGATGAACTCATTGCGTACGCGGAACCGCTATGTAAAGCCGCGAGTGAGACAGGATTGCCCCCGCTCCGGGCAATCAACCATAAAATTCCTCTCATAGATGAGACGAAAATTTACCCTTGGCGTCCGTCCAGATGTCCCGAAGTATTTCGGGATCAGTGGGCCGAGAAAAGAGACGCCTATGTAAAAACGGGACGTTGGAAGGTAACTAGCTCAGGAAATACAGTCCCGATGCTCTTAATTCCAAAACCCCGGGCTCCAGGAGGACCACTGTTGTTGAGGACAGTGGTGGATCTGCGAGCTCGTAATGATAACACATTTAAGCAGACTTCCCCGCTCCCAGATCCCGAAGGAATACTTCGGCGAGCGGCTGCACATCCTTTCCGAACTCTGATGGATGGAAAAGATGCCTACGAGCAGATCCGCGTGGAACCGGATCACGTTGATCGAACTGCCGTTACTACACCTGATGGTAACATAGTTAGTCTGGTGGTTCAGATTGGTGATTGTAACGCACCTGCCACCTATCAAGCCTTGATGAATCATATATTCTCGGGGTTCATTGGTAGGTTTATGGATATCTACTTAGATGACATTGTCATTTACTCAGATACGCTGGCCGATCACATTAAATATGTGAAGCTAGTTATTGATATCCTTGCAAGAGAAAAGCTCTACCTAAGCAGGAATAAACTACACTTTTTAAAGTCAGAACTCAAAATTTTGGGTCGAATTATCTCCGATGGAGGGATTCGGATGGATCCTGACAAAGTCGACACTGTCCTTAATTGGAAAACCCCGACGAACCGTGACCTTCTTAGGGGTTTCCTTGGTTCAGTAGGGTACCTGGCAGATGATATACCAGGCGTGCGAATCCCGATGGCAGTTCTCCATGCACTAACGGGAGACGCTGTCGCTTTCCGTTGGGGATTTACTCAACAACGGGCCTTTGAGGATGTCAAGACGCTCGTTCAAACGACCCGTGAGCACCATCGCGTACCTCTGAATTATGGCGACACAGCGCTTCCCGTTTGGATGGTTACTGATGGCTGTACTACGGGAGTCGCTGGTTTAGTTAGTCAGGGGGAAGATTGGCGAACGGCTAAAATCGCCGCATTCTATTCAGCTAAACTCAATCCTGCACAACAAAATTATCCTGTGCATGAAATTGAGATGCTGGCGGGCGTTGAAACCATGCTCCGCCACAGGGATATTTTGCAGGGTGCCCGTTTCAAGTGGATTACGGACCATAAAGGTCTTATTCATTTGCTCCGGCAAAAGAATTTGTCCGGCAGGCAAGCTCGCTGGTGTGAAAAAATCAGTGAATTTGATTTTGATATTATCTATGTGCCTGGGACAGAGAATGTTGTGGCTGACGCCTTGTCCCGAATGTACTCAAATGACTCTGGCGGTACCGTTCGCGCAGAAAGCGAGTACACTTACTTCGATGTCGTCAATGACGACGTAGAAATTGGTACCTTGGGTGATGTCACAGTTCCCGTTCTGGCGGGTATTGATGCCCTGGTGGCAGTGCAACGGAAGCCGCGGGCGCCTCGTCAGAAGCCGGCGCCCGCCGAGACGGGTAGGCCCGAGACCTCTAAAGAGTTTGCTGCTCGGATGAAGGGTAATTTCGCTCTTCGAGGCCCTCGACAGCGAAAGGAGGGCGAGGGAGTGCAAAAACAACAAACTCCTGAGAATCTAGAAAAGGAAACTAGGTCAACCACTGAAATCTTGTCAAGTGACGGACCTGAGAGCAATGATATTGATAATGAAGGTACGACCTCAAGTGATTATCGTGCCTCTCTGCTCTCTGTAATATCTCAATCGGAGCAGGGCTTGGATCTTGAAGCGGAATTGCGAAATCAATACGCTCAGGATTCATTCTTCAAAAGCATAATTGAAAAGCCACAGCAATTTAAGAACTTTGTGGCGGAAGATGGATTAATATATCTTCGGTCAGAAGGTAAAAAGCTTTTGTGCATTCCTAAAGTAATCATTAAGGGGAACAGCGCCCGGGAAATTGTGATCTCAGAGGCGCATTCCCTACTAGCCCATCTAGGAACTCATAAGACTCTCGTATATTTGCGGGATCATGTGTGGTGGAAGGATATGGCCGCTGACACACAAGCGTATTGTGTAACCTGCGTAACTTGTAAGCGAAGCAAGCCATCAAATCAAAAGCCTTTCGGGCTACTAAATCCGCTACCTGTCCCTGGTACACCGTGGGAAGCTATCGGGATTGACTTTGTTGGTCCTTTGCCCGAATCCAAGAATAGGGACGGCGCGTTTGATTCTATCACCGTAGTAATATGTCTACTAACAGGTATGGTACACCTGGTACCTAGCCGGATTAATTATAATGCTCGACAAATAGCGGAACTAGTGTTCGAGCATATCTACAAGTTGCACGGGCTCCCAAAGCATATCATAAGCGATCGGGACGTTCTCTTTACCAGTGCCTTTTGGACCCGATTAAATCATCTGATCGGATCCAAATTGAAGATGTCCAGTGCGTACCATCCTGAAACTGATGGATCTACCGAGCGCGCTAATAGGACCATTACACAAATGTTGCGGCAGTGCGTAGACTCAAAGCAGACGGACTGGGTCTCCAAGCTACCGTCAATAGAATTCGCTTTGAATTCAGCACGATCTGAGAGCACAGGATATGCTCCGTTTTTCCTGAATACCGGGAGAATGCCAAGATCTATGATTTGGAACTCACCCAAAGAGGATGAATATCCATCCGTTAGGAATTTTGCGCAACAACGGAAGTTTGCAATAATAGCCGCGCATGATAGTATCCTCGCAGCTCGAGTAAAACAAACTCGAGATGCGAATAAACACCGGCGCTTTGCACCATTCCAAGAGAGCGACTTAGTATACATTTCGACCAAGAACATTTCGTTCCCGAAAGGATTAGCCCGAAAACTTATTCCCAAATATATTGGACCCTACAAGGTACTAACTGACTTTAAGAATCAGTCCTTTAGAATTGAACTGCCTCCGCATTTAAAGCAGAGAGGAGTTCACGATGTCTTTCATGCGTCCTTATTAAGGATCCACGTCCCTAATGACGATCGTCTCTTTCCAGGGCGATTATTTACTCAGTTAAACTCTGGAAGCGAACATGACTCGGAATGGGCTGTGGACAAGATAATATCCCATTCAGGATCGAGTCAGGATTCCATTTTTGAGGTACTGTGGAAAGCCGGGGATATCACCTGGCTTCCCTATCTTCAAATTGAACATTTAAATGCATTAAAAGAGTATCTCGACCTTCAAGGAGTCGAAAATATCAATTCATTACCGTCTGGAAAAGGAAAGCCGCCTCACCACGACCCCCAAGTATTTTTGGGAGCTGTGTCGGCTTGTGTACCTTTGCAGGACTATAAAAGCGAGCCGGGTTTTAACAACCTCTCTGTATCGTTCTTGTCCAGACCAATCCTCTCGAATATCTCTACTACTAGCTATCATCTTTATCGTCTCATCATGTCGGCCATTACCCCTTCCATTACTACTCCAACCGAGACCAGTTCTACCGAAGTCGTTGGAGGATTGTTGACCCCTCTTACCGATTTGGACGTCCCCATTCCCTTTATTAACAACAATCAGCTCGTCGACATTGACATTCCCGCGGCATCTCCTGTCAGTGAAGTTACCGAGGTCGCAAACCTTGACAACTTCTTCCTGGCCTCTGATCTCATGGCCTGTGATGCACGCCCCGAGATGAAGGAATCCCTTCTCTTTGCGGAATCCACCGACAAACTTCCCCGTGTCAAACTCCCTTCTATTACCTCTGTCCTTCGTGGACTCGACTCCGCGCAGATCAAGGCAATCGTCGACACCACGGTGCTCCAACTCGGAGAATCCATCCAAGCTGCTGTCCGGGATGCTGTAACGGCATTGAAGCCCTCCGTACGAGACACCGAGATGGTTGATGCTCCTAGCGTGTCTGCCGTGTCAGCCGCTGCATCCGTACCGGCGGTGGATTCTACTGCCGTTACCCCTGTGGCTCCTATGGTCACCAATGAAGATGGTTTCCTTCCCACGTCGTACAATTTCAATTTCAACAATACTTATGCGACTATCGACCATCCCCATCTTCGTCGCACGAGCTATACCATTTTTAAATTCGATGGACCGAACAGCCCGAATGCTCAGCTTTACCACGCCGGACAACTCTTACTGTTTTGTTCCGCATCCACCCGCATCATTGACAACAACTTTCGAGTTTTAACGATGCCCGCTGATTATCTGACTTTCGCCCACGCATTTAACAACACCGCTTATGCCACTACCAAACGATTTGCCACTTATGATCCGATCTCCGGAGTGCCCGTAGTCCCTGCAGATCCTATCAAGATAACTGACTTTCAGCTTGATCAGGATTTGATTCGTTCTCTCGAACGTACCTATCCTCGCACCGGATTTACTTTCCGTGCCGACGATAACAAGGGAAAGAAGGAAGTTGTCTTCAAGGCACCGCTTCCCATGAAGGTTCGCAAGCGTGCTGATACTCCCTTCCCGCGTTCCGCCCTTCGCAGGCAGCATATTACTCTTCCTATTGCTGGGTCCTCCACTCCCCGCAACTAATCTTTCGTGCGATTCTTGCAGAACCGCAGGAGGGCGTATGTCACGAAAGTGACTTGTACTTACTATTCCCGGAACCGTTTGTTATCTTATCCATGTGATTATCTCTTATCTGACTCGTCTATGACTATCTCGTCGTCGTGTACTATCCCGTCTCCATTATTGTACAGCCTCGTATTCAGTTCTCCCAGTCATTTCGTAGTATGACTCGTTTATCCCAGACTCTATAAATACCTGCTCGTTTGTACTACTATGCCCCAGTGAATCTAAGAGCTTCATACTGTTCTTTCTGTTCGCTACCTCAACTCTCTCCGTGTGCCAACTCTAACCAACTGTTACCTGCGTATCAGCTGTCACCAGTTGTCACACAGTGGCTCCCGGGCCGATTCGGGCGCTTAGCGCGCAAGAACGTTCATTGTCTTCGTGTCTTTTTTTGACAGTCATGGCAACACATCAACGACACATAAATGCTTATAAGATGATCAGAGAAAGTGAAGAACAAGGTTCCCTCGCTTGTTGTTTTATTGATCTCTTCTCGTTATCGTGGGTTTGTACTACAAATTTATCAAATGTCTGTTGCCATGGGGTGAGGAACCTGTGTCATTGCAATACACATTTTGAGGTTATTGTTCTTCTTCTGTTCAATTCGGGGCAATGTTTATCCTATCTCTTACACTCTGGACATGCCTGTCAACAGGATTTACGTACAGAACTCGTTTATCGAACCCTTTCCATCCCAGCAAGTGTGGACCCACCTTTCACTTCATCTCCAACATAACACAGAGACTTGGAACATGCTAAGATAATGTATTAGATCCTCAGTATATACTTCGGTGCAGATTGAGTGTGGTAAGTGGGTAAGATATTTCAGGTGGCCGAAAGGTGGGGAGTGTCCGATGTGTTGGGTCGTGATATTACCGCGCATCTCGCATCGTTGGCGTTAGGCAGGGATAGTTATGGTTTAATCATCCAGACTTGATGGTACTTACCATGGTGGAGGCCCAGAGAAACTCCACATCGATGTGCGACGTTTGGAAATACAAAATTACACGGACCGAGCTATCGCAAGTTGCACCTATCTATTGGGGTCCTTGGGGAGCCTGCTACTGTCGACGTCCAAAATAAGATCTTTCGAAAAGTTGCCAAGCAAATGCCGAATGCGATCGACCCACTGTCGGTGCAGAGAAGTTATTTTTGGGCGAAGCACTCAACATAAGTCAATGGCAAGTCCGAGTCATACAACAGCAAACGTAAAATTTATCTGCTCGGATGCCAATAACCACAAGAATTGGCTTCCCCCAATATCCATTATTTTCCTATGAAATTCCCATTGAAGAATGTTCCAATCATAGCGCGGAAAGCCGAGGATTATCTTAACCTCAACACGACGCAGGAAAGGGAACCCATTGTCAATGGATAGCACCCTGTTGAGCTGTGCCCATTTCGTGCGGTCTGTTGTGCAGGCTCGGTCGGTGACCATCTCGATGGTGATGAACAACTCTGTCAGAACGTTCTTGCAAGCGATGGCCTCTAATTCCTTGGTCAAGTGGAGGTAAGGATCGTCCTCGACTGTTTGCAACATCGGATTCAGTCGGATCATTTTCAAGGTCTGCAACGACCCAGACGTAAGAGCACTAGCAATGTTTCCGAAGCAGCTTAGTTCTGGATATTGTCCTATGAAAAATCGAGATCAATGAAGGAGCACGGTGGGTGATTGAGGTATGGAAAACTCGCCTGATAACATCAGCATGCTGATGCATTCCGTGGCCTTCAGTATATGTCCGATTGTTTCCATTGCCCCGGGATCGTCGTCGTCGTCCTCAGGCTCCAACCGAATTACGACTCTACTGAGCTTTGTAAAATCAATGATCGCGCCAGATTCAGCCCTTCCAGAGCCAAGAAGATCCCACACAGTATGAATGCTTCCTTTTCCTACGCTCAAAGAAGAGAGCTTTGGGGAAACTTCAGCCCTAGGGCGTGGAATGGGAAGGGGAGAATTTGCGACCCCAACCCGGTAGATGTCGAGCGACGACAGGGCGGGGAAGTGCAGGAAAAGGGACATCGGCCAATTTTTGATATTGCGTAAACAGAGGTTCACGATGTTATTCGCCTGAATGAAGGAGCAAATTGTTTGCCTGAGGGACGGGGACAGCTTTTCCCAATTTTGCCGTCCTGGCCGTTGAATGTCGATATCCTTGAATCCAAGTGTAAAGGAATGAACGCGGCGAAACCGTCGCAAGCCCGGAGCTCCCCTCCTGGTGTGTTTAAAATCAATGTATTCCAGAGTCCTAACGTGATCTGCAAGCGATGGATTGCGATCCACAAGTTGCCTGAACCGCGGGGTCATTTGGTGGCTCTGAGTCTCGGAGAAGTCAAGGCTGATATTGGCGAAGATGAATTGCTGGCAGGGCGAATGGATCTGCAGATTAGGGAGCAAATCTTCAGGGTGCCCATATCCCCGCCTTTGGCCACTTCTTTCATGATACACTCGATGACGTCGAAAGGAATGTCAAGCCTTGAACTTGCATCATTATGACTGTGATACGTTCGCGATCGCATACGAAATCTGGGGATAAAGACGGACAGATCGATATCTAGTCGATTTTTGGTGTCAGAGGAGGACGAAAGAGTACGCAAAAAGACTTACAAACGAGAATCACTCCCAACTTGGTTCAAGAGGTAGATATCATGAACAGTCGCATGAAATTGAAAAACGGCGTGCGTGGTGCGAATGATAATCGATGTCGTAAGGCATAGTAAGTACCGGGATGCCCACTAGAATTTTTTCGGTGACACCCTGCCCGGAGAAACGAATTGGGTTGTGAGGCCGTTTCGGGGGGACGCTACTCGCCCAAATATTGCCTTGTTCCAGGATCCTTGGATGAGAATATTTGAATTCCTCAAATATCCCTCTAAACAGAGTTGGTTGAACACCATGGACCACGGTCCACCAATGGGGATTTGGCCGTTAAGGATGAACTCGACGTTCTCGCCGTGCGAATTATGGGAACTTGGCCAAAAGGGGAAGAAGGAGTTTGCCGAACCGGCCCCCCCAAAAGTTGAATTGAGCCCCTTGCTGGCGAGCGCCGACGACAAAGAGCTGAATCGTCGACATGGACGCGCTTTTCTTGCCCCTCGCCGACGCGGTTGGCGCCAGTGTCGACCAGATAAAGGTACGTCCACTCGCCGCTTGGCCTTTCTTATTAGCTGGCTCACGACGTGGACTGTTATTTGCTTTTTTTTTACCAGCTTATATCATGTCTCCTGATCGCCTACCCCCTTGGAAGCCTCTTTGTCCGAGTGCCATCCACCCAGCCTGCTCTACGTCATCTTTTCAGCATTTGCGTCGCCCTTCTGTTTTTCTTCCCTGTTTTGAAGATTTATTCCGCGTTCTTCCAACTTCTGGCCAGCATTTTGGCGACTTACTTCATTGCCAAGTATAATAAAAGCTCAAAAATGCCGTGGATCGTCTTTGTGTAAATCAAAGTTCTTGGGTTGCTTTGCTGGCTTGCTTACATCTCATTTTTTATTAGCATTGTGATGGGCCATTTAACAGTCAAGTACGTGGTATTGCTTCACTTACGAGCCACTGTGTAACTCGTTTCTAGCCATGTCATTCGCGCGGTTTACGGTTTCAGCTACGAGACCATGGAAGTTACCGGCCCACAGATGGTTCTTACGATGAAGTTGACCACATTCGCATGGAACGTATATGACGGACGAAGAAAGGCTGAGGTGCGTCTCCTTCTTTATGAGCCTTTAGGACCACAGCTGACAGATCCACATACTCAGGCATTAGATAAATGGCAGTTGTCGAAACGCATCACCAAATACCCGAGTATCCTCGAATTCCTTGGTTATTCGTAGGTTGTTCAACCTTTGTTTTATATATATATGTCATAAACGTTTCGCAGATTCTATTTCCCCGGTATTCTCGTCGGACCATACCTCGATTTCCCCGAATATATGGAACTGATCAACGAAACCATGTTCCAACACGCCCATGTAAAAGCCACACTCAAGGCTGGACGCAGACTACCTCCTGGCCGCAAACGGGCTGCCTATACCAAGATGGTCATGGGCCTTATCTATCTCGGTGCCTTTGTCGTGCTTGGTGGAAAGTACAACTATTCGATATCCCTCACGGACGAGTTTGCGAGAATGCCCCTGCTGAAACGGTGTGTTGGGTCGTACGTTAGTTCGCAGGATACTTACCTGCCACTAGTATCTTCCTCTACCAGCTCAGTGGTCCGATTGAACGTGCCAAATATTATGCTATCTGGACCCTGACCGAGGTTGGTTTCATTCTCTCGCGTTTCCTTCTGTACTAATAGTAATTTCAACAGGGTGCAAGTATCCTGACCGGTCTAGGATTCACCGATGTCGGTGCTCATGGAACGCCTCACTGGGATGGCGCTGCCAACGTGAAGGTCTTCCAGATCGAGTTCCCATCCAATTTCAAGGTCCTCCTTGACTCGTGGAACATGAAGACCAATGTTTGGCTTCGCGAGTGTGTCTATAAGCGCGTCACACCAGCCGGCAAGAAACCAGGCAATATGAGCAGCATGATCACTTTCTTCACCAGTGCTTTCTGGGTATGCTGCTTTTCTCCGTTACTTCGAACGTCAATTCACTTTTTTAATATTATTTGTAGCACGGAATCGCGAGCGGGTACTATCTAACCTTCCTCATGGGCGGCTTCATCACTGCCGCAGCGCGTCAAGCCCGATCCAACATCCGCCCTCTCCTCCTACCACCCGCATCAAATCCCAACGCTTCTCCAACATTGCTCAAACGCCTATACGACCTCGGCGGGACCATCCTCTCCATCATGATCCTCAACTACGCCGCGTCGCCGTTCATCCTGCTCTCCGCGAAAGACTCGATCCTGACGTGGCAGCGTCTGGGATGGTACGGGCATATAGTCATCATCGGGTCCCTGGTGTTTTTCTACGCTGGTGGAGCCAAGTTCTTCAAGGGCTTGCAGAAAGCGAAGGGAATCGTACAGCCTGTTAGGGGGAAGCCCTCTGCAGTGGGCAACGGGGACGTCAAGGTGAATGGTACGACCACTGGGACGGATACACCGGTGTCGGAGAAGAACTTCGTGTTGCCGCCTTCGGTGGATAAAGTGGTTTCTCCGCGTTCTTGAGGGAGCTCGAGAAAAAAGAAAAGTAAATAGTTATGGTAGAGGTTTGGACTGCTATGGGAGCAGAGAGCGGATTTGCTAGATTTATTCTGCGCCTCTAGTATCTACAATATGATATATATTTATATAGGATTTGGGAGTTTAGGCTTTTGGGATACTTAGTCTACTTGCAGTGACAAGTGGATTCTATTCCTCAGATAACTGTATTTCTCGAGCTCTCAAGGTGAGGCTAACCTCTCATTCTCTCGGCAAATGTTGACTGATAATGTAGAGCTGCGACCATCTTCACCGTCTCATGCTGCTCAAAAGGGAGATGCCGGTACTCGGCGCTTTGCGCTGCCCGTGTGGCTTTGTCTCTCAGAGTCAGAGTCTCTCAGACACCCAATCGGAAAGAAAAACCGAAGCTGCTCACAATGGCTGACAATCCCAACGAGGTCACTTTTGCTTGTGTTTTCTTCGATCCGGCGACACCTCAAGACCAGGTCTTTAAGCTAACTGCGTTGTGGCCCGACTTCAATAGGACCATGCAGGACTTTCAAGCCAGTTTCGCCGAGATTCTGCGGGGTCGTTTCAACCGCTACTTCGCCCCGGAAGAAATCATGTTTTTTCGGGTACGTATTTTCCTCTCGTGTCTGCTTGGTGCTAAGTGATGCATCGTACTAGCCTCGAGGACAAGAGGATTCCGATAAAATCGTCCCGGGATCTGGTTGGACCGCGAGTAAAGCTGATGATTTTATACGGTCCTTTATAGAGATTCCCGTTGGTAGTATTCCTGGGAAAACGCTCCTATGGTGGGTAAAGGACCAACTCCATCTCGTTTTTTGCACCCGCACGGACTATGAAAGACTGATGCATAAAAATACGCGTGAGTCAACTTGTTCTTAGTTATCTCGCGTTCCATTTTCGAGCTTGAACCCCACTCAAAACTATGCTACTTTATGTCTACATAAATCACAGGCTCCGAAGACTTGCGGCTCAGTATGGCAGGCGAGTCCAAGTCTAGCGAGTACACTCGAACCCAGGGTATTCCTCTGGAAACCATCCATGATGGGTACAGTCCACTCACCGATGCGTCGCCAACAACGGCTTTGCCAATCAAGATGTTCCACCCCGTCTTTGACCAATTCATTCAACTTATCGAGAGTAAGACCAGCGCTAAACCAACCATAGACGACATCCGAACCGCCAAAGAGTTTCTCGCGTTTACCACTTTGCTCGGGATGCCGGAGAAGGAGCGCAACACAGAATTCACAAGACGGCTACAATCTGTCTTGAAACCCCATCGGATAGTAAATTCACTGGAAAACGAAGATGGATCCTCCCCTGATGGCGCTTGTGTGGTCGAACTCAGTAGTGGTGTGGAAATACCTACCCTCATAATCGAACTCGAGTGTCTGTTGGGTGATAGTGGCTTGGACCCTTCGATCCAGGTCGGTAAAAGCATGCGAAACGCGTGGCTGCAACCCAAGGTGAGTAAACTTAGTTTCTTGTGCATCGTGTCTTTACCCTTTTTCTTCCTCAGAGACAGGAAATCCTTAACAAAGCTTGCTGTCCCACCCTCTTGATAGCGAGCGGAGGTGCGTGGTTGGGCGTCCTTGGGGCTGTTTTCACAGACAGAATCATCGTTCAACGTTTGACTGATCTGATGTTGGTCGGTCAGTCCGAGTTCGAAGAAGACCTTCGAACTTACCGTCTCGCCCTTGTTTTTATGGCGCTTCGGAGCTGCCTCACTGACCTAGAACGATTTTACCGCCGCCTGGATGAAGATAAAACGATCCCGCCCCAAGTCAGTTTAAAACAACGTCATCCTCGGTTCTTTCCGTATCCCACATCTTTTGTCGAACACGGGACGGTCGTTCACTTCAAATACCTCGAACCGATGTCGGAATACAGCCAAAGCGTCACCTATAAAGCTAGAATCGTGAATTATCCTGATGACTGCGCCAAACGGGACATTGTGGTCAAGTTTGTCACCAAGTATGGTTTGGAGGCACATCAGTTTCTCAGCGGCTTGGGTCATGCTCCTGGGCTTCGATATTATGGCCCACTCTCTGGCGAAAACAATCTTTTGACATCGGAGCCCTCTATAAATACACCGACGACGGCTTCCCCAAGCTTCCCGGGTCTGGCTTTGGTATCAACCCGGCAGATGGTCATAATGGATTTTATCAAGGCGGGGCCTACTCCATCGAATGCGCATCAGCAAGTCTCGGATGTGGTTAAGATCCTACATGATAATGGCTACGTTTTTGGGGATTTGCGATCTAGCAACGTCCTCTTCGACATGAGTAATAAAAAGGTCAAGTTTGTTCATTTCGACTGGTCTGGGCGATATCATCGTGGCGAACCCGAGTCGGAGTCGTCTTCGGATATGGAGCAGTATGCTCACTACCCGTTGAATTTGTCGATGAGAATTTTATGGCCGGAAGGTGTGGAGGTCCTTGCACCGATTCGTCCTGCGCATGACTTGGCGATGCTCAACCGCATCGAGTTTGAGTAAATACTTGTGTGACCTGTTCTATTTCGTTCAATGTTGAACCGTCTTTTCGTGTGGTGCCCAGGAGGTCAACTTAGAGCTCTTAGAGGCTCGATACTGGTGCAGGTGGCAGATAGCGATAGCGATTCTGAGTTTGAAATTTGATTATGTAAACTGTACCTCCCAATTTTCTGTGCGCTCTATCTCTGCAACCCACCGTCTGAAATGCATGATTTAAATACATTTGGAATTGTAAGATTATCAAGATTTTTAACCGGAAAAAAATTGTGAAAACAGCCAAATTTTGAGCAAGTTCCATTGCCTGAGTTGAGGTTGTAGATCAATTGCGTGCTTCCTCCTGCACTATGCTTTGGATCGCTATGAGGAATATAAACATGGTAATGAAGGGTGTCTGAGTGTACACCTGAACGGAAAAAAATAGGGAAAACGCTTGGGAGACGGGTGAGATACGTCCATTTCTCAGATCAGCTAGTCTGCCAAGCCCATCACATCCTCAATCTAAGCGAGAATCACCCTGTAAGCGAGTATCTACCATCCGGAAGCGAGTATCACCTTTCCGCAACGGGATTTTCACCAAATTTAGGCAAAAGGCAAGAAATTCCCTCCGCCAAACATGGTATGAAGGCATCACTTTTTAACCATCCATTTTCCACCTGAGCTGCAGCCGAGTCACTGGTTCACTCAGAGTAATTCTCACTCACATCCCAGACTCAAAGAATCCATACAATACCATGACGAGAAACTCTCTCCTCTCTTCTCCCTTTCTCCCTTTCCTTTTTGGGATTTTACTTTTGAATTTTTATTTATTTATAATTTCTGCCACCTGCACCAGTATCGAGCCAACTTAGAAGCTCTGGGTTCACTTATTAAAGTTGGAATTTATCGATCCTGTCGAAATACGAATCTACAACAATTTTCTTATGTTCCCCATCAGTTGAAGTGTATTAAGCGGTCAGTTTGGGGCGGAGTTATAATATTAATCGACAGTAAGCAATTTCATCCGATATGCATTTCTCTGGGAACCCTCAATCTAACAACAGAGGAAACGTCATTCTACTTGATCTGGAATCACTTTTCCCTCAATCAGCCTCTCCTGGACTCGGAAGGCTGATTCTGCGACTAGATGGCGCCCTTGAGCACCAGGCGATATCATAGGACTACTTATGTGCTGCCTTCCCCTTGCCCTTCTTCACGGGCATCTTCATGGGCGTCTTCATGGGCGTCTTCACGGGCGTCTTCACAGGCGACGTCTGCATGCGCCCAGGTGCTTCGTGTGCTCTTCCTGCTGCACCGCCGTGCCGCGCGGGGAACTTCTTCTCGAACTCCTCCAGGGCCTTTGTCTGCTTTGGCAGGTACTTGGAGAGACCCTTGTGTGCCCCAGATGCTGCTGTTGTGCGCTTCGCCTCAGCCGCCTGCGCCTCCTGCAGCTTCTGCTGCTTGTAGTGCTCGAGGTCCTGTGGCCGTGATGGGTGCCGCTTTTCCGCCTCACTCAAGTGCCCCGGCGCGCCGACGTGGGACGGACCTCCACCTGTGGATGGGTGCCAGACATGGCCAGGGGGTGCTACATAGCCTGGGCAGAGGTTATTGGGTTCTTTGATAGCCCCCATTGTCGTGCGTACTCCGACCGTTTCTGCTGTCCCGGGTCCGGTCTCGACCTCGACCTTGACACCCGCCCTATGGGTTTCGGTGTTCAAGCGTGCGGGGGCTTCGCTAGGTTTTGGTGGTGGAAAGACTGGTTGAGACTGGTTGAACTGGTCTTTCCTCGGTCTTGATATTTCAAACATTGTAAGAGACCGAAGACCGTAACTGCGGTTACGGTCTTCGACGGTCCTAAAAATATCCGGTCCTGAGTGGTCTCAGTCCGGTCCAGTCTCAGTCTTTTTTCAGTCTTGGGACTGGACTTCCAAGCACTAGGGGCCAAGGTGAAACCACAGCATGGGAGTGAGGAGCAGCTACTCACGCCATATGGCACCCAAAGCACAAAGGGGCTATATTCATAAGCCGGAATTGGTTGATAATAGAAACATTCCAAGCTGGTGTTTCCTAACTGCAGCGTCAGCAGCGCAGCAGTAACATTATGCGACATCTCTTCAATCCCCTTCACTACATCACCCCATATCAATTGTACATCACCATCGCGTGGAATTGGTATTTCCAAGAAGGAAAACTGGATTTCCGGGAGCGAACTCTGCCAGAGTGAGACGTTGCCAGTAGTTCCAGGCATGAGTACTAGGGTGCCCGTGAAAAGGTCCTGTGTTGCCCAGGCAATGGAGATAAGCTGCAGCTGGAACATGGACTGGGGATCTGGGGGGTTCATGAACTGTGGAGGATTGAGCGGGATGGGAGACATCATATGGGTGATGTTAGTCGTAACTGATTGGACGCCTCCTTTCATCTGAACCTTTTGTTGACATTTTAAAAAATCAGTGACAATCTAGTAGGCAAGCCAATCATCCTCACCTCAACGTCATACTGAGCTTGAACAAGTAGGCAAGATGCGTTTCCCCACGTTCCCGTTATGTTGTTGGAATACCACGCAAGATAAAACCCAATCCCTGAGTTATCTTCGGTCAGCGTTCCATTCCAAAATGATCTCAGGCCAGTGGGATGGCCCCCTTGGCCATAAGGTAATGATGATGGGTTTGCCGTGCATTGAAAGAAGAAGGAGGGGACATTTACTTTGTAGCGGCAGTCAGGCCCGCACACTTGAGGTAAGTCCGGAATTCGCTGGTCGACGAGCCATCGTTTGGTGAGCACCGAAGCCCTTAGTGAGTAGCCGAACCACTGCCCTTGATGGTCTACATAGAAAAGCGATGCAGAATCGGGCGCGTCCAAAGCCGAAAGGTTACCAGAGGGAACAGTACAAGGACTCGCATGATCGAGAGTGTTCTTGGTAATGACAGCCAACGAACCTGGTGCAAAGACACCAGAAAGGGGGAGGAGGAGCGTGAGCGCAGAAAAGATAACAATGATCGGGCTGAAAAAAAAAGCCTGAGGAAGTTTGTACAGTTGGTCTTTGCGCTCAATCGCATATACTATATCTATTTCTATTTTGGGTTTCAATTAACAAAAAGAAATCGAGATCCAGAAGGAATACATATGTTGGATGGTGAGGGGTTTACGAATAACTGATAGCCAGAGGCATTGAAGGAGCACAAATCCCATCGTAACTCCAACAGCGGATTTAAAGCCAAAAGAGAAGCCGACACCAATCCAGGTTACCCAATATTGGGGTATCTTTGCACTGAGAAGGAATGCGTGAGCCACAATAACACACTGGGTAAAAGTTGCATTGAACGGACACCGTAGGTTTTCCATTTTCCCAGGCATTAAACGCATGATGGCCCAATGCAAGAACGACACCAGAAAGCAGCGCTGCTATGGGCACTATGAGAGATTTCCATTCCTTATGGACAGAAGATGATACTTTGGACAATTGATAATAGGAAGGGCTTACCACCGTCGGACCGTTCTGCTTTGTGGACGCTCTGAGTGCTTCCTCTGCTTCCGGTCCAGCAACAGTGTGCATTTCAAAGGACTCTCTTGGATGATCGTGGGCCTGTTCAAGTTGTCCTATCGCTTCCTCAGTGGTGGATACCCTGCGGTATGAATCATCGTCGCTCATCCTTCAGGAAAGTGGTTCGAGATTCGAGAGGGGGAGAGCAGACATGGTTGTTTATAGTTGAAAAGCCTTGATACACAGCCCTCGTGTCAGGAATCCAGAAACGAAGAAGACTTGAAAGGTGCGGTCTATCTGTGAACTTTAGTAAGATAAGCGCTGGTTGGCTGTGCTGATAAGTAAAGCAGTGTTGCCAGAGCACAGCTTTCCTTTTATATACATAAGCAATGTTTCTGCAATCACATATTGCAGTCACGAAAAAGAGGCGAACCCAGGTCCACGAATGATGCACTTTTGTAAAGGCTTTGAAAGTTGACTTCATCCCTTACTATGAGTGACCAGGAGTTTGAACCGCCTCAGGAGTTTGAAATGCTTAATTCTCTCTTCTCCCTCAAAACCCCCATCCTTCAAATTTTGCACAGTCACCCTTAGAGCCTATTTAAATGCATCTGTCAAGATTTTCGGAAGGGAGAATAGCTTGAGCAAGGACAGGAATTTATTTATTGCTCGGCACTACTTTTGATGGCCCAATGTATGCGGATGCCGGATCCAGTCCGACCGAATGGACATATCCTCACAAAAACTTGCAGAGGAATTTAACCATATCCTTCAATCCTCTCTGCGAAATCTGGGGCTTCGCAACGCATTCTTCGAAATATGAATCCATAAACTTGCGAGTTTGAGCGTGACAATCGTGATTCTAAATCTTTATTGAGAAATCGATCCAGCGCTAGCATCCAAAACGGCAAAGAGTTGTGCAATTATATACAAAAAGGACATGTATTTCAGAAGGAAGACGAGTGAAAACAATAAAGGAAAGCGGGCTGCAGCAGAAAAACCTTCCCCCCAAAACCCTCCACAACACACAAAACTGCCCCCATCATCATCGTAATTACACCCCAAAATGCTTTAATCTCTTCTTCTTCTTCTTCTTCACCTTTTTCTCCTTTACCCTCCGCTTCCTGTCGTTTATCGTAATGTAGTTTAGAAGCATTCTGCGAAAAAGAACCCGTCGTCAGTGAGACCGCACGTAAAAAAGCAAAGGAAGAGATGAAATGATACGCACTGCGGTGGACAATTCCAGGGCCGGACTCGTCGTACTCTTGCTTGGAGCACCAGAGATTTTGGAAGGTGCTGAGGGAAGCCAAGATAGATCCACCGATCCACACAGAGTATTTTCGCTCTGGGGGAGCGACGATCTTGACCTTCATGCTCGAGGGCGACAGGGAAGTCAACTCCTTCTGCATACGGTCAGAGATACCTGGGAACATGGTGGTTCCTCCGGAAAGGACGACGTTGCCGTAGAGATCGCGACGGATATCGAGATCACACTTGAAGATGGAGTTGTAGCTTTAAGAAAAATTAAAGTGAGTGAAGGTTCGCAATCTAACAGTAATGGATTTGATAGCTTACGTGGTCTCGTGGATACCAGCAGCTTCGAGTCCAAGCATGGCAGGTTGGAAGAGGGCCTCGGGGGCGCGGAATCTAAGCACGTCATAATTAAACCACGTGATCGCTATGGGGTTTTTAAAATAAACATACCGCTCATTGCCGATGGTGATGACCTGACCGTCGGGGAGTTCGTAGCTCTTCTCGAGGGCAGAAGATTGAGCGGCGGTTTGCAATTCTTGCTCAAAGTCGAGAGCGACGTAGCAAAGCTTCTCCTTGATGTCACGGACGATTTCACGCTCAGCAGTAGTGGTGAAGGGGTAACCACGCTCCATCAAGTTCTTGATCAAGAAGTCGGTGAGATCACGACCAGCGAGATCGAGACGGAGAATGGCGTGGGGAAGAGCGAAACCTTCGTAGATGGGGACGGTATGGGTCACACCATCACCAGAGTCCAGCACGATACCGGTTGTTCGTCCAGAAGCGTATAGGGAAAGCACGGCCTGGATGGCAACGTAGAAGGCTGGGGCGTTAAAGGTCTCGAACATGATCTGGGTCATCTTTTCACGGTTAGCCTTGGGGTTAAGGGGAGCCTCGGTCAATAGGACGGGGTGTTCCTCAGGCGCAACGCGGAGCTCATTGTAGAAAGTATGATGCCAGATTTTCTCCATGTCGTCCCAGTTGGTGACGATACCGTGCTCGATGGGGTACTTCAAGGTGAGGATACCACGCTTCGATTGGGCTTCATCACTATTTCATTGCGTCAGAAAGAAAGACATTCAATTTGTCAGGGGCCTTACCCGACATAAGAATCTTTCTGACCCATTCCGACCATGACACCCTGGTGACGCGGGCGACCAACGATTGAGCTGGAAAATGGGTTTTGAGACGTTATTGAGGGATAAAATATATTTTTGCTCGACTTACGGGAAAACGGCACGAGGGGCATCATCGCCTGAAGACACGTCAGCAATCTCCCAAAAGACCAAGGGGCACAGAAAGTCATTTACCAGCAACTAAAAACAGGAATCGATGAGTGAAAAGACCATAAGAAAACGAGAAAAAAACACGTACAGCCAGCCTTGCACATGCCGGAACCGTTATCAATGACCTACGCGGAGGATTTACTCGGGTTTCGAATCTCAAGAGCATGGGGGGTACGTACGAGCGCTGCTACTTCTTCCTCCATGGTGATTATTCGTTAAAATGAAAAGAAAAGATGGATTGGGGCGATTCTGTGAGCTGTAGGTTGTTGCAGATCGATTTATAGGCGATGCGGATGCGCAGCAGATGGAAAATGGAACAAGAAGTCAGCGCTGCGGGATAGGAACTGCGGGGAGTCGTCGTTGCTCACGACGACGAGGAGGGCTTACCTGGATGACCACCTAGGATAAAGTGATGGGCGAAGGGTAGATCAACAACTTTCTGTATTCTGCGCGGCTTATCCGATTGCGTGAGGGCAGGCTTAGCAACCTTCCTTATATGGACCCCTGTGCTGGGCTCTTCCGCACTCTTTCACTCCAAGTTTCACTTGGGCTCCATTTCTCGCCAATCACCCTGATACGCTTGGCCTGGGAGACTCTAAAATACAGGACTTGAAGAGCTTTGAAGAGTAGGGAGACGTACTCTGAATTCCAATGACTTGGCGGCTTTCACTTGACTGCGCAGTATGAATGATGCTCCGCACTCGCTCGGAGTTTCCGCTTTGCCTCATTCAAAATGCGGATCGGCAGGATTGAAGTGTTTCGCTGCTTCGGCGTCACGGAAGGCTATTCTATAGGATCGGACGAGTGCATGATACCTCTGCCATCCTTTTTTTGAACTCTTTACGGTGTCGGCTCCCGTACCCGAATATCTATATTCCATCGGTGCAGCGCTAGTCTTCTACTTTGCTTTAACCAGTCTTGGGATGTTGCGTTTGCTATTTTGTGGGCTTTCTGGAAAAATTCAAAGTCCTGCTATGGCGAGAATCTCGAAATATCAAAGAACGTGCAGGTTCCAACCGGCTCACAAGTAATCATACAATCAGTCAGTTGAATTGTACGATATCTAATTCAGTTAAACTTCTCCGTGGTCGTGTGGGCGCCAAAAACAGACTGCTCACGTTAGATCCCAAACCCTCACTTCTCACACGGCGCACTAGCCCCAGTAACCTTTCCGCGCGCTGGGTGCAGCTTATGCTGCAGCGCGACTTGATCGAGAGGCAAGCAGTGCTTCTCCAGAATTGCACAGGCGCTCGTGGTGAAGCTGGAAATTTCTGTTGCTCGTACCCGTGTTGGAAGAGTTAGCACGACTCACTTTATGTAACGGTTTGAACGTGATTTTGAGAGTGCGTCGAGCTCGTTGAGCGAGTAAGAATTACTTCTGGGAAGAAAGCGCTCAGCTTGGGTCGTAGGTTGATGTAGCCGGGTGGGACACAATACCGCCTTGGAAGTAGAAAATAAACTCCGTTATATGGGTCGCTCGCAATTGCATATTTTCTTCTTCTACTTTCAATGAACCTGATCGACATTCATCCATGTGCATAACCAGAAGCCTGAGGTTGACGG
The DNA here is from genome assembly GCA_000827355.1 of Hebeloma cylindrosporum. Classification (NCBI taxonomy): domain Eukaryota; kingdom Fungi; phylum Basidiomycota; class Agaricomycetes; order Agaricales; family Hymenogastraceae; genus Hebeloma; species Hebeloma cylindrosporum. Next base: position 679,180 of record KN831777.1, on the reverse strand, counting down.
TTTCCAATCCCATTTTAACTTGAACGGATTCATAGTATGGATATATGAACATTCCTCCATATGAAATATTAATAAATCGAATAAAAGCGTACAATACACGGTATCCTTACAAAGATTTAATGCTTAAGATCCAGGTCAACGGGATTTCCAAAAGAAAAAAAGAGAGTGAAATTCAAACGACCTCCGATGCATTTCCATCCAACGCCTCAGCCGGATTCGCTTCCTCAAGCTTGACCCAGCACCCGCCCATAACGCTCATCGTCATGTAAGTCTTGATCCTGATCTTATCTCTGCCCTTCGTTCCCTCTGCGCCCATCCATTCCGCTGGTGGGCGCGATTCGGGAGGCTGGGCGTCGTAGATATGTGAGATGGAGGAGAATTGCTGAAGAAGGCGGATGAGGAAGAACGAAGTCTCGTGATACGCTAACTAAGAAGGTAAAAGGTAAGGTAAGCATTGGAAACCCTGAGAAAGCAGAGGGAAAGTGAGAACGCACCTGTTGTCCAAGGCAAATCCTTGGGGCAGCGTTGAAGGGTAGGAAGATGAATGGATTAGGCGTGAGGTACTTTCGAAGCCTTTCATCAAGGAAACGATCAGGATCGAATATATTGGCTATGGTAAAAAGTTGTGAGCCTTTGGAAATTTGTAGTCAAAGAGAAAATGCATACCGTCAGGTCCCCAGAGATCCTTCCTACGATGCATCATAAATACGCTGTAGGGCGACCTGGATTATGCATTTCAGTAAACATCAGAACTATGCAATGGGAACGAAGACTGACTTGGTATGCGCGGGAATGTAGAGGGGCGGGCCACCATATTTTCCAGGAAGAATAACAGGCTTTGACGTCGTCCGAATGTTGAAAGGGCTGCATCGACCAATGAGATCAAGGAGAGTAAGAGACGACAAAGGATACATACACAGCAGGGTAAAGCCGAATGGTCTCATTGAGTCACGGCACGCAAGTACTTCATGTCCTTCATATCGTCAAAGGTCGGCCTTCGAGTCTCACCAACTGTGTCGAGGATCTCCTGTCGGAGGCGCTTCAAGATGTGTGGATTCTCGGCGAGCATGTAGATGGCAAATGTGATACTGTTCGTTGTCTGAAAAAGTAACTGCGGTTCAGAGCAGGAATGGCTGCAAAGGTCAAAGAATAAACGTACCGTGTCGCGTCCAGCAAGAAGGATATTGAGAATTTCATCTCGCAGGACTGTTTCGTCTGAATGTCCAGAATTCCAATCAGCAACGCTTCTTGAAAAAATACACAACGTGTACGCACCTTCAGTATAATTAATCAAATGCTCCAAGAGACTCTCGCCATCCTTCACCTCCCTGTCTTTCTCAAGTACGGCTTGCTGCTTCGTGTCCCCGCGCTGTGCTTGTTTCTTAGTAACGGCGGCCCGCATAATCGGTTCAATAAACGCATTGACGATCTTCATCTGTTCCTGCACTTTGTCTTTCCAAAATTCTGCCATCGGCCAATTCACACCTCGCCTCGAGCGCAACGCAATCAAACGCTGGGCCTCATCGAAAGCGCGCGAGAACTTGTTAGCGGGATGGTCATGCGAAACGGTGTTCACGAGTGACGAATAATGGGGATAGGGTAAACCAGCTGCGAGGGAGCGGACGTCCTGGTTGAACAGAAATTCAGTGGCCGAATCCATGGTGAACCGCGATGCGAGATCCTGGATGTCGACGGGGTACCCTTCGCGAAGACGGGCCTTGAGTTGGCCCAGTGCGTCGGCTGCGTGGCGGTCAAAGATGTCGAAATGGCTAATGCGGTCCTTGCTGAAGAATGGTCGGGTCATCGCTCGGTGGAATTTCCACATTTCACCTATCGAATAACGGTTGTCAGTCACAAGTAAATTAGAGCGATTCTCAAATCACATACCATCCGAGTTGAAGACACCTGTACCAAGAACGGCTTGCATTTGCTCCTTGAAGAGGGGACCTAACGGGGACGATTAAAAATCTGAGGTACGCGTTGTTGCGCCGTTATAACTCACCCTTCTCGTATTTATCAAACTGAGTGGCGAGAATCGCTTTAATGTACTCAGGTTCCGTTGTAAAAATCTGCATTTCAAGAAATTTTAGAACCCTCTTTGTAACGGCAGATGGTGAAAGCGTACTCGATTCTCGAACAATACTTTGAAGTTCATAGTGTTGCCGTATTTCTCGGCCCACTCAAAGAACATCTCCCCTGAAGTTGAAGTTAACTTGAATCAGTCATTGTACCAGAGTTCAATAGGTATTCACATACCAGGATATCCGTTCTTGAGGTTGTCCAGCATCCTGGCGAGGAGCGTCAATCCACCTGGCCGTTTATCATAAACCCTAGGAGGCAGCACCGCGCCGTGCGATGCCGCTGCCCTGCGATCCGCGATGTCTCTGTACTGAACCTGCACAAAGATCGACAGCGGGAAGGACAAGAAGCACGCCAATCCGGCAATCCATGCCGGTACAGGGGAAAATCCAAAATGTGGTAACACCTTCACAGTGACCAAGACAAGCGATGGCAATAGGACGACATTCGGGAGGTTCTGAAGCAAGTAGACTGGTCCAGGAGGAAGGGGCATGACTGTTGCGAGAGAGAGGCAAGACGAATATGCACAGTCTAAAATAGGCCCCTCTGCTGACTTCATTGAGGCCGCCGAATATCATGAGCCTTTCCCCGGTGTGGGACTTTCCGTCTTTGCTGGAGCCGATGGTTCAAAGGCCCACGCAACCAAAGCATGCCGCCCAGGGCTCATTTCCGTTTCGGAGGTCGAGAAGTTTGCAGGAACTATCACGGTGTAGCACGGTAGTGTGGTAGGCATCTGAAAAGTTTTTGGTCTCAAATTGCGACCCAATTCCGGAAGTTGCCCAAAAATATGACTTTTCATGGCACTCACCGTTTTTTTTCGCTCGAATGTGATCTTCCAGACGTTTACATGACCTTAAGCGCTGCTAAACAGACCCATTAACTACTTACTGTTTCATGAATTGTGCATACTCCAAGAAATCTTGGCGGGCACGATCATTAATCGATCATTGATCTTGTAGGCTCACGTGCAGATCTATAGCACAAATTCGACTCGGAGAAATGAAGTAGAAATACACAATCATCTACCTTCATCTACCTGCATAAGTACCCGGCATCACAATCGTCCGTCCCCAGTTGTCAACGCACCGCAGTACTCGACGAATATGCCCGTTGCTATGATGACCGAGGTAGGAGAAATCTTTTTATTGCAATTGATCTTGCAGCAAAGCGATGTCATATCACTCCCCCTCAATAAGACCCCTCAGGCTATTATATCGTTTTCCGGAGAAGTGACCACCGAGAACTTTGGTTACCATGTGCAACTCCTCAGTACTGATTACTATGGAGCTTTTACTGAACGTCTCGACTCACTTCCGCTTACCTTTGGATCAGCTTTGTATCTTCAGCATGTTTCATCCAACCGGTGTGAGAAATCCCGGATGCAGATATCTGTGCCACAGTTACAGTGGGGCGGTGCGTGGCGCCCCGTGGGGACTTGCGGGACGCGAAATTCGACAAGATGTTCCTACATAGTGGACTGGAGTCCGTGAATCATGGCGTTTGCCCGAGAAGTGCTTCTTTTCAGTGAACACCCAATCGTTCACTTCTTCATGTTGTATTCCGCGTAACTGTGCACCCGAAGCGATGAGATAAGGAAACAGTGCAAAGTAGTTATCGATGAGATATCAGTAAAATCACAACCCCTTTTTGAGGGCTTTTCATCGCTTCCACTGTTGAGAGCACCTTGCACGGCACCTTTTCTGCACTGTTGTGGGCTTCGGTGGCAAAAAACCCCTTCCAGATTGATTACCGAGCGACGAGGAGGACGGCCCCTGCCAGATTCAAAGTACATGATAGTTTCTTGCTAGGGCAGTAATTCAGAACCAAATGTCTTCTCGATTATCGATGGCTTGTCCGTAGAAGTTTTACGGCACTTTCGATAGAAAAGGCAGATTGAATATAACGGAGGAGAATAAAACTCGGAAGACCGAACGGCTTTGCTACATGACTTAACCCGAATCTATCCGAATCTCTGACACGTCTTTTGACAGAGAGGAAGCTGAAAGAGTGGAATCCACTACATTTTCCATGCAATGGTTAGAAAACAAATCTGGTCTCTGTCTCCAATTTCTCCCAGTGGGATATTGGCGTCAGCATTCCAATTTGTAAATTTAGGCGCTCAACTTCAAGTGTATGGATTAAACGCGGAGCGCAACTTGGACGACTCGAAAGAAACCACTTCTTGCACTCGAGACCATTCTAAATCATGAGAGAATATCAATACCAAAGGTGGAGAAATTGGCCGCTGTCCGTGCCAAGAGCATTGAACGCTCTGTCACGACAAGCAAAAGCTCTCAAAGTTCCACATTTTGTCGGATACAGACTGTCCAAAAACAATAGCTTCCCGAGGTCAGAGGAATTCCGTCCGCAGTGCCCTAGCAAGGGCGTAGAGATTCGGTTCCAATTGAGCCTGAAACGATATTGATAATTCTTCATGTGTCGTTACCCCCTCTAAATCAAAAAGAATTATTTTAAAACCGTCGCCTTTAAGCTCAAACGCCAAAGCTGAGTCCACCGAAGGAACTCGCTCCGCTTGCGCAACCTACCAACTGGACCAACCAGCGACATGTCTATCAGAGCCCAAATAGATAAATAGACCCCATGTATATGTATAGGCAAAACAGAAGCTACAAGCAGATCTTGAAGATCTGGCAGTGGCGCCATTTTAGCGCCCACAACGCCTGTACAAGGTAAAAGAGGATGCTCACAGCCTGTATCGCAAAATTACAATCCCAGAATTCTATACCCGGAAATGTTTGAACATCAGTAGGCATATATCGGCCTGCTGAGCGCTGAGCGGTTACAAGGTGTCCTTCTGTGGTCCCACTGGCTGACGTTTATCACTGACTGACTACCTAGCCTTAGTATTTGATTTATGTGCCTATATATTCCTATCCATTTTATCCCTGGGGCATCTGAACTTCCCTTGATAGTTCAAACCGACACACATCCACGGCCACAATTGCTTCAGGTTCAATGGCTCGCCCACTAACTACTTGTGTCCACATTTGGACGCAAGTATTTACCTGGAACGCCGAGCCAATTTTCTGGAGACCACTTGTCCGGCATCGAGCTTCACCTAGAACATGCAAATTCCCTTGAGGATTAATCCCCGAGCCAACGGGGACATACAGTATGCAGTGCTCACAACCAGCCCCAACTGATTAGATGCAGCGTTTGTCAGTGTTGATGACTCCTTGAAAATCACCTGCCATCAATTCATGGCCGGACCGGCGTGTCAATTATCACCACACATGTCATTATCGTCGTCGAATTACGCCTTGCTAATAGCAGCCACCCAGGATCCTTGAAAGTATCACACACTTACAATATGGCACCAACCCCACCCGCGAAATCTCCAGCAACGCCACCTCTCTCAGAGTTACCCACCGCATTCCCCGATACCACCTGTCTACGACGCGGGCTATGTCCCGTCACCTCCCTCCGTGCTCAAGGCCCGGAATTGCTAGAGTCCCATTCATTATACTACGAGCAACATGGTCCACCGCGAGTGAAAGGCGACGAAGAAGCGATGGAGAAGTTGAACAAGGTGGTGTTTATCATGGGGCTGAATTCGAGCAGTTTTTCGTGGGGACCGCAGGTGCGATATTTTGGGCAGGAGGGGGACTGTACGGCGTTGGTGTTTGATAACCGTGGAGTTGGGAATTCGGGGTATCCAAAGGGTCCTTATACGTGAGTTACTGTCTTTCACAATGCAGTTGCGCGGTCGCCCATAGGCAGCAATGCGTGTGTCGCCGACGATGTGTTACATTTGTTATGTCCTGCTTTGTTATGTGTTCAATCTAATCCGTAGTTCTTTTCTAGGACTTCCGGAATGGCAGAAGACATTATATGTCTACTAGACACCCTTGGGTGGACAGGCGAACGTGAGTTGAACATTGTGGGTATCAGCCTCGGGGGTATGATCGCCCAAGGTGCGTATGTTTTCTCCGTTAACAAAAAAAAAGCCTGCATCCTAATGTGCATGTACTGTTGATAGAACTTGCATACCGTATACCCAAACGTATTGCTTCTCTCGTCCTTGCTGTGACGACACCAGGAGGCCACATCTGGAATAACTTCCCCCCCGTTCGTCCCATCTCTCGGACCACACAGCGAACTTGACTGCTCACACAGTCTTAAATACAGGTCAAAGGTCTTGTCTCGCTGGCCAAGCTATTATTCACCCCGGACCCAGTCAAGAAAGTCCCAACGGTAATGGAAATGATCTTCCCCACACCATGGCTCGCCGAAAAGGCCACCAGCGACCCTCATGCCGAGTCCAATGGTAACACCGAGACAAACAAGATGGGGAAGACGAACAGGGATGTTCAATCCGAGGTTCGTCCATGTTCATTATTCTTCCAACTATCCCCGCGGTTTTCATGAATTTTGTTACAACTTGAAGGGATTCCTACGCCGAGTCGCTATAACCAAACCCCAACAGCTGCTGGGGCATGTTTCTCAAATGGCCGCGGCGCTCACACATAACGTGTCTCCCGCCCGCCTCGCCTACATCGCCGCTAACGTCCCCAAAATCGCTATCGTAACAGGGGACGACGATCATCTCGTCCGTCCATCAGGATCTGAACGGATAAAGAAAGGGATGGACTCTGAACTGAGTGAGAGCGATCGGGGGAGGGTGGAGCTGTTGAAGTGGGAGGGGACGGGCCATGGGATACATGCGCAGAAGGAGTTGGAGTTTAATCGTCTCGTGGAGAGGTGTGTGAGGGAAGGGAGGAAGGCGCTGGAGGAGGGATTTAAAGGGCGGGATTTATAATTTGGAAGATACCTACGTACCTGTTTGCTGTTTATGTTCAATGAACGCCAGTTAACAGTATATATTTCCTCGACTAGAACCATTATTGGTAATAAAAAAATGTTGACAATATCCTGAAAAAAATAAAAGGTGCTGAACTTTTTCAAGGACATGTTATGACAACAGAGGGATTCGAACCCTCGCCCTTTCGGACCAGATAAACCATCGGAAGATGGCCTGATTCTGGCGCCTTAGACCACTCGGCCATATTGCCATGCCCCACAAGCGTCAATGGTATAAATATCAGGAGGAGGACATATCGTGGGCATAGGTTGTTCATTATTTCGTTGGCTTCGAGGAAAATGTGAGGAGAAGCGAATTGCATCACCTTCGGAGTGAGTACTGTAATGACATGTACATTGATAAATTGTCGTTCAGGTGATCAGTTCAATACAAACGATCATGAGGTCGCGAAGAGATCTAGACGTGGGGACTCTGAAGCTCTTAGATTGCTCTTAGAAGAGATCTAGACATCTGGACTGGGGAAGATGGAAGATCATCTAACACAAATGCGGGAACAATACCTTGAATTATCGATTAATAGAAGGACACTAGACAGTGACAATCTGCCGCCATTGCCATTGGTGTCACTGTTCTATCATGAGCGAATTTCAAAATCATCTTTCGGAAAGAAGTTCTATACGTCCTAAGTGCTCCATCTGTGTTATATTACCCCCTCAGCTGACCAGAACTCAATTTACGTCTTCCAAGTCATCACGTCCCTTTTTTCTCGTTCTTTGCCTTGTATAGCAAGGTTTTCCAAGTGAGTCTTCCGCAACGGGGAGACAAGCAGGAGATTAGATGGATGCTAATCACGATTGTAGAAGCACCTGTCGACGACGGAACAATGTAAAAAACGCACTTAGCGGACATTAACAATTGTCAAAATTTATAGGGTACTTATTATAGCTCTTTCAACCCGACAGTGTGAGGCAGCGTACGCGTCCATTTGTTACAGATAACGAATTGACCGTCAAAATATTTGATAGACAGGGGCATTTACCGAGTGGAATACTTACCTCGAGGCATAGGACCCTTCTACACCTTGTGGCGCAAGCACTTGGTATTATCTCTTCAACTCACACGGCATCTGTGCAGGGCGGGGAAAGTATTGAATTCGAAGCTCGCCCTGGGATTTCCGATGAAGAATGTCGTGTAGATTGGGGGACTGAAAAGCACCAAAATCTACCTTCTGGGGTCTTTCCCCTGGAAGACTGAGAGTAAGTATCTGTAAGTAACTCTGCAATTTAAGCAATCCCGACGGTTAGAAGGTAACGGCGAAGCACGTGCTTGTCAATTCCGATCGGGTTTGCGGCCATTTTTAGCCACGACTCGCCCAATATTTTTTTTTGCGTTTATGTATTGACCGTGTGGAAGGTGTCACAGTTCCTTTGACCTCCCATCTCTGACAGTTTTTTCCGGTATTGCAAAATCGTTTTGAAGGGTTCTAGGAAACGAACTCAAGTTGTCCAATACTCAAACCAGAACCATTAATCAGGACAAACTATCCATTCCCTCCTTTCCTCTCTTGAACTACCTCGTTCGCCAGCCACCACATTTCCAACCCACGGCTACGCCCCTCTAATTGAACGAACGCAGCGAATAACTCACCAGAATCGAACCTTGAAAAAAATGGCCACAGTACCGGCACGACGCAGACGCCACTCTGGTTCCATAGATGCCAGCGACGCCCACACCCCACGCAAGTTTTTGAATCTCGGAAACGCGCCACTCGTCACCAAAGACGGAATCGTACCTCCTCCTCGACCAAAATCGACACCGGGTGAACGGCCGACACAGCGCAGGCGGCAAAAAAGCCCCACGAGGAGCGACGACTCCGAGGCGGAAGGAGAGGGCGACGTGGAACAAGAGAATGAAGAGGAGCCCGTTATGCAGATCGACGAGGTCGACCCGCCTGCCAAGGTTATTTCGACGAAACCCAATGATCACGCGCCGATCACAATTTTGAAAAACACACAACACAAACGGCTTTCTTCTTCCACCACCACCACCATCACCACTACTCCCGCAGCACAAGGCGAGCGGCCCACCCGTCCGCTTCCCGCTTCAAAAGCCCGCAAAATGGCTTCAACAGCCAACCCGGTTCAGAGCCTTCATGTCCAAGCTCCAAACCCACATCTTCCCATTCAACATCCAGCCAACCCAGCCATGTTGCCTGTTCAGGCACATGTACCTCGCGGGGCCGCAGCGGCTTCTGGGCGAAGGCTTTTCGTTATTCTCGAGCAGGCTTGCTTGGAGGCCTACAAAGTTTCAGGCGGCGGTGGATCTGGCGGAAAAGGTCGTGGAGGTAAAGACTTTGGCAATGGGGAGGCGAAATATACCCTGTTGAATTGCGACGACCACCAGGGCATTCTGGCAAAGACGGGAAGGGATATCGCGGACGCGAGACCTGATATCACCCATCAGGTGGGTCATTCTTCTTTGTCTTGCTTTTCCGAGTCGTCCATGTGCTCCGTTTTTCCAAATTTTCTTCTTACAATTTTTCGCTATCAGTTCGATCTAATCAAGTTGATCTAACAGTGCCTCCTAACCCTTCTGGATTCGCCTTTGAACAAAGCGGGCTTACTTCAGGTGTACATCCATACTGCCCGTGGCGTCCTCATCGAGGTAAATCCCCATGTTCGCATTCCGCGTACGTTCAAACGGTTCAGTGGGCTCATGGGTGCGTTGCCAAACTTGTTCGCATGGATATCGCCACTGACATTCCTTCATTAGTTCAACTTTTGCACAAACTTTCGATTCGCGGTGTGAACGGCCCCGAAAAGTTGCTCAAGGTCGTTAAGAACCCTGTTATCGACCACCTGCCGCCCAACACAATCAAACTTAGTCCGTCTCCATTATCATTTGATCTTGACCAAAAAGTAACTCCTTCCCCTGTTATCAGCCCTCTCTGGCGACGCGCCTACGCAGCGTCTCTCAAAATACCTCCCTACCTTGCCCACCACGCATAACATCGCCGTATTCGTTGGTGCTATGGCTCGTGGTCGAGACGACTTTGCGGATGCCTATGTCGACGCAAAGATTGGAATTAGTGAATATCCTCTGAGCGCAAGTGTGGCGTGCGGAAAGGTGCGTTTTTTTTAGTCTGTCGGCCGACGGCAGGCTCCGTGGAATTTTATCCTTCCCTACTCAATCAGTTTACTGACAATCTCGGTTGTGTTTTGTTCAGTTCTGCTGCGCCCTCGAAGAGCTCTGGGATATCGTCTGAGCGATGGGGCCTGCCCGCGCGGGTCTTGCTCGACCTTTTGATTTGGTCTGTTACTTGATTCTTTTTCGTTCCTGTAACTTTTTATCCCCACATTATAACTGCAACTACAACTACAAAATTTCACGACCCTCGCATTTTAACGAACCAACACGACCCAGCCATCTGCACTTCAACTCGCAGAAAGAATCATCTTTACCTACCTATCTCGATCCAATCTCCCCTAAAAGGCTCGCGAACTCTGTACAACCTCGGTCATTTTCTTGCATTGTTCTGTTATACGGTATAAACAACCCCATATAAACGCCTACTTTATTGTTTCTTGTCTACACTTACATACACAGCTACATGCTCACCTTGCACGCGTTTCGTCCATGTCACTCCTCTCCCCAACTTCGCTCCACCGACTCCATATCTCTCATAACGTTATGTAACTTATTAACTCCCTTTCTCTCCCCTTCCCTCCCTTACATTACTGTCCTTTCCTCCTTTTCCTTCTTCGACCATCCTGCCTTGCTCCACCACCCACCATATGTGGTTCGTTGCGTGTGGCTCTGAGAGCTACTTCGCCGGTGGATTCCCCCCGCGGTGCCGTCATCACCCGCTTCCTCTCCCCTCTCTCTTTCTAGAACACTGCTTCCCGAACACCTGCGACTCAACTCGCATCTGGCTGGCTGGTTCTCAAATACTTATTTTTCTTTTTTTTTTTTCTTTGTTTGCTTATTTTTGAAATTAAAGTCCACGGCTTGGGATAAATTTTCTCGCCTTCGTTACATATTTGTTGACGAAGGCTTGTATAGATATTTTAAAAAATCCATGGCGCGCCGTGATCACCAATCTTCGAACGGCGCTTAGAAGGATACATAGTTATCATCGTTTGTATCCTGGGGGGTATTATATAGTATACTACGAGACACTATTCGCCGTCCCATTCTGGATCCTCGAGAATTTGCGCTATGCAAAGCCGAACACTCCCAAAGTCTCCCAAATTACATGAACATCTGTGTCTTCTCCAAGGTATAAAGGTCTCAGCCCCGTCAGATCTATATCGTCCTTGGATTCCCCAGCTGCCCTTAAACTACGCACTCCAGCGGCAACGACCTTCCGTTTCGACTCCTTGGTCAAGTCCTCTTCGTATTGGGAGACGCTGTTCACCATCTCCCGTCCATGGGATATGAGCAAGGCGCGTTTGAATCCGTTCGAAGCGACCTGCTGGGGCTGCGACTGTGCGTATGCCCGGAATGTGGATTTGGCGAATAATCGCAGGTTACTTTGGGTGGCGGTTGCGGAGCTGGGGGTGTTTAACAGGTGTACGTGGAGATGAGCGACTGTCGATGGCGCCCATTGGATTGGATTCAAGATTAGGATTAAATGAAAAATTTGTAGCAATGAAAAGAGAAGAGAAGCTTACGCAGCATGCCCAGCTCGCTAGAGGCGCTCGTGAGTCTAAAATATTCCCAATCGATAAGCCCACATCTCCCAAACGCTCCCAGTTCAACCAGGATATTTCCAGGCCAGAAATCAACCATTCCTAAACAGACGTCTTCCGCCTCTGCTTTGGCGCGCAATGCCCTCCCTGCGCGTTCGGAGAGAACAACGGCCTCAGCTTCGGTGATGTCCCCGAACTCACGACAATTCTTGAGAACCAGTCCCGTGAGGTAATGGTACAAGCTGAGGGAATCTGTCGATGTCGCGTGTGTGATCCAAGGTTCCGGGGGGTTCGCGGTGGCTTGAAACAATTCGGATAGAAATCTACCGAGAACGGCGGCGAATTCTTGGATGTGGGTGGTTTCTAGCGCTGGATCTGAATCCTGGAGTAGTATTTGGGAAAGTGTCTTCATCTGCCCCAGATCCTCGATCCATATTACGTTGTTTTTGGCATCGTGCCAAATATATCTCGGAATGTTAATACGGACGCTAGCGCTCGTTCCAATCGTCCCCATCTGACGGTATCTGTCCACCAAAGCTTGGATGACAGCGGCTTGGACAGGAGGAAAAGTCGAATCATCTCCCGAAAATATCTGTAGCGCCTTCTTTTCTGTCAGCTGTCGGTCGACTGACATGGGTTGGTTGGGAGCAGCGGCAATGTAGGGTGGCGCGTGTTTGAGAATGGCGCTGTGAATACCGTCGCCGTTTTCGAGCTTAATGCCATCGATAACGAGCAGCGGAGAAGCGAATCTTACACGTGCGGTGTGGTTCATCAATCCACCTGTTAGAACCTCCACGGTAAATGGCGCGTCGCCAGTCGCAGCTGCCTGGTCGGAGCCGCGCCGGGCGCTTAAGTGATCCTGAAGGTAAGTAGTAAAATCAAACGGCATGGATGGAAGGATACCAGTGGCGCACACATCTATCTGTCTGCGGTAGCGTATCTGCCTGCAGGCTAGCGAACTGCCAAAAATTATGATGTGGCTGTCACTAAAATGAGTCATGAGATCTAGTGGAAACCCGGAGCAAAATGACAACAGAGGGATTCGAACCCTCGCCCTTTCGGACCAGATAAACCGTTCATGGGAATGGCCTGATTCTGGCGCCTTAGACCACTCGGCCATATTGCCTTTAATAGTGGAGGTAGCAGGACGCCTACAATTATGGGGTGACAAGTCATTCCAAGCATTATCGTTGCGGTGCATTCGCCAGTTTCACGCAACACCACCACCATATGGAAGTGGTTCTCGGTAAAGGTTCCCCTCTGTGGTGCACTACAAGTTTCGCGATCGCGAATGTGTCCTTGTCAATGTCGATTTCAGCCTTCCCACTCGTCTCTCGGGATCGAAATTTTGAAATTTCTCGCTGTCGTCGAAAAAATTGCTTGGGCGCCAGCATTTTCACGTCCCTCTGAGTTGCTTTCCAGATCTTGCCTCGCGAACTGTTGATAGAAGGATTTTCCCGCCTTGGAAAATTTGTGCCAGCCACCTCTCAGTTCGTAAACGAACGGCGCTGACAATTTTCCGGGGAAGTTCTCTGCTGTAATATGGACTGGCGCCCTTCTTTTCGCCTTTGAAGTCGTCAGCTCCTTTCCTTCATACGCTTGCCCTACAATGCTGCCCCCACTCTTTGACGTAAAACGCACACCGGTGAACACGCATGGCTTAGGATCCCAGCCTCACCTGAACCATCGCGCGGATTCTCCACCTGAGCCGACGTCGACATATGTGCCCCATCCCCACCCGCTGGGACAGAAATCGTTCAACCACCTTAGCATCTGGGCGTACCTAGCCATCGCATTTATTCTGCTCGCCGTATCCACCGTCTTCGCATATTTGATTTACACTTGTTATCACTCTGGAAAATCAAGGCAGCGCGGAACTGGAGGTCCTTGGAAAAGGGTTCCTGGAATTGGTACCGATGGAAGGGCGGTGAGGATAGGCGACAAGGTTGTCGATGTCGGGGAGAAGGTGAAGCTTGGAGGCATCCGAGTGGGAAGGGCGGTTCGGGACCTGAAGGGCCTTGGATTCGGTCACGACAGGAAGCAGTCCGAAAGTGAGGTAAATCACAAGTTTATTTGGCCGGGAAGGGACACACTTATCGTTTCCGATTAGACCAAAATGATTCGACTGCCCCGTCCAACTGCGTCTAAGACGGCGAGCTCACTTTCAACCACCAAAGCTGGCTCCTTTGATCTCGACTATAACTATGTCAGCTCTCCGCCACTTGTCCATGCCAAGGAGGGTCCTGCGACTTGTATCCCATTCCATTTGCCTCCCCCACCCCCATCGCCAACGCCGAGGTACAAGCGACAAATGGAAAGACAGATGTCCCGTGGGCAATACTCTCCGGCTTCACCCTCTCCCTCAGCCCGTTCGATCTTGTCGCCCCCACGTAGGAATTCTAACGAAGAATTTGATTCGAATGACATCCAATTCGCTCCCGCTCTCAACCCTTTCATGACACCGCCAACTGGACTTCTCTGGAACGACCCTAAACTATCGCCTATTCACGGTTCGATTATCACGTCTAGCCCCGCCATCGGTAGCGGATTATCGACTCCAGAACGGCCATCGTTCACCGGGGTTGCTTCATCGAGGTCCCCGGGAACTTCAGGCCGATCCAGCAAAGCACCTTTGAGTTCGAGCCCAAGTTCCAGCACGACGAAGCCGAAATATTCTGGACCTGAGCGGGATCGTGGTGCGGAATGGAGAACGTGAATCATTTCTCAGAGTGTTCAGGCTTGTTCAGGAAGGGATTGGATTCTTTCGTTAGCATGGGGTAATCTAGTTGGTTATATATATTCGAGAGCGATCTAGTTACTACATCGGTCGTACAAGAGGGAGATGGGTACAAATTCCATCTGACAGGAGAGAAATTTCCAAATGGTGGATATACGCAGAGAAATAGATCGACAAATCCGAGCTTACAATAACTTCCTCCTTTATACCGCCAGCTCCACGACAACCTTACCGCTAGCAGCTGCCTCCATCCCTCCACCCAATCTGATGGTCGGAGGCTGGTCGCGGGTCTCGGGAGAGCATTCGTCAACTATCCCTAATCATATCGACGTTACTTAAGTTCTACTTTAGGATCTGCATTTCCGGAAGGGTCCGATCAGTGATGACACGGATCACGCCAAGGTTAAACGTTAGGCGCCGTCCGACCCCAACGCATTCTCCTACACCACTGCCTGGTCCCTCGTCTTGTCTCCCGGAGTCCAGTTTTCACAGGGATTTTCCCGTCACTTCTTCCCATGCTTTACCCGCCACCTGCGCTCAATGACTTCGACATAATAACCCTAGAGGCTCAGAATGTAGATCTAACGCCGTTGTAATAAGGATAAGGGTCTTTATTGTTATTTTATATAATGTTCACGTCACCATAATAACACTCCGGTGGGCTCATTTTCAAGATCTAGTTTGGCTTACCGTTTGTTATAGACGAAATTGGAAACAACTGCATCGTGCACTTTCACAATCCATTATCCTGCAATTGACTTTCAGCACTGCATATAACAAAGCCTGAAATGATATAAAAGCAGTCCGCAATCCAACGGACGGTCCTTACCACAACAACACGGTATACCATGCCCCTCGACGAAGAGACTCTAACTTCACCACTGTCCCAACCTGCAGCTGACGTCGCTAACTTGAATAACGCCATAGAAGCATTTGAAAACAAGATTATTGAACTGTCTGAGGTTCAGTGAATTCCATCCCGGATGTTTGCATGACAAGTGATGAAAACGCTTCCATCAGGCCCTATTGGCTTTTGAAGAAACGCTCAAACGGCTGCAAGTTGGGGTCGGTGAGGTGTGTACTACCAAGGAATATATCGAAGGAATGCTCAGGTGCGGCCTGCGAATGGTGGTCTGTTACGGTTTCTGATGGTATGACAGAATTGTCAGGACAATCAAGGAGAATATAATGCAAACCGTGAGGGATATGTACGGAGAATGCAGGATGACTACACTCGAAGATTTCATGAACCAACTTTCGATACGACGCGAAGGTTCAAAGTGTGTATCTGGACAAATTCTCTGCAATCGGACGCCAACTAAAATTACCATTCCTCCAGCGTGCTAATGACCTCCATGAGTCCGCCCTCCAACGCCAGAGCCAGCGAACTGGACGCCCGCGTATTCAAGGGGATCGACGATATGTGCGAGAGGCTGAAAGCTCTGCGTAACACGGCGACAGACATTGAGTCCCGAGTACTTGGCGGGATTGCAATGCTTCCAGAGTCGGGCACATCTTCGAGATTCTGATGAGAAAGTTGAACGAGAGGGAGTGTGGAGAAATGAACTAAAAGGCAATGTACCGCCGCTCGTGCCATTGGTGGCTGCGATCCCTCCAGTCCGCCTACGCCAGCAGCGGACGGCCTTCTCTTTGATAGTCACAGTCTTAGTTTCGATGAATAAATTTGCTGATCATGCCGTGTTTCTTCGACGAAAACCCGAGAGTTGTGATAGTCGAGGGTTATGAGATGATGCATTCTGGATAAAACAAGGACATGATACAAAAGCTTGAGAAACATTATGGGCTTTGCGGAGCTGACAGTGGAATACGACAAGAAAAGGATAGTAAACACATCCCCAGACTACAGCTCTCACTCTTTAGCCCTTCAGAGCTTCAGCTGGTGCTAGCTCTGAATAGCCAGCCTTACCTATTCCCAGCGCCTAAGTATGTTTTTCGAAATGTTTCCTGACTCGAGGGTGAACAACGTTACACAGCACAAGCACCAGGGAGTATTCGCCGCGTCGAACGATAAACTGTTGCAAAGGATTAGAAAGGGCTGCAACCGTGAATATGGCTGCGTCAGGGTGGATGAGGATGATGAGCTCCCTTGTTTATATCAAGGTCGCATCTTGACCAACGTAGGAAGAAGGGGGAAATGCAAAAGGATATCGATTGGAGAGAGAATCACAAGAAAGAAGGCGAACTGGACTGTGTTACCCACCAGCTCCTGCGCGAATTCGAACATAAAGGCGTTGTAGAATGCAGAACCCTCCACCCTTGGCAGCTAACCCCCCTCTCTGCGTAGTGTTTCTCGGGAATGGTTAAAGACACAGAGAACATATTGAAAGGTAATGGCAGTCGTTGACCTCATTTTTTGGGAAGGAGTCACGGACAACGATGAAGTATTCAGTGACCAATTGCACGGTTCCAATTGGCATGCCGGCGCCTGATGTACCTTAGTATGGGACGAATTGGTCGAGGTAACATTGACAATACCTGATTACTTGCGGGTTGATCTCCGTCAACACTGTGTTCAGCAAGGGGTAAATGACATTTTTCGAGTTCCAGTTATAAAACGAGCCGAAAATCTTTGCAGGATTTATTCAACTAGCCTGTTGGAATAGCGCCCAGTCATGAACGGCTGGGATATCGCAGTCGTCATGGATGGGATGACAGATTCCCTTGTTTATTTAAAGGTAACTAGCCATGGACCCGTGCTTCGCACGGGAATGTCCTGAGTTCATTAGTCTTATGCGCCAAACCTCTTAACGCTTAGCATATTATGGCCCAACAGTCACCAGTGGCAAAGACCGCAGGGAATCATCAAAAGCCGAACCCATGGTTTCAATTTCGGTTGAATTTGAACGTGCTTACATCCTCAGTCACGGTACGGACCTAAGTAAGTACTTAGTAGTATCCCTCCAGCTATTGAGAGGACGAAGGCATGCATAAGAACAAAGGCATATTTACTTATCGGCAGACGATGTTTCAAGACATTGATGCGAGCTGCACGACCCGTACAAATATCGAGGTCAGTGCCACGGAACGCCGTGTAGTCTGCTGAGAAGGAGAGGGTGTCAGAAGCGATGCCTTCAGAATGAAATGAGCATAAAGAGGAAATTATAAGTTTGGATTCCCCGCCGTTTGTCTAGCCAACGAAGCCCTCAGATTGTTCAAAGTTGATACACCTGTGGAGTATTTTCATCTCGTGAACTGTCCGCATGTCTTCGCTGCGGTGAGCGCAAAGGGGCAGTGCTGCGAGCCATTTGATCTAACGCTCGACTGCTCGCCCTTGTTCTCTCACCATAGCCAGGTTGAGGAGGGGGCGTTTCAGATATTTGTGCAGCAGAGCGACGACGGCATGGCCATGGGCTTTCCTCGACATTTTGCGCAATTTGTAGTTCGCGAAGAGCCTGCCTTTCACGTTGTTGCTGACGTTGAGGGGTTGTAAGAGTGTTGTGGCATCTATCCATGACTAAGATGACTGATTTCGAGATTAAAAAGTATATTACAATGAGGGTGAATATGCACCGCGTCTCGATCGCGTCGTGACCGTTCCTTGCTACCCTGAGTTGCCAAGAACACCCGAATTTTCGAGAACCGGAGCTGCTCGTTTGCCCCATACTTAGAGAGGAAGAAAGCTGGTTTTGTATATGGTCAGGAAATGCTGGTTTAGCATAGAAGAAATGGTCATACATTATTTTAGGAGCCGTGAGCCATGAATGGGTAGACACGAAGACGTGTAGAATATATGGAATCAGCTCCAAAGGATCGTACGCAGGTGCACCGTTAGAACATACGCTGAACAACCTTCGATGTCGCCTGGGGTCGTGCTGTTTGCGTCCGTCGCGTCGCGTTTGGGGCTTTGGTAACAAAATAAGATGGAGTGTGGCAGGGATTCGTCAATAGCACGATCGCCGCTGATATAACACCGACGCTGGAGCAATGGAAGTACCTAGACCCTGGGA
This sequence comes from Hebeloma cylindrosporum, assembly GCA_000827355.1. Taxonomy (NCBI): domain Eukaryota; kingdom Fungi; phylum Basidiomycota; class Agaricomycetes; order Agaricales; family Hymenogastraceae; genus Hebeloma; species Hebeloma cylindrosporum. The sequence goes on along the minus strand of KN831777.1, from coordinate 660,922 downwards.
TGAGTCCGAGTACGGAGAA
>KN831777.1:497006-640196 GCA_000827355.1 Hebeloma cylindrosporum | reverse complement strand
ATGACAATTTTAAATCATGGAAGCTTCACTGACGATGGAGACAGGCGCTTACCGACACTTATTGGACCATTGCATTTGGGACAGAAAATGATCTTGTTCGTCATGGTCTTCATTCCCTCGAATGGATCAAATGGGAGCGACGTTCGCGAGAACCAGAAGTCCCGACGAGCTTGGGTAGGAGTTTCGGTTAATAGTGGCGATGTTGGGTCTTCCTAGAAAAAGATGAAAGAGTTTTAAAGGTGGGGAATTGAAAGGAAGGAAAAACCCACCAGAAGGGCACCGAAATGACGTTCGAATTCCTTCAAGGCCTTGCAAGCAGGGATCCGCATACAGTCTTCAGCATACCAGCTAAAACAGAGTAAGAATATCAATGGACTTTCGCTGCTTTCCTGCTCAAAGAAATTGTACCGTGGATTCAGCATGTAAGCATGCCAGACCTGATTTGGCTCAGCAATCTAACTACAAGAGATCCAAATGAGCATACCATAAGAACATCAATTGGAGGCAAGACAATTTTCAGGCTCTTTGACTGGTCTCCTGGCCTTAGATCTTGGCACCAGACGTCGAATCTAAAGTGTTATGGTAAGCCAAAACGTAAACAGAAAGAAGAAAGGCGAAGATCGACTGAGAGCGCCTCAACCAGTTCAGCCAAAAGGCATCTTTGGGGCTATATATGGTGGTAAGGCTCCGGGATACACCCTTCCCCTCGCTGTACCTCAAGTCTGTGCGATGCCCAAATCCGGGCGATGGTTTTTGGGACTTGAGTGGAGGTTCCATATATGATACCCCAGGGGCCCTGCGACTTGCCACCCGCTGAGAGTCGTAAAATAACGGCACCTCGCTGGGTTTGAACCGCCGACCTGCTGGCAGTGACAAGCCATGGCCGTTCCCCAGGCAAAGACATTGAAAAAAACACACCGTTCCACTGCCAACGCAACAAACCAAGCCCATTTTCTCTCGTTATCTGCAGGAACGTGGGGCACCGGAACTTCCAACACATTCACTTGATTCTTCAGCTCCGAAAAAGCATGTAGTAAGGCAAGGTGACCTTTGACTTCGACGATCCTGACGAGTGGTTCTGTCGTCGATGACCCAATGGTGAATTTGCTGGGAGGAGTATAATTGGGTGGTGGTAAGGCTTCTGTATCATTAACATCCACCTGCTGGCCCGGGGTTGGGGAGTTATACGCTGGGGGTGGTGCAGAATGGTCCATATCGTAAGGACCGGTTGGTTGAGGAGTTTATATATGGGGCACCCGATCGCCGCAGTGGATGGCAGTCAACTCTGCAAATGAAGGATATCAGAGGCTGTTAGTTTTATGATCATATTTGGATTATACATTCCTTGCTATGCTTTCGCGGGCGAGTTAAACCCATCTTTGACCTGACAGGATGGGCTGCGGGCCTGACTCTGCGGGCCTTCTGACACCAACCATGAGTACAGGAACCAAACAACTGGATTGATGGGGATTCAATTCTGGATAACAACTGCAAACTAACCCCGAGTTCCCCCATCAGATGAGAAAGGATTCCTACCAGGCTCAATAAGTAGTACTCGAGCGGACCGCTTGAACACAGGCGAAAAGCATAGAACATTGCAGTCTGCAATCGCCTTGACAATTTAAAGGAGTTCTCGGCCTTCAAAGCTACTCGTTGACTAGTAGAGGTGGATCTAACGGAGATTCTAAAACTTCTAGCAGAAACCATCTGCCTTACATATTTAAAATGTGGCATTTTTCTCTCAGAAATTAGAACAGGTTGCACAGTAACGTACATCACCGTAACGATTTATTAGTTAACGTACGGTCACGATAAGATAAGATAACAGCCCCTAATGCAATGACTACCGCGCCCTGCAGCGCCCCACACCGATGCTTGAGGGATTCCTTAGCTGGAAAAAATCGTAGGATTCGTGCTTTATTTAGCAACGATGAGGAATTTGGAAAAAGATGCGAGACGCGATGATTGGTGAAATAATGCAGAGCGACGCAACGGCGAGGAAAAGATAGACATGCGATGGTGAGAGATACATAGTCTTAGCTATAGGTAACTAGATAGTAGTTTCAACCGTGAAGTCTCCATCACCTATTACTTGGCCGAATTGTGAAGGGAAAGGCCAGGGTGACGCGCCCCCTGAGCCCCGGGAAATAATTGTCTTGTATAGTTCCAAGTTGGTGGGCGACGTCTTCAATTCCCTCATCCAGAAAAAGATCGCACAGATCAATTCTTATCTCCATCGTCCGAAGGAAAGGAAAGCCACCACCTTTTGACAAAATGTTGTCTATTTTTCCCAGTATGCAGGGCCAGTGCTACGGATGGTGTCGGGTCTCACGAAGATGTTAAAATTCAAGGCCTCAAGAACGTTCTTTCCTGCAAGTTCTTCGAGTTGAAGTACCAAGTTTATCATTAGAGTCGCTGTATAAAGGTGGGAACATGGTCAGAGCCTTGAGTGTCTTCCAACGACCGGCCCGCTGCATATTTTGGGCCAGGTTTAGTTGACCCACTCCTGTCCATGGCCAAGTATTTAGTAAATAAATCATCGCATAGTATGCGGCAATTACAAGACTCGCCTTCGAGGCTTAATGTGCGGATCTTCTCAGAGGTTGAAATCAGCCTTTCGACGGCATCGGTATCCAAGAGTTCATCGAATGACCCGACAGAGAGCTCCCGTAGCTGCGTTAGATCGAACGGAGATGTCCTTTCACCAAGGAGTATCTTCAGGTCTCCGGGCGAGACGTCATAGACCGAAAGCCGAGTTAGTTTCGCCTTCTGAAAACTAGCTCGATCTTTTGCGTGCACAAACGAGAGCTCCAAAATTTTGAGGCTGATGAGATAAGGAATTTGGAGGAATAATGTCACGGGAAAGTCGGAGATACGGAAAAGATCTAGCTCTTTAATGGCATTTGAAGATAGGAAATTGCAGAATGATGTTCTCAAGGACCCCTCAAGCTTTCCGTGGGTTGGTTGCCCTCGGATAAGGATTCCAGACCCACCGAAGGCGATCGAGGTTGTATTTCGGAGAAATGGCCAGGGGGTACAATTGTGGTCGTGGATACCCCAGTAATGAATGTATTCGAAGCTTCGGATGTAACCTGCTATCCATGGATAGCTGTCCAGCCACTTAGATGGTAATCTCTGGCTCTATTATAGAATTTGAGCTTCGCAAAAATATGTTTGCGAGCGAGCGGAAGAAACGCTTTACATGTGAGCGAGCAATGAGCATGCCTTCACAGAATCCATATCCGCATCCTTTGCGAGTTCGGAAGATGATCAATTCGAAGACTTCGAATGGAAGTTCAAGAATATCGCCAGATATGTCGTGCGCCATGGTGAGAGATTAGAAAAAACGCTTCAATAAAAGTCGGGAAGTGAAGCTTGTCGCGCAATGCGTGCGTGGGAACAATTCCTCTAAAATGGAAATCACAATAAGCGCCCGGCTACAGAGCTTCTTCAACGCAGTCGGCCATCTACATAAATATTCAAGGATAATTTATTGAACGATAAATCCTCGAAGGCAAAGTTTTTTGAAGGGTTCTTCCCATAACGAATTACCGAGAGTCCATATCCCAGCTCAAACCTTGCGATATCCGCAATATCGTTCGACATTTTTTCAAGTGCTGGAGTCCATTCAGAAATTAAAATATACATAAATCCACGCTGCCAAAAATGACCGACTATATAATAATGGATAACGCAAGACTCAATCCAGGCGCCCATTCTTCCCTTTGTATTCTCGCCATTCATTCTGGCCCTGCTGCGCCGTCGTTACGTCGTTGCCCACAATACGGCTCAGAACCCAGAATACGGCGCCGAAGACGGCAATAAGGAGGAGAACGAATTTGAAGGGGTGGGCCATAACGAATGCTTCGAGGGATTGCATCTTCGCGCTGAGATTCCTGGCGATACGCTCGATGGTGCTCTCCGAATTCTTGTAGGTAGATTTCCCAGCAGCCGCGTCTTCCACGGCGGAGAAAATGCTCGCTGACGAGGTGAATTTAATGGATTTTCCGGAGCGGTCGGCGTCATAATAGATCAGTTTCTGTATATATCGTTAACAATGGTGAACATCAAATGGAAGGCAGTTGAGGACTCACACTATGATCAGCGATAAGCACCTTGAGGTCCTCCAACTCGTCCTTCTCGCTGTCGTGGTTTCCATCGTGTTTATCCTTGATGCCATACATGCTTTTCATCCAATCCGCCCAGCGCCCACGATCCATCCATGCGTACACCACCTCTCGTCCACGGACAACGCCACTCCCGTTTGTCCTCATACGCCACTTCTTGCCTACGTCCCTGAGGCGCTGCATGATCTTCTCTTTGAGGGCTTCGGGCCCCGCTGTGATTACAACAAGCGGGGCGTGCGGGGCGTTCATCACGCCTTGGAAGGTGTCGCGTGTCAGCTCGACCGACGTCGGGAGGCGGTGCGTCAGCAGCCATTTGCGGAGTTCCGGATCAGACGCCGATAGAGAGGTGGTGCCATGGAAAATCGAAACAGGAAGTTTTGTGTCGTGGTCTTTGATAACGACGAGTGCCCAGGGAGAGCTGGAGGGGATGGAGAAGTGCGAGCGGAGAGCGCTCGAGGAGGAAGCAAAAATTTGCGGTGAGCCGAGCAGAGGTGCAGAGGCGTCGCGGATGGTGTCCTAAATCAAATCGACTGGTGAGGTTATGAGGAGTAAGGCGAAGCAAGAGGCATACGAGAATGTGGCTATCGTCTGAAGAATGTAAAAGGAGGTATAGGACCTCGTCGGTCGCAACGTGCTTCTCGAGCTCTTCATCCTTTTCTAGGACTTGAACACCTCTGCGGAATTTGCATGAGCATTGACGTTGAAGGAACAAAGAAACTAACATACGCGGAACTGGCCTTCTCCGCAAATGTCTTCAATGGATCAAGTTTCCTGCCACCGTTGTACTCCGACCTACCAGGACCATCCTCGCCCTGAGCAAACCAAACAAGAGTGGGGTAGCCTTGGATTCCCTGCGACTTGCACAAGGCCGAATGATCGTCGCAGTTAACCTCTGCCACAGTCAACTTGTTCTGCATGTGTCGTGCGAGCTGTTTCCACGTTGGTGCCAGCTTCTTGCAGTGCCCGCACCATGGTGCGAAGAACTTGACAAATGCTGGCCCTTTCGAGAGAGTCGTGGAGAAAGTCTCGCCAGAAAGTGCGAGAACTTCTCCAGTGGGGTTGAGAATGACTTTGGGCGTTTGCAACAGCTTTGCTGGAGCAGGTTTAGGTGGAAGTGGTGGGGCAGATTTCGGTTCCTCCTTGACGTGTCTTTTCATAAACTTCTTGAGGTTGGAAAGCTCACGGGGCCCAGTAAAACTATCCACAATCTTCCCATTTTCAAACATAAGGAGCGTTGGGTATCCTTTGATCCCGTTTTTGTCGCACAAATCTATGAGAAGAATTCAGATACGTCTCCGGGATACGCTGACGAGCCTGAGCACCTCCGTGCATGATACAATCAACCGTCCCCATCTTGATCTGTGGTATCTCTTCCTTCGCCTCTACGACTAGTTGTTCCCATGTCGGTTTGAAGTCTCTGCAGTGATGGCAGTATGGGGAAAAATGCTCGATAAATGATAGACCCTTCGCAACGGCTTGGTCAAAATTGTCTGCGGTAAGTTCTGTGCTGGATACAGGAACGCCCGCGGCGGCAAGTAGAAGAAATGATGTAGATAGGAGAGAAACAGGGAGGTTTAGGAAGTGCATGGTGCCAGGACCAGCCCTGGGCGTAGTTTGGGTGTGGTGGTGGAAGGAATAATTGACTGGCAATTAGCTCCGGCTACGTGTTTGTACACCGCCACAATGATCGGTGAAAGATAAGATAAGATCGTCCTATGCGACAAGAAGTTTAACAGAACCTTCTAAATGTTGGTTTAGAGAGCCAATGCGTGGGTCTCAAGAGCTCCGAGATCCACCTCTGAACTATTTTTGATGGGAAATGAGGACCGGGAATTACCTTGAAAGTGCGTAACGGATACAGGTGCTCCAATTCCGTGGGTCTCGAAATTTAGCGCCCTTGCCTGATAGGCTTCCGTTCCTCCTCCATGCATGTAAATTGCTATTAGGGCTGCGATAATAAACGTCGCGCATTCGGAACTAACGTATGACGATGGAATGATTGTGCACTATTCTCTTGTCGATCAGAGCAATTGGAAATCAAAAGGTAATATCTACAGTTCAAGTTGCCGGAAGTCATAAGTAAGGGCCATGGCACCCGGGGGAGTGCCTCTGAAGGCATTTCCCTACCATCCATTTTTGTCCCTCCCCTACCTTGAACGTGTCAGTTTTTTTGTTGTCACATTCCACGTCAAGTTCCCCCTCATGAACCCAGGGAATGAACAGGGGATGGTATGGAATGGTTATGGAATGGGTATGGGTTAGTTATGGAATGTCCATGGAATATTTGTGGAGTCCATTCGCCATTTCATTCATTCAATACATTCCTTACCTCCATATGCATGGTTTACCCAGCGGGTTGGTAAAAAGTAATACACATTTCTGCGATTTTCAGACCAGTTCAACCATACCCAAAAATAATCTTTCTAGTTATAAATACTTCTACGTTTCACCCATTGGTTACCAGCCAGTTCCATTCACATCTATCCCGAGCCAGGTTATAACGGAGGGGAACTAGTTCTGTTCATCTCACTCACCTATAAATCAACCACGTACTGCTTCTTGGGGACATCGGAACCATCGATACATTTGCCCGCGTTTTACTTCCTTTATCATGTCAGCGAGGGCGCAACAACTCCCAGTCATGACTGCGTCAGCGTTTGCATTAACCCCAATATTGCATGTATCCCAGACTCAAGCAGCCCCGAGTCCATTCGGCCTACCCGGCGGTCAGGTATCCGCTCGCACTTTTCCAGTAATTGTCGCTACGAATGGACCGTTCACCAGCTATCCACCCAAGCATAGCAAGGAGGATGACGAACGATTACTATACACCTACGCATCTTTCCACGAAGAACCATTCGCTGCACTCAACAACCGTGGTCATCACAATTGGGTAGTCTGCGTCCTGGTCCCCATTCCCAATATAAAAAACCCGGCGCTCCTTGCTCTCCATTATATGATCAAATACGCAACGACTTGCGACAACGGCAACTCCACCATTCAGACCGATACAATTCTTACCACCGAGGCATTGCAGGAGGGCTTAGTCACCCAGAATACAGAGCTTAGCGTTTACCACCAGGATGAATCCGGAAGTGCAGGTTTCGCTCCGTCTATGATCGACCACGAAGAAGCACTTCGTCTCTCGACAACTCTGGCAGTAAAATGCAATGATGGAGGCGAGCAGTGGAGCCACTACATCGACAACCAATATATCACTCCCAACGTGCGTGCCTTTGATGACTGTCACCTTTACGTGGTCTTTCGCGTCAGCGAGTATCCCAGTATGCAAACAGCTCGGAGTCTCTCTGTAAAGGTATCCGCGACTTGGCAAAAGGAAGAGGTGGAGCTGAAAGCAATCGCAGCTGCGAAGAAGGAGGCAGAGGAGGAGGCCGAGAGGCAGGCGAAACTGGAGGACGAAAGAAGGGCAAGGGAAGCCGAGGAGCGACAGGCAAAGAAGGAGGAGCGTGAAGGTAGGCAGGAAGAGCGACGGGCTACAAAGGAAGAGCACCAAGCGAGAAAGGAGGAGCACCAGGCAAGGCAAGAGGAGAAACGCGCAAAGGAAGAGAACAGCGTGGCGCATGCACCTGCAGTTGCTGACGCAAATCTGCGGGCTCGGATAAACCGCGTGATAGAGGAACTGGGATTGCAAAAATGCCATGACGGCTATGAGTTTCACAAAACATCGCAGGGATATGATTGTGAAGGAGGCACGCACAAGATTACCTTTGCGCAGCTTGGTATGAAATAATGTCACCTTCTCCGACACCTTTCTTCTGTGTTCTCGAGCGTTTCTGTCCATTCCCAAATCTTTCTGTATCAATAGTGTAGGATCCAAATTATGTCGGGGACACCACGGTGGATTGAAAATGGAAGTCCTGAATGGACCTAGATAGAGTGACAAGAAGGCGGACTTGTAAGAGAACATACGAATGTAGGCGAAAATTTCGAGGAGGAGTACATAAGGCATAGCCTATTTTAGCTAAATTGTTCTCACGGCGGGAACCTTCGTTGTGTGAAGTCAATTTGAATTTCGCCGCCACGCAGTCAACAAAAGGTGTTCAGAACTCCAGAAACATTTTCGTGAATACTTGCCATCTCATTTTCCGATTTCCAGAAGTTTGGCTGAACCATCTCTTTCATCATCCTCGCAGAACTTGAGCTTGAGGCTTTGAAGCTTGAAGCCATTCACCCGCGCCCCCCAGTCAAGTCATCATGGTGCACTTCTTCTCTGGTGGTACCCGCCTCCCCTTCGACATCATCCATTTGATCATCTCCGAACTTGGGAGAAATGGGGATATGGATTCCCTCAGGGCCATGTTCGCTCACACGTACAGCGATTCTTGAACTCGCTCGCAGGTATATTTTCTTTCGACGTCGACGTCGATAATGTGGACGGAGGTAAACCCGGACAGAAATCACCAGCAAATCGATTCAAATCATTAATGGACAGCGATCCCTCGATAGCAGAATACGTCCGGAGAATTTCAGATACGTCGAGTTTTTGAATAGCGACCACGATCGTCCTCGCTGGCCTGTCCTTCGAAATGCAAACGTACTCGGCTTCAGATTTGATTATCACGGTAAATTTGTTGCTGAAAACTTTGGCCGGCAGGCCTGGGGGACCATTGGGGTGTCCTTGAGAACGTCATTTGACGCTTTCATGTCTTCGACGAACTGCCTTCTCCAGTTAGCTATTTGGAACATATCTTCCCCCCTGCCATTACTCCAGAAAATGTCCATCTCATCTGCCTCGAGATCTATAATGTGGTCTTTGTGGAAGCGGCGAACTGGGGGACTTTGCCGAAAACGAAACTCAAGCAACTCTTCATCCGTGATACAGACCTGGAAGATTTGACGCCACTTCTTGGTGCCGCAATTCGACCTAACGCAGCTCGAAGAGCTGAAGATGGTTTACTTTTGCTACGACAATCACTACGACTTAGATGTTATTGGGGGCTTAATTTCAGCCTCTGAGCAGCTCCGGACCTTAACCTTCGAGGCGAGTCTTTGTTATTTGTACCTTCAATGACGGCTTACAGAAGATTTACACTCGCCATTCCTAGGACAAGGTCCGCTAAAGCTGGCTAAATATATCCAGCCCGGTTCCTTGAAGACGCTCAAAACGCTCAACATTTCGCCGAATCTATTTGGCTTCCTCTACAATCCCTACCTAGACACGTTGCCTGCACTCGAAGCATTTGCGGGAGGGAACGTTCTCGAGGATTTGAAATTTTGCATGTCGCTGGAACGCCATGCAAGATGTAACGTTGTTCGTGAAGATTGGGGAAAACTAGACAACATTTTGTCAAGGAGTAGTGGATTTCCTTTTCTTCGGAGGGTCGAGATAACTGTCGTCTTGGCGAGGGCGATATCATTCATGATATGATGGAGGAAGACCTCCGCGATATTGGAGCAACCCAGTTCCCATTGTTCAGGAACTGCGATGGCTTGACTTTTCTAATTGAAGTTATCCGGGGAGATATACCATTGAGGTAGCATATATCAAATGTTCGTAGAGAGAAACAGACCTCACAGGTTATGGAGTGGCTTCCTGTTGTTCACTGAGGTAAATGTCCCCTGCCGATAATATTATGGTATATGATGAGAACAGGGAACTCATGATTGTCCGTACTCGATTTGCCAACGATTTGCGATTGCGTGCAAAATGCCAGAAGCGTCACTCAGACGATACGGTGGTGGAAGATAATCAAGATACAACCGTGACCACTCAAATGCGAACCACAGACATCTTGCAGCCATTCCGTGGCCCACATCTTTCCTTGGAGCTGTCGATGGATTTTGTAACTTGTAACGAAGAATAGGTGGAGGAGAGAGAAAAAAGGACTTTGGGAGGTGGAAGCCTGAGGGGCCGGGGGGCATTCGAGAAGTTGAAATTACAGATCCGAGTGATTTGCATTTGGTCAACGATAGTCCGAAAATGAGGTAAATGACGAACCTTATGGAGCTCGATTCTTCCTGGCCCTTCTAATCAAGGACCGCGAATTCGGAAAAATCTCATGCTCTACACTGGTCCCCTGATTATTATCTTCGTCGTCGTGGAAGCCTTTAGCAACAGCATATCTTGCACTTCGTTTATTCGGCTGAAGCCTCTCGATCCTCAGAACTTGTTGACCCCCAATGAATGCGAAGATCGGTGTACTCACTCAATTCTCAGGGTTTGTGCCATTGCCAAGGTCCATTGGTCAGTATCTAGATCACTCACCGGGAGGGCCACGTCAACACGTTAGCAAGCTGGAGAGATGGTAAAGTCAGCTGGCACTCGATACTGTACCAAGCAGCTATTAACCAGACACATACCGTGAATCTCTCCGCGGCAACCAATGTTACTCAGTTTGAGCGCTTATTCGTTATCACACTAGGAAGCCAAGAACGCAGCAAAACGCCCTTGAATTCGAGTCCGCATTCCAACAGGATGCAGGAGCCGAAAATGTGGTCAACACTCTCGGAATCGAATGAATGAACCCCAAGCATTCCTCGGAGAGAAAGGAATGATTCTCAATCGGGACATTACTGTTCAGACTTGCAATGGTAGACATTGCATGGGGATATATTGTTCGTTCGTTTGAATACAATCGGGTTATTACACCGGCCTTGGAAATTGGAATAGATGGGCACAAATCTCGTTCAGATGGAAAAGAGAAAAAGTCCCTGGAAACGCGTAAAGGACAGTGGGTATAAGAAAGAGAGATAAACGGTAGATCAATAGACCGGGGGGAAAAACTTAACCTCATCCTCCACATCCCCCGCCACATCCACCACCACCACCGCAACTGCCTATAAATATAAAATTCATTATCCGGAACATTTCATTACGTTTGAACTTACCCCTTCCATCGCCACCGCCGCAACCTGCACCACACCCGCCAATGCCACCACAGCCTCCTGCGCCGCAACCGCCTGCGCTACACTGAACGAAAATGAGTTGGACGAAAATCAAAAGGAGAATAAAATAAATAAATCAAACGCACGCTTCCACATCCCCCACGCGAATCCACCATCCCCCCATCCGCAGAAACACACCCACCCACACCTCCGCCATAGGCATACATCCCCGCACCAAAGAAAATCGGCACAGGCAGGAGGAACACAGCAGTATGTGCATACGACGACCTCGACCTCCTGCCATCAGGGCCTACACTTTGTGCATAGTAGGGATCGTAGAAGCCGTCGGCATAATACCCATGCTGATGACCAGCGCCACTTGAACGAATCGCGCTTCCACGCGCTTTCGCCTCCATGGCAGCTTTCGCAGCTTTCTTCGCGGCTTTCTCCCTCTCTTTTACTTTCTTCTTCGCGACGTTCTCGTATTTCATCGTCATAAGTTTATGGGCGCGCTCCGTCTGTGCCATAAATCGGACTGCATTGTGGTCACTCGGATGCGTAGCCGACAGGAGATCTGGGCGCTCAAACGGCATGAGGTGGGATGGTGGTGAAGTGGGCGGGGAATAAATCCCGACTATTCGGGAAAGTCGTTGACCTATGGTATCTCCGGGGATGGGACAACCGCAATGGGTATATTGTACGCCGAACCGTTCTTTCCATGCTCGGCAAGTGATATCGAATGCGGAGGATAATCTGACGCCCTCAACCTTGTCGTCGCTAGGTTGATGAAGTAAATAAATGGATATCGGATCTGGAAACAATATGTACGTACTGGTCGATAAACCGGCGGAGATACTGTTCGCAATCCGAGGAATATTTCTGAGGGAAAAGTTGATGTGTGTGCCATACAAGGTCGATATCCAATGTCGGTACGAAAAATGAGGCAGGGGAAGAAGACATCAGATCCAAGAAGCTATATAACGAAAGGTCAGTATGACTTTTGAAACGGTATAGAAAACCTTACGCGTGGTATCTCGCCATCGCATGTTGCAGCGCCAGCCCGTCTCCTGCTTTATCAAAATACCCAGCATGGGTCCAACCGAGGTCGTACATCTTCTGAACGAACGACCCTTGTCTCAAGACCTACGGTTATTGAACTAAATCATGACCACTCCTCGACTGCGATAAAGCGACGTACCGCACCCACGAGTTCGGCAGAATATGCCTTGTCATCATTATAAGCGCTCATCACGCGCCCAATCCTATCATATATTTCAGCAATGGCTTTGAAATGTATTAAGAAGTACTCACAGCCGGGGCTGGGTTGAAAAACGCAGCCGTCCTCTCACACCCAGCAATGTATTTCCTCCAGAGTTCATCACCGCAAGGCAAAGTTGTTCTCGATATTCTAGGCTTCCATAAACATACGTGTTGAGCGGAGAGTTCACGTAGAACGGCTTTGCGAGTTCACAGGCATTTTGCTTGTTTTTGTTCACTTTGCCACCATCGAGAGCATTGGAAGTAAAGAAACTTCCACTGCGGTATTGTGAGTAGTTGGTTTATTCGAGGAGGTACGAAAGACGTACGCAAGATGGGACGAGGCATCGACGTGATCTGATTCTGCCTTCTTGGCGATATCACTCGCCAACTTGCGCATGGCCAGCTTTTCCTTCGTCACTTCTCCAAATGTACATGTGGGCTTTGTGCATGTAGAGGTAAACCTTTGCTGGAAGTAACCAGTTCCGAGCGCGTTCATCAGTTCTGATGACAATTTTAAATCATGGAAACTTCGCTGACGACGGAGACAGGTTCTTACCGACGCTTATTGGGCCGTTGCATTTGGGACAGAAAATGATCTTGTTCGTCATGGTCTTCATTCCCTCGAATGGATCAAATGGGAGCGACGTTCGCGAGAACCAGAAGTCCTGACGAGCTTGGGTAGGAGTTTCGGTTAAGAATGGTGATGTTGGGTCTTCCTAGAAAAAGATGAAAGAGTTTTAAAGGTACGGAATTAAAGAAAGGAAAAACTCACCAGCAGTGCACCAAAATGACGTTCGAATTCCTTCAAGAGCCCGCAAGCAGGGATCCGCATGCAGTCTTCAGCGTACCAGCTAGAAGAAAAAATATTAATGGACATTCGCTGCTTTCCTGCTCAAAGAAATCGTACCGTGGATTTAGCATGTAAGCGTGCCAGACCTGATTTGGCTCAGTAATCTAATTGCAAGAGATTGTAGTGAGCATACCATAAGGACATCAATTGGAGGCAAGACCACTTTCATGCTCTTTGACTTGTCTCCTGGCTTCAGACCTTGACACCACACGTCGAATCTAAAGTGTTCGGTAAGCCAAAATATACACAGAATTGAAGAATACCGCACTGTTCAACTGCCAACGCAACAAACCAAGCCCATTTTTTCTCATTATCTGCAGGAACATGGGGCACCGGAACCTCCAACGCATCCACTTGATTCTTCAGCTCCGAAAAAGCATGTAGTAAGGCAAGGTGACCTTTGACTTCGACGATTCTGACGAGTGGCTCTGTCGTCGAAGATCCGATGGTGAATTTGCTGGGAGGAGTATAATTGGGTGGTGGTAAGGCTTCTGTATTATTAACATCCACCTGCTGGCCCGGGGTTGGGGAGTTATACGCTGGGGGAGGTGTAGAGTGGTCCATATCGTAAGGACCGGTTGGTTGACGAGTTTATATAGAGGGGACCTAATTGCCGCAGTGGATGGCAGTCAACTCTGCAAATGAAGGATACCAGAGGTTGTTAGTTTGATGATAATACTTGGATTATACGCATAAGTACTTTGCCATATATGCCAGCTTTCGCAGGCGAGTTAAACCCATCTTTGACCCATCTGGATGACAGGATGGGCTGCGGGCCTGACTCGGCGGGCCTCTGAAAACAATCATGAGTGCAGGAACTGGATTGATGGGAGTTCACTAGTTTAAGTACATACATGTTTACAGTGGGTACCGGCAACCTCACCGGGATTTATGTGACAGCAAAAGTGGCCACTACCGGATTTGGTAACACGCCTGATGCGGGGCCCAACACGAAATCGCATGGATGATAATATGCACGAAGCCGTTCTTGTCGACACAAGTATTGTAAATTTCAATATGACAAGTTCAATAACAGCTCAATTCAAAAGTTATTTGGGCAACGCAACGCAGATTCGAGGAGTTTTTGGGGACCCTAATGGCAGGAATTTCCTTTTTTGGCGACAAATGGCATAATTCGAGACTTTCATCTTCCACAGCTCCGTTTTTCTTCAAATAAAATCGTAAATGTATTAAGTTTCTCAATCCTAACAAAGTGTTCGGGCTCGAATTTTTTAAAATTGCTTCGTCTTCGAGATCATGGCTGTCAGACAGCAAGATCAGAAGATTGAGCCCAAGAAATAAAATTCCAGCCCGAACACTTTTTTTGGGACCTCGTAAAGAGCATATTTCCTCTCATAAAGTAACCTCTGATTGTCGTGGTTGAGGCTAGTTTGTGGCCACTTCTCTGCGCCATTGTCGGAGTTTGAAACACTGAGGCATTGCCGGTACCTCTAGAATTATTCCCACGCTAGCCCGCCTGAAACAATTTCCTTGAGTTTCAGACCCCGTCCCCAATCATGGACGTCTTCTCTGGTGGCACTTAAGTACCTTCCCTTCGACGTTATCCAACTGATCATCTCCGAACTTGCGAGCAATGAGGATGTGGATGCTCTCAGGGCATGTTCTCTCACATGCAAAGCGATCCTTCCACTCGCTCGCAAAGGTTTCTTTGCCACCGTCGAACTCGATCGTGTGCAGGGATGTTTATCCGGGGAGAAACCACCAGCAGATCGATTCAAGTGCGCACTGGAAAGCGATCCCTTGATAGCGGACTACGTCCGGAGCTTCAAATACGTCCAATTTTTGGACTGCATCGGGCACGATCGTCCTCACTGGCCTGTACTGCGAAATGCAATTTCGCTCAAGTTTTGATTCGACTCTGACGTCGAATCTCTCCCAAACCTACGACCCTGGGTGGATATTCCGCTCATCTTGAGGACGTCATTATGTGATTGAAATCTATCCACGAACTCAGTCTTTGCAACGTATCTTTTCCTGTGTCATTTTCCCGTCAAATGCCCCATCTCGCCGACCTAGAAATCCGGAATGTCTCCTTTGTGGATGCGGAGAAATCAGGGAGTTTTCAAAAAAAAGAAACTTCTCCGGTTTTCGATTGACGACGCACACACTGAAGGTTGGAGGTCATTTCTTAATGCACCAGTTGATATAACACAGCTCGAGAACCTCCTTATAGCCATAGACCGTTCCTACGACTTTGAATTGGGAAGTATTCGGGCCTTAACTGCAGGCTCAGAAAAGCTCCAAACTTTTAGCTTGGAAGGTGAGCCGACACTCGTAGCTTCTACGTAGTGTTGAGATGACTCACATGCGAAATTCTTGATATAGGACGACTAGAGGATCCACTAGAGCTGGCTGACTACCTTCATCCCGGCTATGCCAAGACGCTCAAGGGACTCACCATTTCCCAAGACTTATACGACTTCAGACTCAATCCCTATCTCTCTTTGGTCCCTCAATTGGAGAAAATTGCGGGGAAGAACGTGCTTGAGAGTTTAAGCTTTCACTTTTTGATCAGCATCTTCCCCTCTGTTCGTGACACCGATCTCGCAGAATGGCGAAAGCTAGACAGTATTCTGTCAAAAAGTGCTGCATTTCCTTTCCTTCGGAGGGTGGAGATAACGATTGTCCTGCTTCGTCTGGATGGAGGGCTTGAGAAGGAACTCCGGGAGTTAGGGACAGATCAGTTTCCGTTACTGAGGCATTGCGACGGTTTGACATTTCTATTTGAAGTCAAATAGAACGTCGAATTATACCCATATTAACATTATCTACAATACGTACCGCGTTTTGTTCAGTTTCTGGTACTACATGAAAAGCAGAGTAAAAGCATGATGGTCATAGCAGAAACCGATATTGCGTACCTTTTTTACCCACTCGCTTTAGGGGCCGCGATGGCTTGAATTTTCAATCTGAAGCTAGAGCTGAATGATAGATCCGTTCGAGAGCTGGTGGAAACTAATGTACATGCAGCATTACATTCCAGCATTAAATAAAAGTTGTTAACCCATTACACTTTTCATCGCGACAGAGCTTACAACAATATTATCTACGATGCGGCGTTCTCGTAGCGGATCATTAGCGACTTCCTTTATTGCCACCTCGTTGTTCAGTTTATGGTACTAAATGGAGACAAAAAGTAGATGATTAAAATAGAAAAGCAGAGAAAACCCGACATAGCTTACCTTTTTCACTGATGCCCAATCTGTTACAGATTCCAATTCAGCAATTGGTACAACATTTCCAGAAACCTCCAATTTCATCTTCTCCTCAACAAGCTCCGATGAGAGCTCGGGAGAATCGACTCGCACAACGAAAACATCTGTGTTCGTCCCAGAAACACCATATCTTCGTATGGCCTCCGTAATCTAGAAATGGATTAATGCAATGGGACAATAGAAATTTTGACAGACGCACATTATGCGTCGGATTCAAATTATACAAAATCTCCGAATGCACCGTCCTCGTTCGCAACCCATTCTGCGATTCTGCGATGATAGCCTGATGGATGGCGGTCTCCAAATGCAACTTGCTAGTAATCTACCGCCCAGAGTTCACGTTTCGTTATCCAATGTGGTTGAGTAGATTAATGACGGACAAGACGGGCGTCGATGAAGGCGAAATTAACCGCCTCGCGTTCCTTTTCGCCGTGCTCGCCTTCGGCTGTTGCAGCTGCGACGATGCGCGATTTGAGTGCGGCTGCGTTGGTTACACCACGAAATAGTGCGATGTGGACCTGGGAATGTTTTGCTTCGAAATGAGGAAAATTTAAGGACTCCATTGAAAAGGCGAGAAATAAGGTGGAGGCAGGAGTCAGGAAAGAAAGGGGTGATGACCTCCGTTTCAAGCAGGACCAAACATCAAGATCGCTTGTCGCGCTCAACGAACGACGCGTCAGCTCCTCCACATTCCTCTACAATCCCCGTCCCTTCACTCCGTCTTCTCCAAATCGTCTTTGACATCCCCCAAAGGACCTCGAAGGCTCGAAACTAGAGCTGCTTGACCCCAGCCTTATCATTTTACTCAAAGAACCCGATATTACTTGCCCAAGATGCCGCTGGAAGCCACGATGCTGATCATCGACAATTCAGAGTATATGCGCAATGGAGATTACCAACCCACCCGGTTCGAAGCGCAATCGGATGCGGTAAATGTGGTGTTCCAGACGAAGATTGATTCGAATCCGGAGAATACAGTCGGGATAATGACAATGGCGGGTAAAGGGTGCGTCTGAAATTCATCTTGGATCCGTGAGGAACCGTTTTAACATGATTCCCCCTTCTTCACCCTTTCTTAAATGCTATCATACATGTGCAGACCAGAAGTTCTCGTAACCCACACAAAAGATCTCGGGCAGGTCATCGGCGGTGTCCATACCGCCTCTGGTAAAGTAGGTGGGGAGATCGACATCCTTACCGCTTTGGCCGTCGCCCAGCTCGCACTAAAGCATAGAGAGAACAAGAACTTACGTCAACGGATTATCGTTTTCGTCGGATCTCCGCCGGGCGAAGGCGAGGACCGTGACGAGAAGGCTATGGTGAAATTGGCGAAAAAGTTGAAGAAGAACAACGTCGCGGTTGATATTGTGGCTTTTGGAGATGGTATTGAGGATGGTGAGGGAGAGAGGGTGTTGAAGGCTTTTGTTGACAATATTAACAACTCGGATAATTCGTGAGTTTTTAAAACGTTGCTTCATCCCTTCCAGCTATGTAACATTGATTGTTATCATTATTAGACACCTCCTTACCGTTGCACCCGGTGCTCACCTCCTCTCAGATGCCCTCATCTCATCGCCAATCCTATCCGCCGACAGAAGCGCGAGCATCCCCGAAGAACTCGGTGGTACAGGGGCGGCAGCTGCCACTGCAGGCCCCAGCTCCGGGAACGACTTTGAATTTGGCGTTGATCCAAGTCTAGACCCTGAACTCGCTATGGTTCGCATTCCCCTTTGAATTCTATATGAAACAAATAACCAACATGTCCTTTTATTCAGGCACTCCGAATGTCGATGCAAGAAGCGCAAGCCCGAGAGGCTGCCGCAGCTGTTACTTCAACTCCTGCCGCCGGCTCTTCTGCCACGCCCACGCCTGCCGCTGCAACATCCGCACCCGCGACGACGACGACGACAACAACGTCAACGACCGTCCCAGCAGACCCGTCCCAGGACGAGGAAGACCGTCTGTTGCAAGAAGCTCTCGAATTGTCGCGTGGTGCAGGTGACGACGATGGGGATGTGGAGATGGATGATGAGGAAGAGGAGGAGGAGGAGGAGGAAGAGGAGGAAGAGGAGGACGAGGATGAAGAAGATGAGGATGCAGCGATTGCGAGGGCGATTGAGATGAGTATGCAGACGCAAGAGGAACAGGACAAGAATAAGGGAGGTGTGCCGAAAAAGAAATGAGGACGATTGGTAGCGGCGCTGGGGTTTGTGCCAAATTTGTATCTTCACAATCGCTTTGATCCCACTAGTACTTCAAGGTTGCCATTGATCCTATTTATCACCGACAGTTCTCACCTGAAGGGAGTCCTTTAAGCGATACGACGATCTGAACGAGGATAAATAAGGGAGTTGCTTTTGAGTAATCCCTTCTTCACGCTGGTTACCTTGACCTTGAGATAAGCGCCCAAGGAACATGAACATCGAAGTTCCTGGTGTGTTCGTCATTTTCGAGGGGATTTTCACCTATTATGAACTGGTGAATTTCTATTATCGTTCTAGCCCATTCTATCTGTGCAGCTCGGTCAAGGTGTGGCCCTGCATGGTGGGATTTTTGTGACTGGTCGCACGACGGGCCGCCCTGGTTGCATTCCTTCCATTTTAGTCACAACACCCCGCCTGATCAATTGTTCTCGACGCGCCCACAGAGCAACAGTTGTACGAACCACGTCGTTTCTATTTGTTGTATTATATTCTCTGGAAACCCAATGGAAACCAGTCGACCTTTAATTAATTGGGTAAGGGTTTAACGTTTATCGATTATTCTCCATCATAATCTGTCATGGTGCAACTGATAGGTACTCCCCACTTGTTGTTATTATCTGGTTGTTATTATAGTCAGTTCACGACCCGGGATATGCCGCTGGGTTACCGGCTAGCCTCGAGGTGACCACGCAGGGAAAGTGGCGATTGTTTTTTTTAAGGTTGACCCGGTCGCATTTGGGTATATAAATGATGTTGTTTCGGGGCGTCCCCTTTCCTTTCTGTAATCCGCCCTTTATCGCTTACCGCCACTACCACTACACTGCCACTATTTTATCATTCTATCCTCTTCTATCTCCGATATGGTACGCTATTCTTTCTTTTGCTTATTCCAGGCTAACGGTGGCATGCCACAGATCGAAACCACTCAGGTCGTCGCGCCGCCTCGGCGCCCACCAGGTGTTGACCTTACCTTCTCCGCATTTTCCACCATTCCCACCACCCCCACCAACACCACAAACAACAAACACCCACTGAACCTAACCTCCCCAACTCTCACCTTGAAATCCTCCCACTCGGCGACCTCACCCTTCTCCGCGATGTTGAGTGCCAAGTTCGTTCCTGCCACCGGGGTGCCTAGGACACCTGGGATGAATTCGAAGTCTGTTAATGGCAACTTGTCGAAGACCCCTTCTGGTGCTGCTTTTTCTGGGGTGCATAATGTGAAAACCCCACTGTCTGCGTCCTTCGAGCAGGTGTTCGTGGTGGACCCTGAATCTACCACTGTCGACTCGGACGGCGTTCTAAATGACGGGGATAGGTTGCTAGCGTACCCCGAGGACGAATTCGAGTGTGAACTGGAGCCTCCGTTGCTGACGAATAGGGCGTTGAGGATTGTGCCACTCCCATCTCCGAGTCCGGGTCTTTCTGGTGTCGACATGTCTTTCTGGACGCGTGAGCTCGGGGGTCAAGATTATGATGATGATTTCGGACTCCAGGAGGGTGATTCTGATGAATTGTACTCGAAAGGGTATTTCGAATCCGAGCATGCACCACTTTCCCCGCTTCGCTGGGGCTTCGAGGGTGAAGATGTGAATCCGGATCCAGTCTCGAGTGGGTGGCATCGATATGACAAGTTCTGGATGGATACTGTGGGGAGTGTTGATGTTGATTCTCCATCTTCATCCTCCTGCTCGTCTTCTTCGGACGATGACACAGATGTTTCCGAATCTGATTCCACTTACGCAAGGAGCGGCTCGCCGTTGGAGTTCCTCGATCTCGGTGCATGGTGCAGGGATACTACCGCTTCGCCGCCATCTTCGTCTTTCCTCTTTGGTTATTCAGCACCTGCTGTGGAAGCTGATAGCGCTCTGACGGCGTTATTCTCCAAACTCACGAGTGCCATTCCTGTCGAGCTTCATGACGCCTTGAAGGAGGGCGTTAAACTGGAATATAACGCCTGGGGTGGGAAGCTTGCCATTATCATTGGAGAAAAACAAGATGACGATTCGTTCAAGAACTGTGAGGAGAGCGCGAGGTCATTGAAATTTGGAATCCACACCCTTTCTGTGTCGGTTGTTCATTCGCTTGGGAGTCTTGTAGCCAGGGAAGAGCCCACCGCGCAGTTCAGGCTCCTCCTTCATATTTTATCCTGGGCACAGACCGAGTGGCGCACGACGCTCGAGGAGTTGAGCCTTGAGTTGCCAGAGGCTTTCGTCCTTCCCAAGGATTCCCTCAAAGGAATCGCCGCCCCAAAGCCTATCCAGCACAGTGACGACTCGGACGCCAGTGCACTACACACCTTAACATGGACAGGCGACCTCCAATTCCTCTCTGAAATTTTGCGGGGTTGTTTCTCACCACAAACGTTGAAGGGCATCCAAGCGCTCAAGGTGAACAGCGAGATAAGCGTAGACGACGCTTTGCTCCTTCTTGGCCGGTTTGAAGGATTAGAGTCCGGGATACGCTCCATTGAGATTGTGGGTGCGGGTGTGGGTGGGTGCGAACCGGTGTTGTTGCCTGAATATTTGGAATCCGAGGTACCAACGGAGAACGGTCAAGTCGGTCTCACGGAGTCTTCCGCATCGCCATCGTCGAAGAAAGTATCCCTTCCGTACCTCGACACTCTCCGAATCAACGCTTCCGTATCCCTCGCCGCCTTTTTCGCAGCTGTCGATCTTCCGAGGCTATGTGAACTCGAGTTGGATTTGGGGGACAAGAGGGACGGTGACGCCGCGGAGGACACGCTGTATGCGTTGTTTGGGACCGTGTTGATGCCTTCGAGCCCGGAGGGAGAAGGGGGTTTGTTATATCTCGATGTGAAGCACGGGGGAACATACGAGATTGGGGAGAGGATGAGAGGGCTGGTGGTACAGCAGGACCCGGATGCGTATGTTGTCATTAATGGGGAGCGCAATTAATGAACTCGGATGGGACTTGTATTTGTACCTTTGACTATTTCGTATTGTATTGTATGTTTATCGTTGCTTTCTTGCTATACAAATGTCCTTTGTCGTTCAGCGCTCCGAGTCGGATAAGAAGGTACGTCCCTTGATTGCCGCTCACGCGATGGATTATTATGGAGCTCGATACAAAATGGTAGGAATTTCATGTTTGCATCCCACACCTTGATGATTGGGGGGACGTTCACCATTTTGACCGCCATTGGTGAAGGCATTCCGCCAGTCCTTCAGCAATTTTGGGCCGTAATCGAGTCGGAGTCCAGAAGCGAAAGGATAGGCATAATGGAGAAGAGATGTGATCTGCTGCAAACCTGGAAACGTTCGATGATGTGGACAAGGCCATGACCGTCGAGAGGGTGCCTCCTAGGTTATAGGAGAAGACCAAACTGTTAACCAAGATTTACCGAATATGAAATTTGGTATTCGGTGACTGGAGGAGGATGGCACGGAAAGCACTATTCAAATCTGCAGCGGTTCCAAGTCGACGCCGCGAAATAACTGACATTGCGCCACATGAAGGAAGACACGGGCGATTAGTGCGACCCGAGGGAGTTCAGCCTTATTTTTAGTGCCGATTGCATCGACGCTCAACGGTCTCTTGTGGAAGCCTGGACGTGGAAGTCGATGTTTGACTTCTATGCTGCGACATATATGCAGATATATGCCCTGGACACGTGCACGGTGTCTGCCTCTCTTGTATTTTGTTTCTTATATTTCCTTTCTCGCAGCTGTCTATGGGTCAGGTTCCAAGGCGCTCATGGGTTTGCATTGACTCCCACTGGGTTTTCTCATATTAATCAGCCAAGTCTTGTTACCTTTTGTTGGCTAGAGGCATCGACGAAGATGGCCCTGTTTTGTAGTTGCTCTGATTTCTTCTTGTTTACACTGTCAATGCAGCGTTCGATACAAAAGCCCCTGTTCTTCCGGCCCGGTATGTGTTAGGTCACATGACAACCAACCCCCCTTTGAAAGGAAAACCCGTCCGCTTCCTTTTTACCTAAACCCTTCAATGCGTCTGAGAATACAGAGCTACAGCCCACTGCCAGACGTCAAGGCATGGTTTGTACCAGACGTGCAGAATGTGCCGCAATCGATCTTGGAACTGAAAAGCTCGCTGTGCCGACGCGTACAGGGTTTCAAGGATGGTGGGGTGCACGCGCGGGACGTTGCGCTTTTCGTGGAGGACTTTGAGTTGCTAGATGATAGCCCGTTTGGTGCGGTGAGGGATGGGGACCTTATCTGTGTCAAGCTGAAGCTGGAGGACCGTGAAGGTATGTTTTATCCTTGCTGAAATGGGACTTTTGCTGACAGGAATCCTCAAAGAACCGAGTCGTGTCAAAAAGCGGAAACGATCGCAACCAATGTCCTTTCCAGGTCGTGTTGTCCGGAAATCTCCTACGATTCTGCCGTCGTTAAAACGGCCCATCGTGAATGTCAAGAAAATCGATTCAAGTTCGGACGATGAATCGGATACCTCCTCGTCCTCTTCCTCATCGTCGTCGTCATCGTCATCATCGTCATCGTCGTCATCGTCATCGTCCTCTTCATCCTCGTCGTCATCATCCTCTTCCTCGGCTTCTTCCTCGCCACCCAAACCTACTTCTTCCAAAACAATGACAAAGACTGCACCAAAAACCAAAAAAGCCAACACAAAGTATGTGGCATAATCACTTCTCAGTGCCAGGCCACTCAAAATCCATCCACCAGCCATGTCCCTCCAGGCTCTGGGAAACCCACCACACACGCACGGAATAAACGAAGGAGAAAGCACAAGAAGAGACTTGAAACAACTACCATTCCTCCTAAAGGCATTTCAGCCACCAACACTCTCCCTCTCGGTGCTCCTAAAATTAACCCCGCGGCGATCCCTCTTCCCAGCTCCCCGCCGAACGGAGACGCCGCCATTCCCTCCGTTCCCGCCGCCGCCGTTGACTCCCCTCCCGTCTCCAAGAAACGCCCCTCCCGTACACAACGTGACCGCGACGGACCTGCAGCCGATGTCGCCTCTGCGCTCAACGCCGCGTTTGGGACGAACGCTCGTGCCGGAGCCTACTATGCTGGCCAACTGCATCTGGATGGAGTCGACGAGGACGATTCTGAGGACAGCGATCATGGGTCGAGGAAGAAACGAAGGGCAGACGACATCAAGGGTAAAGGAAAAGAAAAGGCCGTGGAAACGCAGAGCGCAGATGGCGCATATATTACCCAAGACCAACTCATGATGGGTTCGCTGAGGAACAAAAACAAAAAGAAGGGGTTCAAGCTGTCCATGGCCAATCCGATCCCGCGCAAGATCGTTTTCTCCGACGTTGATGGTATTAATGCCAATGCTACTCCCAATGTAAACGTCAGTGCAGTCAGTGCCGATGTCAATCAAGGAAGCCGAGACACCAACGAAGAAAAAGAAGTCGAAGCCTCCATGATCATTGACGTCGACGCCGACGAACATGAACCTCACTCGTACGACCACCCTCAACATCAAATGCACGGGTCAAATGTGTTACCGCGCCTTATCCCACCTTCCGAAATTCAAGAAAGGGGCGAACTGCCTTCGAATATGTTTGTGACAAGTGTGGATGTCGAAGCCGATGTTTGGGGTGCTGGCGGTAGTGGCGGCTCGAATGGCAATGGGAAAAGGAAGAACAACAGGAAACGTAAACAACAACGGTCTCAAGAAGAAGACGACGAAAACGAATTCCGGTACCCACCGGAGGAGCAGAGTTTGGGGCTCGAGCTATATTATTCCGAGCCTGAGGATCATCAACCTCCTACCGCTGCTTCATCTTCCAAAAATGCGACTTTCGACTGGGTCAAGGCGGAGAAGAGTTGGGTTACGAGCCCCTTGTTAACGAGCTTGGAGCAGGTGGGGAAGGGGAGTTACGTTGGTTGGAAGGTAAGTTTTTGATATTTCATATTTGAGCTTTCCGTCTTTGAATTCAGCATATACTGATCCTTTCCCATTCCTTCTTGCACACAGGAACTTGCCATAAATCCACGGACGTTCACCCCCGAATTCCTTCTCTTCGCGGCGCAAATAATAGCCTTGTCATCCCCGAACCGCATATCCTACCGCGTCCTCCAACGTCCTGAAACGAGCGACGCAGCGCGGGCGTTTGGGATCTCGCAAGACGACGAAGATCTAAAAGACGAGGACATGCTGGGCAGCGAGGAATCCATCGAGTTGAGCGGCGCTGTTGGGGCTGAGTGGCGAGTGTTGTCAGCGATTTAGGTTCTTTTTCCAGAGATTCTTTTTTATGTATATATTTCATTCCATTTTGCAGGGAGTGGGAGTTGGGGGGAGGGAAAGGGGAGATTTCTTTTGTGAGGCGTTTCTTTTTCGTCTTGCGCTATTTTTAAAATTTCTTGGGACAAAGCACAGCTACTATCAGATCAGTACCATATACAATCCTCATGCCCAGCTACGTACATACTTCTTGATGCAGTAACGTATATAACTTAGACTATCACAGCACAGTACAATGAAATACGACACGATACAAATGCCTTTTTTTTCGTGCGGCGCCCTCGTTCTCGAACGACATACATAATAGGGACGGTCAGAGTAAGCGATTCAAGCGTGATTCACGCCATGATTCGAGACGTGATTCAGAGGGCTGAATCCACCCTTGAATCGTGGAAAAGGTGAATCACGGTTGAATCACTGAATCACCTCTGGAGGAGATTCAAGCTCTTGAATCGCGATTCACTCGACGCGATTCATGCTCGGAGTTTTCAGCTTGATTATTTCATCCGCAGAATTGGGGCGGTCAAAGTTGGATGTGATTCAACGGTGATTCATGGTGTTGAATCCCACCTTGAATCTCGTCGTGAATCGCGCTTGAATCCTTACTCTGACCGTCCCTAATTTCAGGGTTATGTCAGATTTTGTCTGCTTGGTGAATGTCCTCGCTGCGAGGTGAACCCTCTGCATCCCGGGCCTCAAATCTGCAACTTGAAATCACATAATAGGATAATCAGCCATACATACGCTATATATTCGGGAAAGACGACGCGGTACGTAACGACGTTTAAATAACTTCCTCGTCATGTGTATTCCAGGCTATATCAAATATCGACATCAGGATGGGTAGTACATAAAGCATCTGGAGTCTGACGGTAAATTGGCAGCTGAATCTAACTAAGAATTGGAAATGGGTGTGTCATCACAGAACCTGGAACGGGAGGGAAGCAAAAACGATCATCGATCATCATCCATAGGAAGGCCTGTAAATGTCAACGACGGTGTCAGGATTCCCCTGCTTCTGCCTGATCATGTCCATGGTATTCTTGCAGATTTTTGCATCATAAGCGTCGACAGTGCCAAGGTATTTTTCACCTGCGGCATCATAGGCACCATATGCGTTTTGGTAATCGCCTCTGCGGAGGTACCCGTAGCCCATGTACTCCAATGCACGTGCAACATAAAGACGATTTCCAATATATGAAGCCTTCATCAAAGAGATTTCGATATACCTCCATGCTTCGGGATCTTGATTGGAAGCGAAGAGGTTTTTTCCAAAGTCCAGGGAGATTTGTGCTTGAAGAGATGGGCTGTCAGTTAATTCAGCGAGCTTCCATGCCTCCCGAATAGCGTCCAGTGCCGCAGGGAGGTTGCCCTCATCACAATGCACCCAAGAAATGGCCTGATGGGTGTCAGCAAGGCTGTAAGTGTTCCCCGCAGCCTTCAGTATGGTGATAGCCCGGGACAGATAGTGCAACGCCTTCTGGGGTTGGTCGGCGTCCCGTAAAGCAACCCCTAGCACGGACAAACTCTCTCCGTGTATGATGTCATGCTTGAGGGCAGCACATTTCTTCTTAACACTCCTTGCCAAA
The DNA here is from genome assembly GCA_000827355.1 of Hebeloma cylindrosporum. Classification (NCBI taxonomy): domain Eukaryota; kingdom Fungi; phylum Basidiomycota; class Agaricomycetes; order Agaricales; family Hymenogastraceae; genus Hebeloma; species Hebeloma cylindrosporum. The sequence continues at coordinate 613,880 of KN831777.1, read as the reverse complement.
GAGACCACCTTCTTGCTATCGACTGATGCGAACCGTGCAATAGAAACAAGATCAATTCCACATCGACCACCAAGCCTTTGTGACTCAACCTCACGACGAGGAAGGGTGTTGAACAGCCGGTAAGCTTCCTGAAGGTGGTCGTAGGAGGGAAGAAAGTCGCCAAGTTGGCTATAGGTCTTTCCCAAGCACCACACCGCGGAGGCTCTGTATCTCACAATCCCAGAGGCTTTCGCTACCGTCACTACGTGGTTGGCGATATCGAGATTGGGCTTTACATCGCAGCGATGCCAACTGAAAGCAATGAGAGCTTCCATTGCTCGATCGGATGGTACATCATGCTGCGAGGTAGATGAACTGAAAAGGATGGACTGGATGTTGGTGTCTTCGGCTGCGAGCACTTTCGATTTTGTAGGAAACGTGGGATCGTCAACGCGGCAAGCGTGTGCCATGATGTATTCGCAGCATGACGAATGTAGCTGTTTCCGGATCTCTTCTTTGATGCGGCCTTGCTGCTGCATAAACGACTGGACGACAGGGACCACGAAGAGGACTGGAGCGGAGGAATTTTCCCGTTTATTCTCAACCAGCAATGCTGCATGCGATAAAGTGGCAATGGCAGAAGGGATCATCGATGTCTCCAGTGCTGGGGCCCACCATCCTAGATTCTCTTTGGTGGTTCCTGCTGGTAGCAAGGACAGGATAGCGAGGAGGGTAATGGCATTGGGGTTCCGCTTGACGAGGTCGCTCTCAACAGAGAGACGGATACTTCGATTCATGCTTTGTTCTGGGTCATCGGAGAGTATGTCGGGTCCAGACTTGGACCATGCCTCCAACAAGTCCTCGGCGGCCGATTGGCTTTCCACTCCAAGTTTCGCTATAAGCGTGACGGCGAAGGCCATGTGCCCCAATGCAGCCAGTAATCTCGCAACATCTGGGTCGTTCTCTGAACCTGGATTGAGGTCATGGTAGATACGAAGGCAGGCCGCTTCATCAGTGGACTCGATGTTCTTCGCTTCCCATTTGATAGCCTTGTCGCACGGAGGGTATCTTGCACGCATCGTGAGGAGGATTGCAACATGGCTCAACATGGCCAACCTACGGAGAACATCACCGACCTGTTTCTGATTTCCGCCTGCTGTGTTCCATGGCGTCTCGAAGTTGTCTAGCAAGATCAGGCAGGGATCCTTGGAGGAATCGAGCTGGGAAATTATCTTTTCGAGCGTGACTTGCTTATCTCCAGGTATCTGCAGCTGGATGTAGAGGATTTCGAGGAGGAGAGCCGCGGACGTCGCTTGAATACAAGGCACCCAGACAATGTTTCCGCCCGGAAACCGTTCCTGGATGTCAGGCAATTCGACAACGGCAAGCGAAACTGAAGTCTTCCCCATCCCACCCGGGCCGAGAATGCAGACACGAGAGGTTTCTTCCCGCAGAAGCAACTGCGCAATGTCGCTGACGAAGTCGTCTCGCCCGTGAAAGACTTCGGGCTTGAGCGGTATCTCTTGTCGAACGACTGCATCCGATGGGAGCAGCGTTCTCGATCTCTGGCTGATCTCCATGTATTTGTGGATACCTTCTACCTTGTTGTGGATATCGTCGACTTTGTTGGCCATCTTGCGTAGGCGGGCAAGGAGTTCGCTAATGAGGGCGGAGTCACGGAGGTCATTGGCGAGCTGGACAAATGGCAATGTCAGCGCCCAAGCCCAGAGATTCTTTGTCCAGACACACACCGTGAACCTTTGCATAGCAGTTGAAAGTCGGCTCATACAATCATCGAGCGCACTCATATTGACTTCTTTGTAAATTGCTACCACCCATCGATTCTGCTCGCTGATCTTCGTTAAATCTTCGTTGATTGTCCCAAGAGTGCTGCAATGTCATCATAAGCACGTCGTAACAAGACCAACACCATTCTTAGCCCGCACCTGAGCAGCTCTTTGATATCGCCTTGGATGCTCTTCACAACAGCTTCCTTGCTTCCTTCTTCGTCCTTGCGCGTTACGTGGTCCACGATAACGATCATGAGATCGCCGACCTTAGCTTGCAGCTCCTTAACCTTTTGTTCCACAGCGGATGCTTCCTGGTGAAAAGATTTCATAATTATCTTGCAACCTTCAAAGACGAACTTCAACGAACCTCGCATACTTGGATAATCTTCAGTGCAACTCCAATAGCCTCTTGCAGAAACGGAACCGGTACGACTGCAGCTGCAGATTGCGATAGCGTTAGAACCTCTTTCACGGTGGCTATGGTGTACGCTGTTGTTGTTGGGATGACCGTCCGAGGGTTTTCGGAGAATTTCTGAATGCAAATGTCGGTCAGAGAGATTGCAGGACGTGACCGGACCACCTCACCTCGTCAGATGTCGGCTTGGAAGATGTTGTTGCTGGAACAATTGCTGGCGGATTTTGTTTCTGGGTGCATCTACTTGTCAGGCACGTTGCGCAACATAACTTGGTGCTCACCTCCGGTTTCGTCTCCTCCTTGGCTCCCCATGGCATTCGCAGATGAGACCAGGAGAAAGGCCCAGCAGACATAGTTCGTGTTACTTGAGTGCCCAGAGCAGTTGCTACACCGAGGTTACGACCAATAGACTCATTTGGGTTCCTCACGGTGCCCTGGAAGTTGCGTGGAAGCCTCGTTGCATTCAAGTTGCATTATGGCTGTCACTGTAGCATTATTGATGCGTTGGGCGACGTCCAATAAAATTTATTGCTGCCATCCAATGAGTGAGAAGGAGCAAGCCATTTATTTCAATTTGTGCCAACCTCATCGGTCCGGGATCCCGTCGCTTTCTCTTGCTCTGACACTTATACCCAGTTGTAAACGCTGCCAGGTGAATATCGGCGGGGGAATTGCGAGACTTCAGCAACCCCGGGCTCTTCCCTGCCGGATGTATGCTATGTGTCCAACAACTCCTTCGCCGTAGACTTCCCCCGCTTCCCCAGATTTGCCATGAGTGTGACTGCAAAAGGCATGTGCCCAACGCAGCGAGTAAGTGATCGAGGTCGGGATCATCTTTCGAGTTCGGATTGCATTGATGTCATGAAAAATGCGACGGCAGGCCGTTCATCTGTAGGCTGGATCGTGTGTGATTGCCATTCGACGGTGTCGCACGGGGGGTATGCGCCACGCATCGTAACGAGAATCACGACGTGGTTCAGCATGGCTAGCTACGAAGAATATCGCTGACTTGTTTCTGAGGTCCGCCTGCTGCATTCCATGACGTCTCGAAACTGTCGAACAGAACGAGCCGGGACTGTTTCGAGGTATCGAGTTGCGAAATAATCTTGTCCAATGTCGGTGCCTTCTTATCCCCTATCTGCAATTGGATATATAGAATTTCGAGAGGAGGGTCGCTGATGTCGCCTCAATACAAGGCACCCAGGTAATGTTTCCCCCTGGAAATCGATCCTTGATGAAAGGCAGTTCGACAATGGCAAGCGAAACCGAAGTCTTCCCCACTCCACCCGGGCCGAGAATGCAGACGCGGGAGGTTTCTTCCCGCAGGAGCAACTGGGCAATGTCGTTGACGAAGTCGTCTCGGCCGTGAAATATCTCTGGTTACAGCGGTATCTATTGTCGAGCGAATGTGTCGGATGGGACCAGAGTAGCCGATGTCTTGATCCTGAACAAGTATTTGTGAATATCTTCCACCTTGTTGTTCATGTTGTCGACTTTGTTGGCCATCTTGCGTAGGCGGCCAAGAAGTTCGTTGATGAGGGCGGAATCACGGAGGTCATTAGCGAGCTGGACAACAGGTGTTTTGAGCTGCTCGAACTCAGAATGTCATTGATCCAAACACGCACCGTGAACCTTTGCATAGCAGTTGAAAGTCGGCTCATACAATCATCGAGCGTACTCGTATTGACTTCTTTGTAAATTGCTATCACCCATCGATTCTGCTCGCTGATCTTCGTTAAATCTTCGTTGATTGTCCCAACAGTGCTGTAATGTCATCATAAGACGTCGTAACAGACGAACACCATCCGTAACACACACCTTACCAGCTCTTTGATATCGCCTTGGATGCTCTTCACAACAGCTTCCTTGCTTCCTTCCTCGTCCTTGGCCGTTACGTGGTCCACGATACCATCATGAGATCCCCGACCTTAGCTTGCAGCTCTTTGACATTTTGTTCCACGGCAGATGCCTCCTGACGAAAACCTCTCATCAATTGCCTTGCAACAGGTATCAAGGGCGGAATTCAACGGACCTCGCATACTTGGATAATCTTCAGGGCAAACTCCAATGGCCTCTCGTAAAAATGGAACTGGTCAGCCCAGCTGCAGACTGGGATAGGGCTAGAACCTCTTTGACAGTGGCTATCGTGTACGCTGTCCCTGTTGGAACGACTGTCCGAGAATTTTCGGAAGATTTCTGAACGCGCAAATGTCCGTCAGAGGGATTGCAGGACTTGAACTAACCACCCCACCTCATCTGATTTCGGTTCCATCGCTTGGTTTTTGAGGGATGTTGTTGCTGGGACCATCGCCGGTGAAGATTGCGGCGGTTTCTGAATGCTCTGGGTATCTGTCACTGAAATTACAGAACATAAATGGCACTCACCTCAGGAGATTTCGTCTCCATACTTTGTTTCTTGGTACCCCATGACATGCGCATATGGCACCAGGAGAAACATCCAGCACACATAGTCAGTAATGACGCAGAGATTAATGAGTAGTCGGCGCAGGGGAGTTACGACCAACGACCGCGACGCCAGGGAATGCAAGCGTTTATACAGGAAACCTTGTTGCATTACGGACTGTCATACTCCTTAATTATAGCATTCTGTGGAAGGCTGTCAAATGAGATGGGCGCCATAATAAGATGTGCTTATCGAACTTACCGCTTCTGCTTCCGCTGAGGATGCATGGAGATGGAGAGCAAGGTATTTGGCAAGAAGGTCGATGGAAAACCGGGCGACGGCTTGGTCCCTGATGTTGCTGGGAGAATCGCCAGGTACCTTGCGGTTGTTTCTGGACGCATATATTCGTCGGTGACATCGCGCAACATAACTTGGGGCTCACCTCATGAGGTTTCGTCTCCGTATTTTGCTTCTCAGCACCCCATGGCATTCGCAGACGACACCAGGAGAAAGATTCAGAAGAAATAAGTAGCTCATCATCAAATTGAGTGCCGCAGAGCAATGTGTAAGCGCGGTAGCGAGGTTGCGACCAACTCTAACGCTCCGGAATAGACTCGTCTGGGTCCTTATGGTGCCTTGGAAGCCTCGTTGCATTAGGTACGGCTTGTCACTGTCAGAGTTGTTAATTATAGCATTGATATGTTGCGCGACGTACAATATATTCCTCGTTGTCTTTGCTTCCAACGAGTGAAAAGACGGAGAGCAAGCCGTTTGCGAGGACTCGGAGAAAACCGACGACCATCACCAGAATCTTTCATCGGTCCGGGGATCCCGTCGCTCGACGTTATCAACGCTTGCTGCACACTTGGAAACGCTGCCAGTTGGATATCGTTGCAAAACCTCAGCAATCCTGGGTCTGGGTGTCAGAACCTCGCAATTACCGCAGGCAGAAGGATCCCGGGATCAGGCCTAAACCATCATCTACTCATTGAAGATTCAAATTGCAAAAGTTCAGCGCGATGCCAACATTCCAATCGACTTCCAACATCCACCCTCTGTTCTTGTTCTATACATTCCTCGCATTGGCGAAAAATAGTAATAGTAATACAGAATCCGGAAAGAGATTGACGTGGGGATGTAAAGTATAAGGAAAGAAAGCATGCAGCGCGCGAGAAATTTTGGATTCGTAACGATACGTAAGTAAGTAAACCGTCCTCGCTCTCTCGAGAGCAAAAAGAGACTATCGACAAAAAAAAAAAAAAAGCGAAAAAAAAAGCGATATATACTAAATCAAATGCATGTCGTCTACTTTTTAGAAATAGAAATCGGGGAATTACTTCATATATAACGATGCGCCTTGGGAAAATGGGAAATCTAGTTGTACATTGTAAGCCGGAATGGATGCGATGGATGGATGCCATAGATATATGATACACATGGAAATCTGGGTTGGATGGGTGGGCGAACGAACGGTCGATGGCTGATGATGGTCCGTCGATGGACATGCAGAATAGGCAATAAAAGAATCGATGGCGGCGGCGACGGCGGCTTCGATTGTCGGCGGAGAGAATCAGTAGAGGGTAAATAAATAATCATGTTCATGAGCCGTTGTCGGTCGGTTTTGGATGTATCATTTCATTTTTTTCTATAGCACCGAGCGCCCAATTATTGTTGTGGCGAAGAATAGTCCGTTAGCACTCCGCTGATACGGTTGTACACCGCCTCTGGGTATTGTCTGGCGAGAAAGTTCGGTCAGCCAAAAGGTTCCAGTAGAAGGGAAACTGACAACGCACCTTTCCTTTAATCGTTCCAGAAGTTCAAGAGCAGCCTCGCGATTCCCTGCGCCAAGCTCCGCTCTAACCATCACCTCCCATGTCGAAGGCTAAGGGAAAAAAGAACATGTAAATATAAACAACATTCGGAACCCAATCAAACAAAAAAAAATCTCACCTCCCGATACACAGGCTCCATCACAGATACAGTCGGCGAGTCCGAAGGCGTATGCGGGGCATGATTATTAGGAGCAGCCACTCCACTAGGCGGATTCGACAACGACTCGAAAATCTCCCTCGCCTGACGCATATCACCCACATTCGCATATCCCTTGATCAAGAAATTCGCGATATACGCAGTCATATGCACACCGGCCTCCACCATCTTCGAGACATACAAGGGCAGGAGATCCGTCCGCTTGTGCGCTACGAGAACGTTGATGACAGCTTCGAAGACGACGGCGTCAGGTGGAGGCGCTCCGCGGGACCGGTCCATAGACTCGAACACGGAGATGGCTTTGTCAAAGTTCTTCGCGACACAGCCGTAAGCGTTGATAAGCGAGGCGTAGTGGGTCCCAGTAACTTGAACGCCCTTGTCTTTCTGGAGCTCCTCGAAAGTGGCTTCCATTTCTTTCAGTTGGACGGGTTCAATCGATCCGTAAGCATCCAGAAGCAACTGTTGAAAAAAACATGAGGCGAAAGATTATGAAAAAAGGGGGCAAACGAATCATACCTTGTATGTATGCGCTGAAGGTCGGACCTTTGCCTTCTTCATCTCGCCATAGTAATAAAGGACGCTCACGCGACTCGGCTTGGTGGTCGTATAGAGCTGCATCATCGTGTTGTAGGGCGGCACCCGTGGCTTGAACGTGCTCGAGTTGATCATCTCAGCAAACAAGGTCCTCGCAGAGGTAACGTCGCCAACCCTAGCACAAGCACCAATGACTGCACCATACGTAATAGACGACGGCTTGATCCCAGACACCTTCATCTGTTGGAACAACTCCAGAGCGTAATCGGCCTTGCGCGCCTTGGACAGCTTCGAGATGATGTTGTTGTAGAGGTACAAGTTGGGCTGCACACCACGCTCCAACGCTTCATGGAACAATGCCAGACCGCCGAGGGTATCGTCCGTAGTATCCTTCACATTTTGGATCAGCACCCCATAAGCGTCAGACGATGGCGTAGCTCCCTGGTCGAGGAGGCGAATCCGGTGCACATGGGCCGCATCGATATGTCCTGCATGCGCAAGGGCGATGATCATAGCGTCCTCGACGAAAGCCCACATCTCGATCCGCTTATTCTCGGGATAAGAAGGGATCAGAGCCTGCGCAGCGGTGTACAACTCGCGCACGATATCCAAATGGCCAGATCGACCATACCCTTGAATCATACGGGCGACGGTGTGGATATGGGGCGCCACTCCTCTTCGCACACCCTCTTGGAATAACGCGTAAGCCGAATCACGTCCGTCCAAGACGACCCTCTCAGGGTGGAACCGTAAAGTCTCCTCTATCTGCTTGGAGAAATATGGGTCGACTGTAAGGGCGGGAAGATTTTCCATCGAAACGTGCGAAGTGGTGTCCGGGACCGAGGGCGGTTCAGCAGGTGACAAGGCTTCCTCCAGGGCAGCGTACTTCAACTGATTGTATTCGTTCGATGCCTGGAGATACGATGGACCGAGATTGGTAAGAATTTCCACTCGTTTCTCCGCACCATACTGTCCATCGAGGAGTTCGAGCACGCGGTTTCTGACGCCGACATCGAAAAGGTCGAATGCCATTCCCTGGGCTGCAATATCCTCCAACAATGAAACGAGGCCGTTGAATGCAAAGTTGGGGATGGCCGCAATATTTTCTAGGTTGCCTTGTATGGTGTTCACTTCAAGCTGGACAGCGTAGGCAAGAAGAGCTCCCCAATCCTGTTCGAACATTTCCGCATATGGAACACGGCTCCACTTCCGCGTCTCTCCGTACGCGTGCAAGAAGCATGGAGCGAATTTCAAGGCCGGTGTCAGCGAAAAGTTGGAGGCAAGCCTGACGAGCGTGAGGGCAGACATGAAGGGAAGTTCGCCAACACCATTGTTGACGGCAGTGTATACGTGGGTCATGATGGTCTCGACTTGTCTCTGGAGCCCGAGTTTCTTGTGGATCGGTACATCCTCTGTGAACTGCGAGAAGTCCTCCATGATCGCTTCGGTGAAGGTGTTACAGGCGACTTCGTATTGACCACGTTTGATGAATTCCACGCAGATCTCCGTCTTCATATGCAGTTTATCCAACTCGTTCTGGTATTCAGCAAGGTCGGCGAGAAGGAAATGGAGAGTTTCGATAGCGGCGGCGTCGTCCAATTGGGGCAGCAGATTCATGTTAAGCGTGAATATGATCTTGTGGTCCGACCCGCGTAGCATGATATTGTCTTCCTTGCAAACGGACTTCAACATTTTGTATATCCTATTCAAATCATCCAATTTGCCGTGGGTAGCCAACGCGTCAATCATGATCTGCCATGCAATGGAGTTTGGGCGCATCGGTTTACCACCAAAGCCCTCGAATGGATTTTCCGGGCCGCGTTCCAGCAGCAACAGCTTGTCGAACCAGGCCAACGCGGACTGAATGTCTCCAGTGGATATAAAACCAGCGATAACCGTTGTGAATGCCGATGAGGTGGGAATCGGTACATCTTTGGCAGTGAAATTGTTGGGGGCCGTGGAAGAGACTATCTGGTCGATGAGTTCGACGGCTTTGTCAGGCATGTTGGCACGAAAATATGCTTCCATCATTGCGTTCCAGACTTTAACTATAGCATGACGGCCATGCTCCTCATATTGGATTGGGAACGGTAGGAGCGTATTTGCTTGGCCGGCTTCACGGAAAGACCTGAAAACCTCTTCGGCATCTTCGATTCTTCCCTTGTTAGAGAAGGTCAGAAGAAGGTACATGTAGGCGCTAGTCGGGATTTTCTGCTTCACACTCTCGAGCTGGGCAAAGATATGAAGGGCGGAATCGACATCGGCATGGATAGCACACGACGACAACAACCTGAGGAAAATGTTCGCCGGGAGATCCTTAGCACCACCAATCGCGAGTACACCCTCGAAGAGAGACACTGCGGCCGAAATGTTATCTTCTGTCTTGAGGACTTCGATCCTGGCGCGGTCGGCCTCCTGGGTCGCTACCTCCTGGCGTCCGAATAGCACGGAACGTTTTCCACGAACTTCCAGACCAATGATGGCTTTGTGCACTTCGGAGTCGCGGAGAGTCAGGGCGTTGATTAATAATTCGTATGTCGTGATATTGGGTAACAGGGATTTCTCCAGCATCGAATTGTAAACCTTGATAATGCCGTTGAGAGTTTCGCCTGGCTTCCGGGACTCGATCAGAGCGTTTAATCCTGCGTTATAATCCTCGACTGTGGCTGATGGATGCGCCACGAGACGGCGAACAAGACTAGCAATAACGTAAACGTCCCCTTTGGCCTCCTTGAATGATTGTACATAACCCCTCGGGCGAGCACGCGGGGACGGAGGTGGTGTTACAGTTTGTGGGGCAGAAGGATCAACAACCACGGATTCCTTTGCTTTAGGAGAGGAAAAGCCTAGATGTGATTCGGTTGAGGACGTGGAAGTTGTGGGCTTAGCCTCCTCCGTAGTATCGGGGGGAGGTGTAGGGGGTAAATGGGGCGCAGAAGATGCGTCTGCGATGGGACTAAGTGGGGTTGATGTCGAATTGCGGCGGATGCGTAGAGGTGATGTTGGAGCGACGACAGCAATGGGATCTGCCAGCAGTCTCTCCTTCGCTGACGCCAAGGTCTCCGGAGAAGAAAATATGTGATTCGATCGTGCATGAAGTTGCACCGTCTTGAGGACCCCCATTTTTTCCCCGCGTTCGGTACGACCGGCAACACCTAGCGACACACTTGAACTCCTCATCCGTCGCTGCCTCTGGGGCTGGGGCAAACTAGGGCGTTTCGGGGTAGATAAAACGAAGTCCTCGGTGTCATCACTTTGTGAAAACTGGCCATCCTGTGAGGTAATGGCGTTGGCTTGGGTTACAGCCCGCCCTGCACTCTGAAGACGAACGATCAGATACGGAAAAAGAAACAGAAGCAATGAGCGCACATTGTAACCAGAGTAAAACCGACTGCCCGCATTGTATTTGGAACTACCTGAGCCAGCACCATTTCCCCGGTTTGAACCTGAACCTGACGAAGGGCCAGAAGACTGCAGTTGCAGTACATTCCTGAAGGTGTGGGTTTGGTTGTGGACAACCGCGACCGCACGGGTCGTGCTATGGAGTATGTGAGGCAGCATAAGCGCCTATAAAAGGTGTCTTGAACACCAGAATCTGGATATTGGGCTGTTCCCCGTTGTGGGTATCGTCGTCAGTTTCCGTCCCCAGTGAGCGGAACAGAAGGAAAAAAATTACAACCGTTGCCGGCGAAATGCGTGGCCACCAACACTCCTTCGGATCAATTCGGAGCCGGTCACGGGACTTAAGCGCGCACTTGTGCGCTTCCACGCGCTTGCCCATCGGAACGCGCAACTTGTGGGATGGCGGTAGCGACTGTTTGACACCATTCCAAAGCTTATGAATCATTAACTTAAGCGAATACCCCTTCACTGAGTCAGCCAAAGCCACTGCATGGAATACAGGATTAAAGAGAATGCATTATATTAGCCTTTATTTTATCAGCAGTCACCCACGCCAACGTCTCTAAGGAACCTCCAGAGTCGCAACGCATCGCAATATCCACGGACTCTAGGGCACCACACTCTGGAAATTCTCTATAGCTCTTCTCACCAATGTTGCACTTGGAGGACAGCCTCGCTTTACGGGCGAGCAAAGGTGATGAAATTGCAATTGCAAGATTTGATATGATCCGCCTGCGACGGCTGAACGAAACACCCTGTAACTGTGGGTGATGTACCGAAGTATCCCCAATTGGGGCTGCCATCGCCAAGCAGAGTGATACCCACAGACCTTGAGCATGATTGCCGAGCTCGGGGAATTGATATCAACGGCGAAAATACTGCAGCGTTTTTCCTTTCTCAACGTGTTGAAAAAAGCAAGTATATGCAGATTACAGAGGACACCGTAAGTATTTGCTTTCGCTGGAGTTCGAGAGGTACACGGATCTTTACTGATACTTAACATGAATCTTATAATTTCCCGATCGAGAGTTTGCGGCACCAGCTCGGACTTGTGCAGCGAAAGCAAGGCTTCCTCCTCCATTCTGGCGATTGCGCAGGGAGCTTTGAAGCATGCACGGGTATGAGTTTGAGGATCCCCTTTCACTGTTCACGTCATATAGCCATACTAGAATTGGTGAACAGCGGAATCTGAAGACTCAAATTTAAAACCTGCCATCAATTTTCCAACACGTCCTTTACCACACCAGAACTCACCACGAAGACCTATTGAGATGAGTAACAAATCAGTAAAATTGGCCTCGTAATGGAGGGTGAAACTCACCAAAGGAGGACTGATAACGACAAGATCCCACTCGACTTCGTTCTTGTGTTCTTCATAAAATTGCCACGCAGCTTTCGACTAACTCGTCGGTGTAGCTGTCGGTTTACCTACATATGAACTCCTCCGTTCGTCGCAGTGGATGCACTCCTCCTTTTGGGGAGTCAGAACCGTACATATCTCCAGATCGCGAAACCTGTTGGGCCGTGGATAAAGTGCACCATGGGTTTCATGATGTCACACCTGATTGTCTCAAGGAAAGTTGGGTGGTCCGCGTCTGGCGAAAAAATCAGGGACTACTAAGGAAGCAATGATCATGTAACAAAGAAACTCATGGAATGACATGCTTACCATAGGTTTTTATATCCCCTTGCTAAATTGAAGAAGTTTACGAACATCGCAAGGAATTCGAGGGATGGATTTGAGAAAGGACCTACTCCCCTCCTTTGCCACTGTCCCTCATTAGTATACGAATAATTTCCTGTTCAATAGATAAACGCGAACCTTTTTGAGAGGCAAAAGTACTAATTGATGGGTTTTATGAGCAATCAAAAAGGAACCACCAACTCACTCATGCTTCCTCCCCTTCTCCCTTACTGTACAAAGCAAATTCATCCTCGCCTCCTATGGTGCAGGAAATCGAAAACATCGGCAAATAATTCACTTGCCCCGGTATTCGCTCCTCCTTCCTATTGAGAAAATCAGATTTTCCTTCACGAAAATGGTTCAAGTCTCTCAAAGTGATGGGTATTTGCTGAGGACACTCTCAATATACTGCCTTTGATTTGCAGTGAACCTCACTACAGCGTGATGCCCTTCCATTTACCTCCAAATTGGTCGTCCAGGAAAGCCTTGGAATGGCGATGCCTCGACAGAACAAAAGCGTCCCCGGTTCCGACACACTACAATAGTCAATGCTTAGCCAATTGCACTTGTTCTTCGGAAATTTTCGTTATTAGGCTAGGGTTAAGCACGACGAAGTGGGTAACGTTTGCTTTACTTCCAAAAAGATTTTCTCGCATGACTCAAATCGACTCAGGATCAGCTACAAATCAAGAGGGGTAATTGTTGTAAGTAAATCTCTGGGGTGCGGGGTTTTTTCACGAGATGGAATTTGTTGCACAGCTATTTTGATTGGCGTTGCGTAGTGGGTCCACTCCATTCATCTCATCTCAGTGTCATGAATCATGATCTTCAACTCGGCTCGGGGTCAGCCCGGTGACTCCCAAAGAACGGCAACTCAAAGGAGGCCTTATGGATGGATAGAGTTCAACCAAGTAACTCGTTTTCTTACTGCACTTGTATCCGCACCAGTGCTGATAAGGTTTCACAGGCTCCCCGACTTACTCACATGAACGTTCCAATTGTCTTATAAGTCGATGCGATGGTTGACAATGCCACCTATCTGTGGTATCGCAGTGGGCAAGGGGGCGGTGCAGACCCAACTCACCAAGGCCCAGGAATTTTTTGGGATCATGCAGATCTGTTGCTTTTAAGTGAGTATCTAGATTGGATTGGGAGCGATTCCATATTAGTGGCCTGAAGTGACCAAGTAAATATGGACCCGGAATCTTCAACTTGATAACTTCAATTCTCCGTGAGATTCCATCCAAGCTAGTTGCTAGATACCAAGTTCATTCCAAAACGTCATCTCGTCATCTCGTCATCACGTGACTTCCAATTCAGTGCTTCGATCGTGGAATAACGCTGAAGGCGCCTTTGATGATATTAAGCGCCCGCCGTGTCATCATTCAATTTACTCGGTATATATCCTGATGGAGTTGGAAATGCGCATGCACAGCTCCGAGTCAAGCAATACGTAGAAAAATTACCCACATCCTCATCATGGCTCGTGGTTAGTGAACCCTTCGTACCTCGCAAGATTGACCCTGCTGAGTGCCTATCCTCCGGCGGAAAAAACCAAGACATAACCATAGGCCTCGAGGCTGTTTGGTTGACAACTGTTGTTCTCTTTTTGAGTCCGTCTCCATCAATCTTAAGTTGATGGCCAATATGGAAGATAACTTCTCGTCAAAATTGAGTAACGATGTTGGGCGATCCGACGCCTAACTCTGGATTTCATACCCTTCCTTGCTTCTTTACAGATATATTTCGCCAGGAATGAAGGGTTCAGTTCCAGGATCAGCATAGCACGAAAGAATTCAGCCCCGTTGTTACTGGATTGTGGGCGCGGTCCAGATTAAAGAGGCCGAGAAGCTGTGCATCCGAGTCGGAATCGATCTCCGGGAAACCGGAAGAGATTGATTTGGAAATAGTAGGATATCATTCCCAGAATCCTAGTGTGTGCAACCTACTATACTAACTTATCCCAAAGAGGAAATTCATATCATGAGCTGACCGAGCCGGTGCTCGCAGTATCCGACGTAGACAATACCGTCGGCTTAACGTGCATCCGTGCATGACGGTAGGATGGAATAACGACGAATTGGAATGGCCGCGCGCCCTCTGCGAGAGCGCAGAAATCGCACGTAATGGTCCAACCTCGTCCTGTGCCCTTGTTCTCCGAGGGGTTCCCGCGACCTCCGGACCTGCCAGAAGCCCTAATGTGGGTCGCAAGGGCCGACGACGCCTGGAAGGCTCCTTCGTGGGACAATCATCTGGCTCGCGTTCGGCTGCTTCGAAGTCTGGCCACGCCTCGATATCGCACATCGCAAAGAAGGTGGGATACAAAAGCATACCACCAAATGGCAAATCTGGACGTGGGGGAGGAGGGAGGAACTGGAGGTCCTTATACGTGGAGTAAAATGCCAGCGAGGGAAGACGAAGGCATCCATATGGTCCGTGAGTCCTAAGTTCGCCAAAAAGCTGCCCGAGCTCCTTCCAGTGCCACACCTCGGCGTCTTCCAGCAGCTTTTGTCTGTCCTCGTAAGGTGTGATGCAGTTCAATTCGACGAGTCGAACCTTTCCATCTGCAATCATGAAGCGATTTGTGAGGCATCCCCGGTATATGACACCGCGGTGTTGAAGTTCACCAATCGTCTTGTAAATGAGCGTAGCGTCCGATGGTTTAATCATTCTTCCCCATGCCGCCTCGCTAACGAGTCCAATGACGGTCCCATCCTCTGAGATGAGATGGCCCAATACCTCAAAAGTAACATCTAGGTCTTGCACTGCGCGGTATCCATACATACCCCGGTTGAGACGCCAAAATTCCATATCGTTCCAAGCATAGAAAACATCTAGTTTAAGAGCTTCATGTATACAACTGGCCTTCGAAGTTGAAATTCACATACCAACTTCCATTCCTCTCCAAAGTCCACGTCGCTCAAACCCCATTCCCCATACTGTATATTCAATGTCGGTTTCCCGAATCAAAGGGGCCCACAGTGGACAAGAAATCTTTTTGAATATCTTTTGGCGTTGAACAATTCGAAAGCCGCCCGTTTTATCTGGTAGTAAATAGCCCCAGTTGGTGGCACCAAATTCAATGGAAGGCAGAAGATTTTGCTACCATGGCAGAACCGATATTAAGTCAGCAAAGTAGTAGAGACCTCCGTCAAGCTCGACCTACGACGATTTCAAGATAGTGCCCGTATGTGTGTCTCGTTCGGACTTCCAAGTCCCAGTCCGTTTCTATATCATTTGTACCCAAGCCTTCAAGGTCTTTACTGGCAGGAAACTGTATCGTTACTGTCTGCCTGTCTTTCCAGAGCACGAAAGTGCCTCCATTCTCGAGTTTGCCGCCGACCAGTGCAGCGACAGTCGGAGGGATGGGGCAGCGTCGGGGGATGGAATGGAACGTAATGTCGATATGCATTGTGGGTACACTTGGGTATGATGAGGGTTTGTGGGCAACCTACGATAGATCGATCTTGAAGCCTCATGGTCAGCCTTATTTGGCAAGTGTGTGAACACAAACTTGCCTAGTTTGGCCGTGATCTGCGTCGTTTAAGAGTTACATTTTCAATTAAAAGTCCTCACAATCCTGGATAAAAGAGGCAAGACCGCCCATCCTTCTGACTCCCATTTATCCTCAAAAAAATAATTTTTTGCCAGGCCCTCCCTAGGCGGCACCGTTCACAAGACAAAAACAGGTATTCAGCTTAGTATCACTACCGCGACTTGAGCAATCCTTAACGATGAGTCAAGAATGAGCGCCTATCTTTCCTCTCATAAGATGGGTCGCACTGGGAGGAGAAAATTAGAGCCCTTCACCAAAGCAAAATTCACTCGAGAAAATGTGTACTGTATGGACTGCTCACTGCCCGAAGTGCGGAAGAACACACTACGATGTCCGTCCATGCCATCCCAAATTTCTATGTCCACAAGCCCAACATATTCGTGAATCAAGAACAATTCAAGTGTATTGTCCCAACTGCAAATGATCCTAAATCGGCTCGTAATTCCACGCCAACACTTCACAATTTTCTGGTACGCCGTGTGATTTTTAACTCCTCCTTCCCAAATTCATTGAAATCGGCAAGCAGCTCGGATGTGATAGGTCAATATGGACAACCTTGCCTCGCAACTGTCTTTGTGACCGCTGGAAAACACTCTTTTGTATTCGGTTTCCCCGCTCTTTCCCTTTGCCATCGGCCAACGACCGTCAACTCTTAAAGCGTCTTTCGCGCTCGGTCTCCAAATCCCCAGCTCCTGGAATTGCGCTCTTTTTCAACGTCAAGACCACGGTCCTCAGATCGTGCGAAAAGTTATACAGGTTCCCTTTTAATCCGCTGCCCGCTGTGGCTTTATTTTCCTCGCGCATAATTGTCTCCAGACGCTTGCCGCGTCAGTGTATCCTCAATCTTCCCGGCCTTCCCTGTATCATATTGCATTCCCGCATCATGTATTAATTCTGGCATCTCATGTTTCTGCCTCTGGATCTGATTCATCTGCCCATTGCCATCACCCTGCATTTTCTGCCACATCGGACGCACAACTCCCATGACCACCAGACTCTCACACTGCACTGTCGAACGCTCACATTCCATCCTCATTTGTAACATAACCTTATTGGTTATTCATAATCTGCATCACTAATACTTTATGCGCCATTTATTTTTGTTTTACATAGTACCAGTAACACTTCCAATTAATTGTAATTTCCGCCACTCCCCACTCAAAATTCTAGAAATTGAAAGACATAAAACCGTACCTAAATTCCCACATGGATGTATGTAGCCCACCGGCTTGGGTGAACACCGTTTTGCTGGAGTTTTTGAACTGCACGATCCAGTGCATACGGGATCACCTTTGGGTCAAGTGAAGCTGTCGGATCCTTAAATACCTCTTCATAGATCGAACGGGCGATTAAAGGCCCATCGTTGTCATTCATAGACCTAGAATATTTTAGCTCCAGAAAGGTTAGATTTTAGACATAAATTCGTACCAGAGAGTCCCAATAACGCTCGAGAATCCTAATCTCGGACAATAAATTGGTGCTATAAGGCAGAATGCGCAAGTTTCCACTCACCGGCGTAAAGCATAGCTGCGGAAAGATTGAGCGATTCATCTGGAACCTCTTGATCATTGGAAGCACTTTCACAGGCACTAAGAAATGCAAGAAACGCCTTTGGAGGGCGACAGCTAATGAGCTTCGCGACCGTTAAGCGCCCATCATCAAGTTCGAAGCCGCTATTTAAAGGATCGGCACGATCCTGATGGCCGTGGCATGCCAAGTGGAGTATGGATGCTTGTTTAAGGAATTCCACGGCTTCATCTACGGTCCTGTTTGCATTCGATGATATGAGAGGGCCGCTTCCAATCCGCAATAATTGACGAGGTGGGTTCAGGCTCTCCACTAGCGCAAGCTCTTTTGCCGTGTTAGGAAGACTCGCGTATCCTTTCGTTGTAGGTTGGCAGAGTACCAAGGAACGCAAATCAGAGACTTGGATGGGGGGACCCCGGGATACTTTGGAACGAGCAGAGATGAGTGCCGACAATGTAGGCGTAAAAGAGGACACGGCGTATTTGGAAACAGATTCCATGTTTTTTGTCCCAAACCCAAACCCAGCGGCGTGAAGTGGTAGGAATGTGAACTCCCCAGTAGGACACCACCACAACCTTGGACGTGGATTCCCCGGCGGGGACACCTGTACATTCAACGGGTGAGAAGGAGAATCACAGATTGCCCAAAACGCATGTGTACGCACCGATGAAAGCAGGCCTATAAACTCAAAGATTGGCTTTACGATCAGATTCCACAACCCACCCAGAAAAGATTCGTACGAAGGCCCTCGAGGCGCGCCTTTGGGCCTACCGGCCCTCTCTGCGCCCGACCCACCGTCATCAGCCTGTTCCTGGATGCTCCCCCGAGCAGAAGTGTTTGCTTGATTTAATCCTCTTGTCAAATTCTCCAGAGCAACGCTCGTAAGGTCGGGAAGGAAAACTGAGTTTACCCCTTTGGTGGTTATCACCAACGCAGCATATGCCGAATTGGTACCCATTAGGACGATCACTGGGCCTCCCACGGAGGCTTGCAACAGATCTTCGTACCCTTTTGGTTTCAAAAGATTCTCGAACCCAGGAATCTGACGAGCCTCGTCCAAAAGACGAGCAAAACTAGCCTCCAACTCGAACTGCCATCTGAGGTCCTCCTTCGACACATACGCCACCGACTGCGACTTGCATGAATCCAACGCGTGAGCTGTGTCCTCGAGTTCCCTTGCGAGATCTTCAGGTAATCCGTCGAAAGTTGCCTGTAATCGTAACAACTTTGTCCAGAAAAGCGTCCTAGAGCTTTCGATGAGCTCAAGGCATCGTTCGGGACCACGGGACAATAAAGCTTGCAGGGGAGCAATCCGCGCCAGATGCGGGGAACTCCCTTGCTTCATTTTTGCGATACGAGTGCCGAGCTGGACCTCTCTGGGATCCATATAGACCCTGTCAGAGACCTGGTGAACCACCGTCTCCGCAAGGTAGGAAAACTGGGATTCAGTTGTGTGGATATCTTCCTCAATGCTGCGCCTGAGGGCTTTGATCGTCCTTGGCTCAAGGGGCATCTTGAAATATTCGTCTCCTTCGTTGTATATCACCTTCTCGACCCCGGGCAAAATCACGCTGTGCGCGATAGAATGAACTTCCAATTCGCTTTGAAACGAAGGTGGGGGAGCCATGAGATCGTTGGGCCACGCAGGAATATCTGGCATGCCGAGAATGGAGGAGGATTCCGAAACGGGGCTGGCAGGGACCGATTCCTGGATTACCTGTGGGAGATACGAAACTTTTGTAGGATGGTATCGAAAAATGCAATTGTGGCTGGATGATGTTGGTTCAGTCTGCTTGGTCGGTCGGGTCGCCTGGTAACTAAAGATCGCAAAAGGAACCTCCCCTAATCTCGGAGAGGAGGTGCCCATGGAATTGGGTTGAGTAAGAGCGATAAGTGCCTGTGTTAGAGATTGCTTTTCTCTACGCCAGTGGCTTCGAACAATATCTTCGTTTTGCCGGGTATCTCCGAGTTGGAGGTGCAAACTCTGGTGATACATCCTAGCAGAGAGTTCGAGGTAGCCGGGATTACGGCAAATGTCAAGCGCTACCGACCTCAGCATGTCGGATACATGAAAGAGACAGAAAATTTTGGAGGCAAGGCCGAAGTTTCCAGCATTGATACCACCATCCAAAACAAGGTCGAGTGTCGATTGCTTTGTTGTACCTGAAATCTCCGATTCCATGTCATCCAACCCGTTGATATAAAGGTCTAGTCCAGTGTAGAGGAAGTTGAGCGCGTCGATCCACTCTTCAAATTCTAAACTTCGTGACAAGTACAGCAGCGCGGTCGCTGTTATCATCTCCAGAGCGGAGACAGCGAAAGGGCGTCCAATAGGGAGAATTTCCCAGAGCGTGGTGAAGTGGTCTATCGTTTGTGTGAGTAATTCTTCAGATTCTCCAAAGTATTTCAAGCGGTTATGAAGCATACGACCAAGCATGACGACCTTCCTGGCTTCCGCGAACCAAGGACTATCACCCCTGGATTCCACCGCTTCTCTAAAAAGTTGCAGTGACAGGGCGAGAAGGGCGGTTCTTCGAATTCTGGGTTCACTGAGAAATTCAATGGCATAGTTCGTGGCCAGCTCCATGGTGCCGATGAAATGCATAGAGGTCCCTCGTTTCTGTGCTCGAAGGAACTGGTTGATCAGCGTTGACGATATTCCAATAGCCGCATCATCCGTCTCGTAATCTCTGAGGTCCCCAACCAACCGATGGATTAATTGCGTGTAACCTGGTTCGTGTTCCAAATTGACCCTTGCCATCTGTCGGGCTGCTCTCTTCTTGGTGGCGAGACTATGGTCTATGAGGAAAATAATGTAGGCAATTACTCCGGGAGACCTCTTCCAAGCAGCAATGGGTCCAACGCCATCGACATCTTTCAAGTGCCTCGATTTCTTGAAAAGCCGATTCAGATCGTCGGTTTGGTCGCTAAAGCGTTTGAGATCGTCGGGGGATAATCCGCTGCAAAGTCGTTGGAGGTGTTCGAAGAAGATATAATGCGTAAGCCCCTCAGAATTTTCTGCGACAAATTTATCAACCCCGAACTTTACAAGGGAAGCGGAGGAACCGGACTCACGGAGGAATTGTTGATAGTCAGATGCAGGGACCATTCCTAATTTAAAGATGCAAATATGGGTTCCGACTGGGGCCGCTTCATGCACTTTTGTTTTCGAGAGTGATGAGCGGTGCAGAACGTCTCCGTGGATTTTAAATTTTAAGAAATTGAGAGTCGGGGTCGTATCGATGCCATGCCTTCCTTGCTGGGATGCTGTGATACGGCGCTGAAGAAACCTCTGAGCTGCTTCCCATTCGGTTTTCCAAGCCGTCTGGTCGTTAATATCCAGTGGCCTGAGTGGATCAGGTACCTCAGCATCGAGGACGTCAGCCATGTAAATCAGGCAAATCGTCCGATCGCTCGAGCAACTGTCGATGGCATTCGATATAAGGAGAAGCGTGTTATTATGCACCGACGAGAGGTGTGATTGTTGCCCACAAAGGATACAGCCCAGGGAGTCAATTGACACCAACAACTCCTCCGATTCTAAGCTCTGCGAAAGAAATAAGATGGCGGAAATCACGAGAATTTGGAAGGCGGTGTGGAGGCATTCCGGAGATGGGGATAAGCTGTTTAGTAACCGCAAACTTGCATTTACCGTCGGTTCCAAATCCTCCTCCGGTACAAGCATTTCGTCACGATTTCGAATGATATTCGCGAGGATCACCTTCGTTCTCGTGTCCCCAAACACAGAGATCCAGGGAGATGCGAGTGAGACTTGGCAGGCGTCGTTCACGATATTCCGGGCAGCCTCGAGCGCTTCTTCTACCTCTCCCGTGAGAGAATATTGGAGACATGCGCATGCATGTTCCATCGCGGCCATAAGGTACATGATACTTCCTGGGTCTTGCACAGCAGAGAAGCGCTCTAGGAGCTCAATCCCCAGTTGTAGATATGTCAACGCCTTTGTCTGTTCGAACAGGTCGATCGAGCGATTTGCGAGGAGATGGAAGAAACGTGCGTATCCGGGCTGATCGACAAGGGAGATCGTGTTCAACATTATGTTGGATGCCTCGGAGATGTCATTAGGGAAGCTCTGGAGTGAATATCGTTGTAATAACAGAATGGCATAGAGGGCCTTCCGGTCGTACGATTCTGGACTGGCGGAAAAGAGTAGTATTCCATTTTCAGGCTCGAATAAAGCCTCGGACTTGGAAAGATATAGGATGGTGTCGAAAAGCGAGAGGGACTTCACTACCTCCCAGATCCTCTTTGAAAACAATGCGGACTCTGAGGCTGTCACTGGTTCACGTAGGAGTCAATGTTACGGACGCGAAGGGAAAGCCAAGTCCCACTTTTGACGTGTTCTGCCTTTGCAGGCTAGTTCCTTGCCGCAAAAGAAACTTTCAGGCTAGGGACAGAGAGTTTCAGGAAGTTGGACCCACTGGGAGATACATACTCAGTTCTAACTTCGTGAACGTTTGTTGAAAGCAGGCAAGCCGCAAAAGGCAGAAATCGTCGACTCGCTCAGGCCATATGATCGATCACATGGTACTCTGCATCGATATCGTTTTGGTTGCATTTAGGTATGCTTGGCTCAAAATAAATAATCCTTGCCTTTCTATGATGATAGGTATTAGGCATGTGCTCGTTTGCCACGAGTTCCCGGAATGCGATTCAATGTATAACACGGTCCTTTGAATCGCAACTGAATGAGAGTCGTACATTGACAAAGGTGATCTTGCGTCCCTTCATGATCACATTCACACCCAGTGTCTTGTCAAGGAGTCTTTAAATTTATATGGGCCCAGTTTTTCACTTTGAAGAGTCTACCAGCTGGCTCTATCATGGTTTTAAAAAAATCCGATTGCCATAGTTTGCGAACGCGTTCCTCAACTCCAAATTCCAAAGAACTAAAGAACATTACAAGATAAATAAAGCTTGTGAAAATTAGAATGTTGCGCACATTGCTCATAAACAATACACACTTGAAGATCATCAAATTTCAAATCCCATCCTCACCAAGCTTCGCCTCCTGCATCGTAACCCAAAGCCCACCCTATAAAACACAAACGATCAAAACCCCTCCGCAAAACTCTCCAAGAAATGCACAGAGAGGACAAGAAAAACCACACATACCTGGACATACATCGTCAAATGCGTTCTCGGCCTAATCTTCTCCCTTCCCTTCCTTCCCTCCTTATCCTCCGCCCAATCCGGCGGCGGGCGCGAATCAAGAGGTTGAGCATCGGACGCCAGAGAAATCGCAGAGAAATTCTGAAGGAGCCGGACGAGGAAGAACGACGCTTCGTGGTATGCGAACTATATGGATCGTAATGGTCAGCCATTACCAGGCCCCTTGGAATTCGGAGGAGGAGGAGGTAAAAGAATGGATGTACTTACCTGTTGCCCAAGACATATCCTCGGACCAGCATTGAAAGGGAGGAATATGAACGGATTCGGGGTGAGGTACTTGTGCAACCGTTCGTCCAGAAACCGGTCCGGGTCAAATTCAAGAGCTACAATTTTTCCCCCACTTGCGTATAAATATATGCGATGTCGATAACATACACAAGTAATCCGTACCATCTGGGCCCCATAAATCTTTTCTGCGGTGCATCATGAAAACAGCATATGGTGTCCTAATTCAAACAAGAATCCGTTGAACAGATGCAATTCAAGAATTGATCGAACGCATTACCTCGTATTCGCTGGAATAAACAAAGATTTCCCTCCAGGTTTCTTATTCGGCCATGTCGTCGCATTCTTTGATGTTCTGGTTGATAAAATGAGAGCTGACCAAAGATGAAATGGACAGCTGCTGAATACCTGAGGTTAAAAGGACTAAGGTAGGCAACAATCGAAAGATCAGTATAAGTGTCCAACTGCGAGGTAAAGAAGAACATACACAACAGGATACAGCCTCAAAGTTTCTGTTTCCAAAGGTAAGAAAGCGACAAGCAAGTTCAGAAAAAAATAAAAAGAAGCGCACCATTAATGACAGCTTTAAGAAACTTCATATCTCTAAAGTCGTCATACGTAGGCCTCCTCTGCGGACCGATTTCTCCATAATTTCCTGACGCAGACGGCGGAGCACCTCTGGGTGTTCCGCAAGCATGTACACCGTAAATGTCAACGTGCTCGCAGTCTACCATCATAATAACCAACCTTGATGAACGGACAATCCTCAACCATCGAATAAAACAAACGCACCGTATCCCGCCCAGCAACCAACAAAGACATAATCTCATCCCGAAGCGTTATCGGATCCTCCGTCGAATTCACCAAATTCTCCAACAACGTTTCATCATCGCGATCCTTCTCCAAGCCTTTCGAATCCACTTCCGCGTCTCTCTTCCGCTGAATAGCCTGAGCGACAATCGGGTTGATGAAATCATGCACGACGCTCATCGGTTTCTTCAGTTTATCTTCCCAAAACTCTGCAAGAGGCCAATGGACACCGAAACGCATACGGAAGGCCAAGATATTTTGAGCTTCAGTGAAGGCAGTTACGAAACGCGAAGAAGGATGGTCTTCCGAGGGCGAAGAGGAGGCTCCGGTGGTTACATAGTAAGGATACGGAAGGCCACCAGAGAGCGAGCCAACGTCGTTGCCGAAGAGGAATTCCGTGGCCGAGTCGAGCGTAAACCGAGAAACCAAGTCCTGCAACGAGAATATCGTTCAGTACAGCCAGCCAGGCATTTACACTGGAAAGGAAGGAGAAAAACCGAACCTGAAAATCGACAGGGTGCCCTTCGTGCAGACGGTTCTTGAACTGGCGGATGGCATCCTCTGCATGGCGGTCAAAGTTATCGAAATGGCTGATTCGATCCCTGCTAAAGAAGGGGCGGGTCATAGACCGATGGAACTTCCACAGCTCACCTAAAAAATCCGTTGGCCTATGTTACATAAATAAAGAGACGCATTCAAGACTCACCATCTGCTGCAAACACGCCAGTTCCCAGCAAAGGGTAAAAAAGGTGCCTAATCTCTGGTCCTTTCTCAAAATCATCAAACTGGGTAGCGAGTATCGCCTTGATATGTTCAGGCTCTGCAGTGATAATCTAACACCACCTCGAACATTTAGAAACTTTTAGAAACGCAACCATAAGAACGACATACCCGATTCTCAAACAAAATCCGCCGATTGAAAGTATAACTCCCCAACTCCTCACAAATTTCATCAAACCCATCACCAGGATACCCTTTCTTAAACTGCCTCAACCCACTAACCAACCCCTGCGTGCCTCCCGGATACGGATCCCTAAATCTCGGCGGCAGCACAGCACCCCGTTTCGAAGCTTCCAAACGAATGGAAACCTCCTCGCGCAGAACAGAGCACATCAATGCCACCGGCAAACTCATCACCATCGCTAGCACAAGCCACCACGTCGAAATATAAATTCCATAGTTCGCTCCGACGAAGCGAGCAATCCCGTACGTGAGTGCCGGTGGCGAAAGGATCCTAGGGGAGCTCTGGATAAGGTAAAGCAACCCAGGCGGTAGGTCGTTCATCCTGGATTCTCAGCAAAGGACCCGAATCGCTGCGAGTCGCGCTTTTTGTTTGCTCTGACCGTGAATCTGCTACGAATGATAACATTTCTATTTTCACCTCCTGGCCTCGATATGCCCATGTGGTGATTCAGATCCCCGAGATGGCCGTTCAAAATATTGGTACGAGGTCAGCAGATATTATGCGGTCGTCGATGAGTGAGAAGGTTCGGCTGGAAATGGAATGTGCTGATCATGACGTCAATCACAACCACAGCTGCAAATGATTATCTAGCGGCGAGCGCAGATCTAGCGAATAATAGACCATCTAAAAATTGCTTTGCGTCCAGGTATATCTACAAAAGGTACAATTTGATTCGACTTTACATAACTACACGACTTGGAAGGTTTTTCGCGCGATAATCCAACATGTAAACCCAGTCTTTTACAGACGGTCGACGTTGCCGAGATCCTTGCAGGCCTGCTTGACACGTTCAGCAAGAGTCTTCTCACCCTCACGCACCCAGACACGAGGATCGTAGAACTATTCAAGAAAGACGTCCGTCGTCAGTGGCGCGATTCCGATGAAAAGACTACAACACGAAAAATCTCACCTTCTTGTTGGGCTTGTCGGCACCATCGGGGTTTCCTACCTGCGTCTGGAGATAGTCCTTCTTTTTGGTGACGAAGTCCTAGCGAAAGCACCATCAACATGTGCAACCAGAATAAAGGCGAGGAAGAAAAAACACATACACGGACACCAACAAGGTAAGCAAACTGGGTGTCGGTGTCGACGTTCATCTTGACGACACCATGGCCAACAGCGGTGGAGATCTCCTCCGTCGAGGATCCAGATCCACCATGGAAGACAAGGTAGCTACAATCCAATTTTTACATTCAGCGCGCACCTCAAAAACTATCCAAATAAAAAACCACATACATCGGCTTGGTGTCCTTCTTACCCACCTTCTCCGCGGTGTAGATCTGGTGCTTCCCAAGGAGATCCGGGAGGAGCTTGACATTTCCGGGCTTGTACACACCGTGCACGTTTCCAAACGCAGCCGCAATGCTAAAATTGGGTCCGATCGCACTGAGGGCCTTGTATACGTCATACACGTCCTCAGGCTGGGTGTACAAGCTAGCGTTATCAGCGCCAGTGTTATCGACACCATCCTCCTCACCACCCGTAATACCGATCTCCATCTCAAGCCAGAGACCGATAGGGGCCATCCGCTTGAAATACTTGGCGCAGATTTCGATATTCTTTTCCTTGGGATCTTCCGAGAGATCCAACATGTGTGAAGAGAACAGGGGCTCTTGGTGTTCTTTGAAATATTGTTCGTCAGCCTCGAGCATGCCATCGAACCAAGGAAGAAGTTTCTCGGCACAGTGGTCGCTGTGCATCACGACGGGACTGCAGTGTTGACCAAAAATTTAATGACGCGATGACGTAGACAGAAAAACGATGACGACACGTACACGCCATAAGCCTTGGCCAGGGTGCGGACATGGTGGGCAGCAGTGACGGCACCGAGGATGGAGGCTTGTTGCTTGTCATTAGCAAGGCCCTTGCCCGCAAAGTACGCGCTGCCGCCTTGTGAAACTTGGATGATGATGGGAGCTTTGATGTCCCTGTCAATGTGATGTGATAAGATAAAAAAGAGTGAGAGATATTTTTGTTGGCGTTCTCACCGAGCCGCTTCGAGGACAGCGTTGGCAGTGGAGGAAGAGGTAACGTTCTACGGAAATAAAAGGATTAGAATTGAACGAACGCGGGGATCCGAAATGTCGGACTTACGATAGCCTACAAAGCTCAGCGACGTCGTCAACTCCAACAATGTTTCGATACTCACTGGAATAGCAAACTAGAACACTTGGTTAACAATCGCCCACACAAATTCCCGCCGAACCAAAGAAAACCCTGCTCACCTTGTTCTCCTTCGCATAATCGAATAATTTACGAACGTTATCGCCGGTCAACACGCCAGCCTGGTCAATCAAAAGTTACAGTAAATCCCAAGGGGTTCGCAGGGTGCAACTTACAGGTACGATATCGAGGACACCCATAGTAAAATTAAAAGTGTATGGTGGTGGTTTAGGTTCAAGGCGAGTTCGCTGGATTTCGGGAAGGCAAATCCGAATCGAATCATTATCATATCACGTGATGCAATATCTATCTCAGGCGGTAAGCCGCCCCGCTTTCATGTTCCGTGTAAATTCACAGGACGAAATGCTTAGCCTTCGTATGGGACGCTAGTTACATAGGAATGCATATTGAGACTTTCTTGATGCACCAAATAAAATAAACAGGGATGCAAAGGGTAGCAAGTACAGGATAAGAAACAACGATAGATAAGCCGACAACACCGAAAAAAAAACTAATCGCTATCGCTGTCGCTGTCACTAGAATCAGCCTGATCATCATCAGTGCTGCTCTCATCATCGCTCTCCTCGTTCGCCCGGATCTTCTTCACCGGCCCTCCACGCATAGCCGCCATCTGGCCCGCCAAGGTATCTTCATCCGGTTCCGAGATCTCGTCGTCGGATGGCTGGTCATCCGCTGCCGGCGGATCCTCGATCTTGAGCGTAATATCTACGCAGGCCTCCTCGCCCACAAAGGTATCGCTGACAACATAGACCTTCCATGTGAACAGTCCAGTGTTAGGAGGTCCTTGGAACTGGATCTTGTACGAGCGGTAGTCCCGGCCTTCACCTGGCTGTGAGTAAGGGATTTCAGCGATCTTGATAGGCGGAACCACGACACGGTTGGATTTGTCGTCAGCCAAGACAATCCACCATGAGGGTTTGCGTGTCTAGTAGAGAGATAAAATAAGCTATGAAATGGTATAAGCAAGATAACAAAACTCACACCGGGCCAGAATGGCGCATGCGCCGCTCCATTAAGTTGTGCCGTGGGGAGTTCCTCCGCATCCAGGCGGGAAGACAAGAATTTCTCATCGATCTCTTCGTCTTTCTGCACTCGGGTTTTGGTGTCTTCGACGCTTAGTTCCTTGTTCTCCGATGATGCACCAGGCGGCGATATCCGTAGCTTGACCAACAGGTAGATAATAGACGAGGGCGTGACAATCCGTTCTCCAATGACTGAAACCAGGGTGAGCTACGGAACAAAAAACGGGAGATGGAATATTCACCTTTGAAAGCAGCTTCAACAATTTCCACCCGGCCCCATTTCTCCAGCGTTTTCTTGACATCCTTGGATCGAGGGTCATCCTTCTCCTCCAACGAATGCAAAACATCAGACATATCCTTAGCCTTGGGTGCAACAGCTGCGATATCCTCAGCGCTGATACCTGGCAGCTGGGTCAAACGGAGTTTCTCAGATGCGCTAGGTGGAAGTGCTTGAGCAAACGCAGCATATAACCGCATGATAGCGAGGGTGGGGAGGAGCCATGTTCGCGCGATAGAAACGTTGAGAAGGGCATTGAGAAGCAAAGGAGTTTGTAGGAGCACTTCTTTTTGCTCTGGATCGGAAGTTAGCTTCGAAGAAAGAAATATTGGACAAAAATGATGGTCGCACGTTTTTTGAGTCCTGCATCATTCACCTCCAGCCGAAGAAGATGAGCGTAGAGAAGAACGAGGGCTTTTCTTCGAGACTCATGGAGCTCTCCGCTATAATTCTCCGCGAGTTTCCTTACTTCCGTCCACTTTGCGCCCAGTTGTTCCTTGACTTCCGCCTCAAGCTCATCAAGCTCAGCTTTAGATTGAGTTTTGACCGCTTGAAGTTCCCATTGATAGGCCTTTCCAAGAGCGCCAACAACCTCTTCGACAGAAGACTCTTCCTTGATTGTTTTGAAGAATGCAGCTGCGGATTGAGCGTTGATACCATCCTTTGTCTTCTGTCGGTTGCCAAACCACCATTTCCCCTGAAATGTCTTGGATGAGACCATCAACAAAATCACGATATAATTCGCAACTTACAACAAGAGCGGGCAAAGCACCTCCAAAGACGACTCCATAAGCTGCCAGCACCCAGATCCTATTTTTGCCTTCAATAATCCATTTTGGAAGAGCAATTCCCATCGTGGTGCTCTGGGGACCGTCGGGGTGATTATACTTGATCCAGTTTTCTTTAATCCGTTCGTCCGTCAGTCTGACTGAAATCAGAAAATTTCTTCCTCGTCAGAAACAATTTCATGCTCACGATTTGTAGGCTTTGGTTAATTCGACGAAGCGCTCTTGGATAGCTTCGATCGTCAGGTTGGCAGTCGCCTTGACTTTATCTGGATGGCTTGAATTTCGAGTCAGCAAAGTGAATATAATGAGCGGGTTGAAATATGTACTATAGCTTCGACAGCTTTTTGAAATGAGATTTGATGTCCTTGTCGGGCGTGCTCTGCAGAAAATATTAAGTGCCTGCGCCTTCCGTGAAACAGCCCAATCGACGTACACTTTTAATGCCAAGGATTTCAAACGGATTATAGATTTTGCTTTCGACTTTCAAGAGCGATACCCGATAACACACAAATGCGAACAGTGACCATCCACCGAGCAAGAAATATGTCCTGGCAAAGGTGAGCGTAAGCTAATGAAAACCTATGACCACTCACTTTCGGCTGATCTTAGGATTGAATAGCGATCCCTTCTCCTGCTTGCTAATTCTCTGGCGTTGTTCTACACATGGTGTGCATTGGCATCCATCGGTAACTTTGTTGTCTAATTGAACAGTTAACACACATCCATAGGTCGAATAAGACCTTGCTCACCGGTACTTTTCGTAAATGAGGATATCGTGAAAGGCACGAGAACCAGAGCAAGGAATGTGATAAGGAAGTACGCCGCCATTACACCAGCCTCGTCATATTCGTATGTAGCCATCCTTGGGCTACTTGGATTTCACCAGAGTTTTCTGGCAGTTCACGGTTCGTTTCTCGATATTGAAGGGCTGGATCCTTTAAAAGAGTGGATGGGGGAGAGAAAGAGGATACGTATCCGCTGGCGGAAGTCAAGTTAGGAAAAGCACCTTCAAATCGACGTGTCCGAATGTCCGTAATCGCACGTGATGCAGCGTTCTAAATATAATTCAGTCACGTGTCGGTTCGCGTCAGTTTTTAAGTGCCTTCGGCGACGCGTCTTGGACGCGTTGTTCCAATTTAAAGATTCGAACTTTACTATATCATGTATATACGACTCCAAATCGCCCTTAAATCGAAGGAAAACTACACCAACCCCTTCGTCGAGGGTTTAGGTTCCGCATACCTAAAGCGGCGAGCGTCCATATAATGATCGACAAGGCAATTTAAATAAATCAATCGTTCATTCCATGTACTGGAAATTTGGTCATTCAAAGGCTTGTTCTCTTGAACGCCCAACTTGACAATTTATATCAAATAATAAATCTAGGAGCCTCTAATTTAACGATTCGGAAGCGTCTAAGCGAAAAAATAAATAGGTCCTCTCAAAGAGAACGGTGCACATCCTCAGGAATCTTCTGTACTGGCATATGGTCCTGGTCATCGTCATAGCCTTGATGTTTACTCTTCATCATATAAGGCGATGCGGCACGCGATGACTGTTTCTCTATATCAACGTCAATTTTTCGCCGACTCATATGGGGGTCGCCAATACTGGTCCGAACGTCCATTCTATCGACTACGATTTCTTGCTCGGTCCGGATTTGGATGAGACCGAAGCTATTGGTCGAGTTCTGGCGTACATTTCTCCCAGTACCACCAGCGGTCCAAATATCCTGCAAAAGAATTAAATTGAATGAGCAAGCGTGCATCATCGGGGGGAGATTGCTTTACCTTGCTTGCAGTAGGAGTGGATCCTGCACCGCCGTTATTAATTATCGCGATGCGGTTGTCTCTTGTGAGCAATGTACCAAGAACAGCCTAGACGACGTTCGTTAATCCAGACTTCATCCTAGTATCATGACCGAAAGAACTCACATTCGTATATAACCTCCCAACGGGCAACAAGAACACGATGTAAGTCGTTGTTCCAGGAGAAACGACGAAGGAGATCAGGGCGAACAACGAGAATACACATGCAAAGGCTCCTGCTTGGACACTCCCAGCAATTATGCGAGATAGCTGAGAAGGCATGTGGCTCATGAATCGAGAGCCGAGTTGGACGAAAACGAAGGCGAGGCTCCCTATATTTTGGAACAACAACAATTTAGCGCGGGTTCTATGGAATTAAGAAGATTATGCTCGCCTGATATCGTCATATCAACGACGACCTGTGTCACAAGCCAGCTCAAAATGAGACTCCTGTACATACTCGGACCTGCAAGACTAGAGGTCCCATACAAGTGCTCGGTCAGTTGCGAATTAAGTCGGTGGAAGAGGATGGAGATCATACACATCAAACATGGTGACTTTATTGATCAGGCTATAAATTCCAGAAGCCCCCCCAAGAACACAGGTCGCGCAGGCGAGAATGCCGATTATAATGAAGGTGACCTTTCGTGTGGTCAAGACCGAAATTCTGACAAGGAAGTCTTGCATAAATAACAGAGACTGCTGAATGTGCGCTCATACCTGTATCCCAAGAAAGCATGCGCGACGACGCCAGAAATTGCGTTACATATCGGAATAACAGCGAATGTCCACAGTCCGACTATTAACGTGTTATATCTGTTGCTGATCAGGGATGGGTGGACCTCTTACCACTATGAAGCGCCGTCGTGTCAAGGTAGTTTTCGACGCTAGGTTTAGAGCGACATATCAATACCTAAACCAAGGGTGAAGGCAAGAGACGCACCAGTATACCCAGACCATATATATCCCCCTACATTCAAAAGTGGCTGTGTTAATATCCGCGCGAGCCATCGTTCGGACAAGGCTTACTCCCCGACTTGGAAAGCATCCACGAGACAAAGCAGCAAAACGATAGCTCTGAAGGAATATTAAGATTACCACAAATCAGACAACAAGAAGCCAAGACGTACTGGATACCCCTAGAGTCGTTGAATTCTGTTCACCAAGCGCCGTGTTTTAGCGAGGCTTGCCGCGCACTGGTTGGCCGATTATGTGACTCACTGACGCTTTGGTACGTCGCATATTGAAAGCCGACGATCCCAGTGAAGTAGATATTGACTGAACAATATGAGTCAATCCGTAGCTCATAGTGGGTGAGAGACCTCGCTCACTAAATGTCGACAGAACCATGGGACCTGCAAGTCACAAAAAGGCCAATTCAGCTTCCTTCCGGATGGACGATACATATGCCAATGGAAAAACTCGACTGACCCAGAACATAATCATATTGACCCATCGCAGCAAAAGAGCGTCAGATTAGCCCTCTGCAACGAGCGAAGGACAGAACTTGGAAAGAACGGAAGAAGGAACAGGAACCGGAATCCGAAAGCCCTCTATTATTTAAATTGACTTTTTTTTTCTCCACTTGCTTGTGTTGCCTGGTCATCAGAACAGCATCAGGACCTTGGCTACTTAATCTAACCGGAAAAAAACGAAGACCTTCTATTCCAGGTATAATACATACAGGGCTCGGACGAACCCCTCGTGGAAGCATCAGGGCTTGACCTGAATCCGGAAACAGGTTTTCCTTATGAGTACATTTTCTCACCCACACGGTCATGCCCCTGCGAATATCGCCGATCCGCCTGGAAATTAGATCAAGCGTGTAACGTAACCGTTGCCTCCAAGACTCATGTTTTCCCACCAGCTATGTTATCTCCTTGTCATCCACCATGGCAATAGAAAATACCATCCTCCTGCTGGGAGCTACAGGATACCTGGGATCCCAGTTTCTAGTTGACCTTGGTCGCAAATCCCTTCCTTTCTCGGTCATCGCACTGGTTCGCAATGTTGGGGAAGAAAAGGAAGCCAAACTGAAGAAACTGTACCCCAATCTGGAGATTATAGAAGGTACTCTGGAAGACGCAGATAAGATCAAAGACCTCGCATCCAAGGCGAAATATGTCATCAACAGTGCGAGTGCACATTCTGGATCTGTAGATGGTGAGTACTAAGCCCATGATTGCGGCGCATTCGGAACGAGATGAAGTTCTTCCGCACAAACAGCCATCCTTGCGGGGTTGGAGAAACAGTCGGCGGTCAGACCTGGCGACCCACCAGTCTATATCCATATCTCGGGATTGGGAATCTTAACCGATTATGCTCGTGGTGAGGAAGTTGATGAGGCCACGATCCCGCGATACAGTGATGTAGGATTTCACCTTGAACAACTCCCTCCCCCAAACCAGGCTCTCCCGACGGTCAAGACTGTTGCACGGGTCGTTGCTGCGGGAACCAGACAAGAGAATCCCATCCGCACTATAATCGTATTCCCTGGCTATGTGTACGGGCTGGGGGAAGGTAAACATATTAGTGTCTCAATCCAATAGGAACATACATATATTTACCCTTCCTTTCAGGGTTCAGAAAGTCGAGCCTAGGATATCAAATGTTCCTCGATATTGGGGAATCTGCAGGATTCGCTGGAACGTGGGGTCCAGGCCACAATTCAATGACAAATATACATATCAAAGACTATTCGAACGGTTTGATGATGATCTTCGAAGCTATCCTCCAAGATAAAGCCGATGAAGGTGCCCAAGGATATTGTCAGTTCCACTGTTTGATAACCACAACAACGGCTCAGTGATTTCTGCTCAGACTTCCTTACAAGTGATGAACCGCCAGTCACTTTCCGGGAGGTTACACAGGTGATCGGTGATGTATATGGACTCTTTCATTGCACGATTCTCTCTTCCTGACGAGTTATGATGGCGCTCTAATTGGCACAGGTTATGTTCAGCAAGGGCCATTATAAGGAAGGAGGAACGCAACCCTTACCACAGGCGGTAACCGAGGCCAGTGGAGATTGTGAGTATCAAGTCTAGGCTACTTCGAATATTAATTCCTCGATGCTCATACAATCCATCACAGTCGGCTGGGCCCTGATGGGAGGCAACCACCGAGTCGACACCCAACGCCTGAGGAAGCTCGGGTGGGAGGCAAAAGAAACCAAGAAAGTCCCTCTGTTAGAATCGTTGCCTCTCGAGCTCGAGGTGGCGATCAGGGAACGACAAGGGACTTTTTGACGAATGTTCTAAAGGGATATTTGTCAGAGGACCCTTCGTGTCGCAACTCTTGGAAAAAAAAATGTATGCCCACAATCATGAATGATAGGGTACCATGTACGCTAGGCACAGACGTCTTCATTATGTAGCCCCAAAATAAATTGAGGGTTTGGCTCGTGTAGGTGTCGCTACATGCGAGTACCCCACGATGGGGTTCACCAACACCCCCTAGTCGGAAATGATAAACGTCAGAGAAGCTCATGGTAGATCATGGTCAATTGAAGAAGGTTCTTCGCCTACAACGCGAATCCATAAACGTTGAATTTTACGTATGTCGATGCGAGAAGAAAGGATTTGTCCGCGCACCTTGTATGATCAGCCTCTATTATTTATGAAAATGACTGTTCCTCGGGCTCATACGCCAAAATATACCATTGAACAAGAACTCGAGATAAAAGCGTCAACAATCTGTCAAAGAGAGCACTGAGAAAGCCGGCGAATTGCAAGGGTGTATTGCGGATCAGGGGATCAACCAATTTTGGCCACGCCATGTGGTCGAACGTTGATCACGACCGCCATGTGTTGAGCCTTCGCCTTGTTCATATAAAACTACATACATTGCAGTTGCGTACAGTGCTTTGACCACCAACCGTCTTTTGCGATGTCGTCGAACCCAGATTCACCAACGCCGGCGGCGACAGCGCCCCCACAATCTGCCAACGCTCCCAACTGTAACCTGGCACACCTCAACCCTTTGCCACCATCAGTGTTCACTCTTCCTCAGACGGCACAGCTCGAGGCGTTGTATACTATTATTCGAGACAAGGAGACTTCTCGGGGGGATTTCTTGTTCTATTCGGATCGGGTCATCAGGTTGCTCGTAGAGGAAGGCTTGAATCACTTGCCTGTGGTCGCGCGGACAGTGGAGACACCCACGGTGAGTTCCTGATCTCGAAAAATACTTAATTTATTGTTCAAGAACGATGTATGGAGAGAAGAAAGAAAGCTATTAGTTGACGATCTTTATCTTGTGATAGGGTTCGACCTACCATGGGGTCGGTTTCGAGGGCAAGATCTGTGGTGTGTCGATCCTCCGAGCAGGAGAAGTGTGTCCCCCTTTGCGTTCTTTTTTTACCGCGGGTTTTTTATTACGCAAGCTAGGCTATGGAAGCAGGTCTTCGCGAGGTGTGCAGAAGTGTCAGAATAGGCAAAATCCTCATTCAACGCGTATGTTATCATCTGCACTTACGGCGAAATACATTAATCAAGATCTTATTGCCTATAGGACGAAGAAACGACTTTACCCAAGCTCTTCTATTCGAAGGTGCGTATGCACGAAACGTATGTGATGCCGAAGAGATTTATCTTACCTCTGGCAACAGTTCCCAGCAGATATCGCGTCGCGTTATGTTCTTCTCCTTGATCCAATGCTGGGCAAGACTCTCCTCCAAATGACCTCGTTTTGGAGGCTAACCTTGTAACTCGTGCACTCAGCGACTGGAGGTTCGGCGATGAAAGCAGTCGAGGTGCTTATGGAAAACGGCGTGCCTGAGGAACGGATCATGTTCATCAACCTGGTATGCCTCTATCGTCGCGCACCCTTCATTTAATCTCTGACCCGTCTCGATGAAGATCGCTGCCCCCGAAGGACTGACGACGTTCTGCTCACGGTTCCCATCAGTTAAAGTGGTAGGTTATCTGCTCCTATGGCCGCTGAAACGACACCGACAGAACTCGTTCAGATTACTGGTTGGATTGACCAGGGATTAAATGAAAAGGCATATATCATCCCAGGATTGGGTGATTTTGGAGAGCGCAGGTAGCTTGTGTTTTCATTTTACGGTTTATTTACTCTTCTGACGGTCGAGAAAGGTATTGCGAATAAGCAACCATGGCCTCCCATCAAAATTCTGTTACGGTCGATATATCATCATCGCATGCTCAGACACTTCAAAGGATGTTATTGGTCTTTTTAATTTTTGGGCGCCATGGATGGCACAATGATCTCTGAGATTCTCATTTTTGCCCCTCGAAGAAGCTTTTGCATTACGAAATTTTGTTTAACCTGAGCATCTAACTCAACGCTTGGCCATGTCGTAAAAAGTCGTCGTCTTCAGGTTATCAAAGAGTGATTTTCGCAAACTCCATTATCAAATAATATACATCATTAAAAATTACATGTCTAGAGATGAGATGAGATTTGTAGGGGGAGACCTCAACGTCGCCGAATCAATCAAGAATCAACAGCGCCAGGCTGGAGCTCCTTCATCCGCACCCATAACCCACCCTTCAGGAAAAAAGAATTCAATAAACAGGAATCCTGAAGAAATCAAAATTTAAAACGATACCTTGATATACATCGTCAAATGCGACAACGGATGAATCTGCTCCGTCGATTTTCTGGTGCCCTTATATTCAGAGGCCCACTCCGCAGGCGGGGGAACAATCGTCTCCAGATCAAGACTGAATCCGGTGAATTGCTGCAACAGCCGCACGAGGTAGAACGTCGCTTCGTGATAGGCAAATTGTTGACCTAGGCAGATTCTGGGACCTGCGTTGAAGGGACAGAAAATGAACGGGTTTGGGGTGAGGTACTTGTGTACCCTCTCGTCAAGGAACCTATCGGGATCGAATTTCAAAGCTGTGAAAGTGCAGATTGAGTGGATGCGGTGTATGGGTTGAATGAATATAAAACGAACCGTCTGGGCCCCAGAGATCCGTGCGGCGGTGAATGTTCATCACGGCGTAGATGCAGCTGATGGGAAACATAAGACCCTGGGGAAAGGCGCCGAAACAGAAAAACACGCACTTGGTATTTGCTGGGAGGTAAATCGGAGGTTGTCCATTCTTAGAAGGCAAAACCACGGCCTTATTGGTAGTCCTCGAATCGACCGGGCTAAGTAGAACGACTCTAAGATTTGCCTTTCTGACCTTTGGAGCAGAGAAACACTTACACGGGTGGATAAAGTCTGAGAACCTCTGGCGGACAAGTTCAGCTCTTGCGTTGCTTCCCAAGATATAATAACGATGATGCATACCATTGAGGAAGGCCCTTGTATATTTCATCTCGCGCATTTGTTCATACGTTGGGCTATCCGTGGCTCCCACTTTTTCAAAGATTTCTTGACGCAGGCGATGCTCGATCTCAGGGTGTTGGGCTAACATGTAAAAGGAAAACGACAGGAGGCACATGGTCTAGTGCAGCAACGTCTATGTTCAGCTTCCGCATAGAGGGAGATAATACACAACTCACGGTATCACGTCCAGCGACAAGGAGGTTGATAAGCTTCCAAGTAAATGGGTAGAAAGTCAGTTAGAGCTGCTTTCAACTCGAGCGTTGGATATTAGATGACCTACCTGGTCTTTCAAGATCTTCGGGTCCTGTGTATTCTTAACAAGATGAGCCAACAACGTGGTCTCCTCACCCTCCTTGGTTTCAATCTGTCCGGATAACTCTTTCTCCCTCTTCTCCAACGCAGCCTCCATAACCGGCCCCGTGAAAGCATCCATCGCCTTTCGCAGTGGAATCACTTCATCCTTCCAGAATTCAGCAAAAGGCCAATCCGCACCCATACCCGTGCGAAGAGCAGACAGTACTTGTCCCTGGCTGAATGCTTTGACGAAGACGTTGGAGGGGTGGTCGTGGAATGATTGTGGTGTTTTATGTTCGGCATGTTTTGGGTATGGGATACCTGCTGAAATGGAATGGACGCTGCTGCCGAAGAGGAACTCTGTTGCCGAATCTAGGGTGAAGCGCGAAACGAGGTCCTGAGATATGGGTCAGGTAAGGAAAGGGCGATGAAAAATGGCAGATCAAAGATCAAGTTACCTGGAAGTCGAACGAGTAGCCTTCGCTCAATCTTTTCCTCGCTTCCTGAAGAGACAAATCCGCGTTACGGTCATAAATTTCGAAGTCGCTTATCCGCTCGCGAGTGAAAAAGGGCCGAGTCATGGCGCGATGAAATCTTACTCCATGTGTGAGTTCGGGGAGCAGGAAAAGGAAGGGCTTATACTGACTTCTACATTTCACCTACACTGTCTCAGTATTTAATTGAAGATATCAGAGCAAGGAACATACCATCAGCGTTGAAAATCCCAGTGCCAAGCAAGGAGTCCATTTGCCCGATAAATAATGGACCTAGGGGGTACGGAAGTTAGGGGACAGGCTTGGGTCAAGCACAGATTAAGCGCATACCCTTATCAAAGGAATCAAATTGTGTCGCGAGAATTGCCTTGACATGATCAGGTTCGTGCGTTACAAACTGAGAAGCGGGTTAGTTTCGGAGGGGGAAAAAAAAAGGGAGATTCATACCACTCCGTTATTGAAGAGGTCAAATCGCACAACACTGCCATAACGGTGTAACCAGTCGAGCACAACATCTCCTACAAATGAACAAAGGAAAACGTCAGCTTTTGGTCGAGACATGGAGTACACTTTACGCACCTGGATATCCATTTTTGACGCTGTTCGTCAAGGCTGAGATGATTGAAAGGGTCGACTGTTGGACTTCGGGAGCCAAGACTGCACCGTTAGCGATGGCTGCACGGTTATTTGCCCATAGAGTGTAATATCGAGTTAAGATGAATAAAAAAGGTCGAGCAAGGACCGTAGAAGCAATGACCAACGAAGAAGGAATGTCGAGATGGAGTTGCTCCTGCAATACTCGCAAAGAAAGATAGACAGTCGCTGAAGGAACAATAAAGTTGGGAAGGAAGCCCAGCAAATGGGCAGGTCCTGGTTGTAGTTTCAACATCTTGAGTGAGGGGAAATGTGGGGGGTTTGCGAGTTTCTCATTTACTTATATATGTCTGATCATGCCAGGGCCGTCGAAACTTGGTGACAACATAGCCGGAATCACAGGATGATCTGAGCGTGTTGGAGAGATCTTCGAAAGAAGACATAAGGACATTGGGCTTACTTACCATGCGAGACAACGCCGCAGCAAGACATTTGGGTGACGTGGACGGATCGGGAATCGGCACCTATGAAAAGTTCGCAGTAGGGCAGATGCGTACCATCTGGACTCGTCATTACATCGGCAGTGCTGTGTCTCTTGTTTCAAAATTTTATTTATAAGGATTCCAATGCTTTTCACACCTAATTGGATACGTTTGGAGTTAGAAAGGCAGCCGTTACCCACTCTGCGTCATTGAGCCGGAAAGCAGCCTTGAGACTTACGATCCGTATCACAGGTAGGACAGTAGAATGCCGGGATCGCCGAATGAACGCCCACATCCGGATAAGTGCATCGATATGTTATAATAAAGGGCCAAAACTGACACTTAGACATACACCGATGGTCCGTTTACGGCCTTTGACGGCTCAACATATGGAAATTTATCGAGGAAGTCGAACTAGAATGCGTGATACGCGAGCTGGTGAAATTGCAAACGACGTTGAAAACGAGGCAACGAACCGGAAAGATAACATAACGTGACCGATCCAGTGAAATATGCATAATCCAGTCCATTGTCCGTGGCGTTCCACTTCCGCTTCATCAGCCTGAACCGTGACCTACACATGTATACAGCGCCCATGAGCATTGGTAATTTGGAAACGGAATATGAAGCGCCGACGCCACCTGCTTGCCCGTGCTTGCCCGCGTTGATTATCTTCGTGGGGTTTGATTTTCCATTTCCGTTTTGGATGGGGAGGAGAACGAGGCGGGCGACAAAGTGGGCGGATCATAGCTATGATATTGAAGCTGCACGTTAGGGTGTGTAACAAAAGGCTTGCAAATGCAAACCAGTGTCACTACCTTGGCGTCCGAACTCCTGAGTCCTTGGTAAGGTTTCCTCTTCCATGCTCTTTCATGGTGTATCTGGATATCCGTTTGGAATATTTCGATGACTGATGAGAGATGAGTTCACGAAGAACGGTGATTCATAGATTTATGGTGTTGAAGTAGTATCGCGAGCCGCTGCGATTCTCGGTGATGAACAAAGCAGGTTGAGCCAGAGTAGACATACATAAAGAGGATGGTAATTATTCCATCCTAATTCCTGTGCAGAGCAAAAATGGAAGCGTGTTGCAGACACGCGCGCAAGAGATAAATTTGACTGGGAGGTTGGGAGCCATTCGAAAGTTCCTTCGGATAAAGTACAGGGGAAACTTCGGCGCCAAGAAAAGAGAGACCTGCTCTGTGCCCACAGCATTTTGAGGATTTTATGAATTTCGCAGGCAGAGACTGTCCGAAATCTTTAGCAGAGTGGTAGCCTGAGTGAAAATTGCACGAGAAGTTCATGAGCTCGAGTCCATTGCGAGCTAGCTTTCGTGGTCGTCAAGAAAGTTTCCAGGGACTTAACAGAAGAAAGCCGGGGCAGGTGTTCTCTGGCAACCTTTCTCAGGTCAAAAGGACGAGAGCATGGACGTCTTCAACTTGGAAGAGGAGTTCGGCTCGATTTTGGCATGGCCGTGGGAAACTAATTTGGGAGCAAGCAGACGCGTTCAAGGCCTTTTTGCAGTTCGGGTTTCATCATTTTGTACCTCGACATTTCGATTCTTTAACGTCCCATCGAAAGGTCCAGGATAAATTGCCAAGATGTCTGCACAAATATTCAATGAACAAGTACGAATTCTGGATTGATCAAGAAAATGTCCTAATAACTGATTTCAATTTTAATAAAAAAGGCTACGGAGGAGAAAGCTGAGAACGCGCGTCTCTCCTCGTTTGTCGGCGCTCTCGCGCTCGGAGATCTCGTGAAATCCACGCTAGGACCCAAAGGGATGAACAAGATTCTCCAATCGGGGTCAACGGGCGAAATCAACGTGACCAACGATGGCGCGACGATCCTCAAGGCAATCCAGCTAGATAACGCTGC
The DNA here is from genome assembly GCA_000827355.1 of Hebeloma cylindrosporum. Classification (NCBI taxonomy): domain Eukaryota; kingdom Fungi; phylum Basidiomycota; class Agaricomycetes; order Agaricales; family Hymenogastraceae; genus Hebeloma; species Hebeloma cylindrosporum. The sequence goes on along the minus strand of KN831777.1, from coordinate 573,283 downwards.
CGCCAAGATCCTGGTCAACATCTCAAAGGTGCAGGACGATGAGGTTGGGGATGGGACGACGAGTGTGACGGTGTTGGCTGCGGAGCTGTTGAGGGAGGCGGAGAAGTTGATCGCGCAGAAGATTCATCCACAGACGATTGTGGAGGGTTTCCGGATCGCCAGTGTTACTGCTCTGCAAGCGTTGGAGAATGCGGCTATTGATAACTCGTGAGTTTTCTGATTCTTGAACCTTCGTGTTTTTCAACGCTTGGTGACCGATATTCCAGTGCCAACCCTACACAATTCCGTGAAGATCTTTATAACATTGCCCGAACGACCTTATCATCAAAAGTTCTCTCGCAAGACAAACATTATTTCGCAAACCTTGCCGTCGATGCTGTCCTTCGTCTGAAGGTATTCAAATTCTCTCCTTTTGCAAACATCCTTCCCCTGACAATGCTCCAGGGCACGATAGATCTCGAGCACATCCAAATCATCAAAAAGGTTGGCGGAAAGCTGACAGATTCTTACCTCGATGAAGGTAAGTGTTCATTGACCTTCAACGCTTTTCTGTCCTTATTTCGATATCAGGTTACATTTTGGATAAAACAATCGCCACAAACTCGCCAAAACGTCTAGAAAATGCCAAAATTCTGATTGCGAACACCTGTGCGTTTTATCCTTTTTTTGGCTCTTTCTTGCATTCTAAATTTCCTGGTGCTGGTATAGCAATGGATACTGACAAAATCAAGATTTTTGGTGCACGCCTCAAAGTCGACAGCACTGGTAAACTTGCTGAATTCGAACGGGCTGAACGGGTGCGTTGGCCGTTTTTTCTTGCGTTCGCACAATTTTTCCTAAACAGAATTTAGGAAAAAATGAAAGCCAAAGTGGATGAGATTGTCGCCCATGGCGTCAACTGCTTTGTTAACAGGCAGTTGATTTACAACTACCCAGAGTCGCTGTTGGCGGAGAAGGGAATAATGGTCATTGAGCATGCCGACTTTGAGGGCGTAGAGCGGTTATCTTTGGTGACTGGTGGCGAGATCGCGAGCACATTTGGGAGACCAGATCTTGTGAAGCTTGGTCATTGTGAGCTTATCGAGGAAATTATGATTGGAGAGGATAAGGTATGTTCATCAATTCACTTTCATCTGCCAACGTCGTTCTCATTTCGTTTCCAGTTAATCAAGTTTTCTGGAGTTGCCGCTGGCCAGGCCTGCACAGTGGTGCTTCGCGGGTCAACCAACCAGATGGTAGATGAAGCTGAACGGTCATTACACGACGCTCTGTCCGTTCTCTCACAAACAGTGAAAGAAACACGGATAGTCCTTGGCGGAGGCTGCTCGGAGATGCTCATGAGCTGCGCAATAGAGACAGCTTCCCGCAAAGTGGAAGGAAAGAAGGCGATTGCTGTCGAGGCCTTTTCCCGTGCGCTGAGGCAGATCCCCACCATCCTCGCTGATAACGCTGGTTATGACTCTTCGGACCTTGTTACGAGACTGCGGGCAGCGCATTTTGGTGGACAATCTGATGCTGGACTCGGTTCGTTTTTTCGCTTTTGCTTAGTCGTCGCGTGCGCTTTGCTCATTGCTTCTTTACAGATATGGAAAAAGGCTCGATTGGATCGATGAAGGAGCTAGGGGTGACTGAGAGCTATAAACTCAAACGGCAGGTCGTTCTCAGCGCCAGCGAGGCAGCTGAAATGATTATTCGGTACGGTTCTTTATTTTTATGATGTTTCTGCACATACTAACCCTATCCTAGTGTCGACGACATCCTAAGAGCGGCACCCAGGAGACGTGAAGCTGTTTAAATTCTCGCCGTCCGTTGTAGAAGCTGATGTAGTAAATTGACAATCACTCATGCTAAAAATCTACTTAATATTGCCTCATTTTCTGCATACCGTAGACCTACTGACACTCAATTGTGAACTGGATATGCTGGATTTTGAACGGAGAATAACCTCCGCAGCTGTGACTTATCACCAGCTTCCGTTTTAGGAAAGACACGTCAAGGTCTCCTCAGTTCTAATCCACATCCCTTCTAATGTCTGGCAATTTCAGGGCTAGACGCCCTGCCTCGCCACCGCCGGGAGGGTCGTATCCAATGCCAACGTCACAACGATTTCCACACCCCAGGGATGAACATCTGGATGCAGACGAACGACGAGCTGCCGCGTCGAAAGGGTTCGCTCCAGGCCGCACGAAACATTATCCATCTGGTGGACTGGATATTACTTCTGGGGAATGGAAGCTGCTATTCTTGATTGTGCTCGTCGCCGCTGGAGTTCGTCTGTTCAGGCTGTCGAAACCCAACAGTGTAGTGTGAGTCGAACTTGATATGATATGGGTATACGGAATTATTGTATATTGACATGAAACTAGCTTCGATGAAGTCCATTTTGGAAAGTTCGCCTCAAGATATATCAAGACACAGTATTTCGTCGATGTGCATCCACCGCTTGCCAAATTACTCATTACACTTATGGGATTTCTGTTTGGATATGACGGACAGTTTGATTTCAAAGACATTGGAAAGTGAGGGTTATCTGAGTTGTTCTTACTTTCGTCTCGAGGTCTTACCTTTTTAACTAACAGAATTTATGACCGGGTACCCTATGTTGCTATGCGAATGCTGCCAGCAACACTGGGTGTTGCAACCGTTCCCCTGTCCTACCTTACCCTCCGCGCGCTCGATTGCCGCGCCACCACCGCTCTTTTAGCTTCCCTTTTCATCACTTTCGAGAATGGCATGGTTACACAATCACGGCACATTCTCCTCGACTCGCCTCTCATTTTCTTTACGGCCCTCACAGTATTCCTATGGTGTGGTTTCTGCAGCGAAGATAAACATGAACCCTTCACGCCATCGTGGTGGACATGGCTCACTCTTTCCGGTCTATCCCTTGGCGCTGTCGTAAGCTGCAAATGGGTCGGTCTATTCACCATTGCCACTATCGGTGTCAGCACACTATGCCAGCTTTGGTACCTTCTCGGTGACATTCGCGTCCCTCCACGGTTATTTATCAGGCACTTCTACGCTCGGGCGGTGTGCTTGATCGCTGTGCCCATCATCTTCTATATGGCCATGTTCCAGATCCATTTTTTGATCCTCGAGAATTCGGGCGAAGGAGATGGATTCATGAGCTCGGAATTCCAGCACACCTTGGGAGGCCGTAGTATGGCGGATACGTTTGCCGATGTGGCCGTTGGTTCTACTGTAACCATCCGTCACGTCAACACGCAAGGTGGATATCTGCACTCGCACCCACACAATTATCCTGGTGGAAGCAAGCGTGAGTTTCCGAGCTCTTTCTACGCGATATATAGCTGCTTACACTGTTGAATTAGAGCAACAGATAACCCTATATCCTCACCGAGATTCCAATAACGACTGGCGCATCTTTAATGCCACTGTTGATGGCGACACCCATTTTGATTGGCAGAACGAACCTCTCGAATATATCACACCGGGTATGCGTATCAAGCTTCGTCATATTGCCACAGAAAAGCATGTTCACTCGCACGACCATCGCCCGCCTGTCTCCGACGTTGACTTCCAGAACGAGGTGTCAGCTTATGGCATGCCGGGGTTCGCTGGAGATGCCAACGACGACTGGTTCGTGGAAATCGAACATGGAGATAAACGTGACAAGGAATCTACCAAGAGGCTGCGAACGCTCCGGACAACGTTCAGGTTGCGCCATGCATTGACTGGGTGTTATCTCTTCTCCCACAAGGTCAAACTCCCGGAGTGGGGTTTCGAACAACAGGAAGTAACGTGTAACAAAAACGCGGTCAAGGCCAACTCGTTGTGGTTCATTGAGACTGCCACACATCCTAAACGTTCGTTGTTGTTTTTTTTTTTCGCGTTCGATCGAATTTAATTTTCGAGCTTGTCTTATTCCTTTAGTGCCACCCAACGCAACCAAAGTCAACTATAAACTTCCTGGTTTCCTCGCTAAATTCTGGGAGCTCCAACAAGTTATGTGGACGACGAATGCTGGCTTAACCGATCGCCATACTTATGATTCTCGACCTGATTCCTGGCCTAGACTTCGCCGTGGTATTGTGAGTGCTCTCTGTTCACGACATCCAAGCTTGCTTATCATGTCCATTACAGAACTTCTGGGTGAAAGATCATCGCCAAATTTATTTAATTGGAAACCCGATGGTGTGGTATCTCAGTACACTTGCGGTTGTTGCTTATGGCGTGGTTCGTGGATTCCTGATTCTTCGCGCAAAGCGAGGGTACAGAGACTTTGATAGTAGTACGTCTTTTTCTGGACAAATCTTTTGCAAATCCGTTACCTAACGACCTCCTTCAGCCAAAGTTGTCAAATACGACACCCTCTGTGGATTCCTGTTTGTCGGCTGGAGTCTGCATTATTTCCCCTTCTTCCTCATGGGCCGCCAACTATTCTTGCACCACTATTTCCCTGCGTTGTATTTCGCCATTTTGTTGTCATGTGCCATCTTCGACTTGATCACGTCGACACTCCGTCCTCGTGTACGACTACAAATCGCTGCTGTTCTTATAATTCTAGCTATCTGGAACTTCCAGCATCTAAGGTGGCCCTCTTGCGTATGGTAGTCCCTGGACCAAGTCCAAGTGCATGCAAGCCAAGTGGTTGAAGACTTGGGATTTCTCATGGTGCGTCTTCTTTTTTCTCTGCTTCTGATCGTTTCTCCGATGCTCACGGGACGCGTTTAGCAACGATTTCTATGATAACGTATGTTATCTTCATCGCATTCTGAAGAAGATGTTCCGCAACTGACTTCTTCTCTTCTCTTCTTATCGCAGTACTCCCAATATGATAGCCTTGGCGCTGCCACACCCCAGAAATCATCCGCTCCCATTCTTTCCACTATCGGCGGAGAAGGCCGCGCGCCGATTGTTGTGGAGCAAAAGAACGGCGAGGGTGTGATTGACAAACCGGTGACTGCTGCTGTCCTAGGCAAGGCGGAACCAGGGCGGGATATCTTTGCCGGCGAAGCGGTTAAGGATATCAAGAGCGATGCTTTGGTCGTTGATCGTAAGCAAGCACCGCCAGCTGAGCTGGAGAAGGAAATCAGCTCGGTGGTTGCCCCGCATGCGACTACCGCTCTTGACGCGGTATCGAATGAACAGGGAAAGGCGGGTGATCAGAAGAAGGACTCGGAAACATATAGTACTGCATCCTCGACAGCCCAAGACTCGTCGGCCAAAAAGGTGGAGACGACTGATGTACCTGCCCCTGCTGCTGCTGCCGCCGCGCCTGGTCCTTTGGGTGAGGCTGAAGTCGAGGCGCAAAAGGCTGCCGAGGAGCTCTTCCCGGAAGCGGCTTGAAAAAAGTAGTTTTTGTAAAATAGTTACAGTCGTAGAACGTGGCTCTACCATACTAGCGATATTATTTATTAATGAACGGACACGCTTCTGCACAAGCTCTCGACTGTTATCCCTTGTCGATGTTTCCCTCTACAAAGTACTAACCGTGCTCCTACAGATGACTCCGTGGAGCCTTGGGAAGCCTGTATTCAACGAGGCCGGTCTCACCCAGATCCCACAGCTTGACGAACTCGAGACCAGCAGCCTCTCCAAGCTTGATGAAGTCGGGCAATCGACGTTCCTGGCTGTTCAGCATCGCCATCATATCAAGGTCGAGATTGTATTGTCGTATGCGACCAACGCCATAGTTAGGCAGCAGCGGTTCCGGAGCTTGTTTAACGGGGGCTTTGTCCTCAGGAACTCGGTTTGCGGGTTGGAGGATGTATTCCTCTGGTGAGAGCAAAATTGAGTTTTTTTCCCTTGGGGGGAGGGCAGAGAAAAATTAGAAATCTGACTTACGGACTAAAACACGGCTGTGAGGAGCTATTGCCTTTCTTACACCAGACAGAATCTTGATGCAGTCGGCGTCAGGCCAGTCATGGCTGAGAAAAATTGTTAAGTATAGACTTCCTAGAATATAATCGTGGACAGAATTAGAACTCACATGATGTTTTTCAGCTGCAAAATTCTCCGTCAGAAGGGAAATGAAGAAAAAATGTCAAGTTGTCACGGACATAATAAACATCACAACCTGGGACAGGAGAGGACGCAAAGAAATCGATCGGTTCAAACGTGATGCGACGTTCGGCTATGGCCTCAGGGCATTCCTTTGGCCACACCTCATTCTTCGCCTGCTGGATCCGCTCAGGGAGGTCTTGTAGGATAAGTCGAAGATTCGGGTGGGCTTTCGCCAGTTGGAGAGAGATGTTCCCAATTCCACCACCGACATCGCAGACGGTGGCACCGTTACCGAGATCCTTCCATGGAAATTCTATTCGCGTATTTCAAACGTGAGAATACAGGGCATGGTCAAGGAGGAAGTAGATACTTGCCGTGAATGACTGCCTTGGCCTCGCTGGCGTCGCCCCATCCCATCATTCCAAGTCCGAACCTTGCACCAAGCTCAGCTCCTCTGGGAACATCCTAAGACCGGTCAGTCCACGACCGTGCAAATATAATAGAAGTGTTCACCTTTTCATAATAGATGAATAGAGGTTCGGGGTACCCAGAGTATTTGTTAAAAGGCGTTTGGGTTGGGGAATATGAGTGGCCCCATGCTTTGTCGGCGAGTACTTCGGATAGAAGGACTGTGGATTTCTGAACCTCGTCGGTGCTTAGACGGATCGTCAGGAACATGAATTTCTGAAAATGAATGAAACCTACAAGTGAAGCCCTAGACTGGACAATGGGTTGGTTGAGAGAAGTTGGGTGCTCAGCCGATTGTTTACAAAAACGTTTTCCGAAACTAGATCCACAATCAGATACGAATGTAAACGAGGCATGGAGACACCAACCTTCTCGGAAGACATGTTTGGTGGCAAGAAGTCGCAATATTCTCCCAGCTTTGCGTTCCTCGAGGCCTGTTTTCTTTCCGATCTCCGAGATATGCATTCCGGTCGGTTTCTCCTTCAGGACATCCGGAATTTTAAATGTAAGAGCAACGTTTAGACAATTGCTTTCAAATATCTTGAAACCGAGTCAGTCAGCCTTCACATAAATTTGAAGGTATTACACACCCCCATGAATTTCTGGGGAAAATCCAGTTAGATAATGTGGAGAAACAATTTATGCCAACGTACATTGACAACCGTATGGCTAGGCCTGGCAACAGTCGCGGATAACTGAGCGCAGGCGCCCTCGATAATTTGTACAGCAGTCCTCAGTTCTTTCTCTGCCAATTGGTCATCCAGTGGATGGGGTTCAGTGTCATCGAGAGAAGGAACGTATGGTTTGGACGACTTTGCATAATGTGCTTCCACAATTTTGCTGGAGTCGGAAATGAGCTTAACGAGAGCAGAAATTTGTCCACGACGGGTCATGATATGTTATGGGATGAAAGGATGTCCTCGAGTAAGGGTGATACCTATGTATGTGCGCCAGCGCTTGGGAAAAAATTCCGAGAGTGGATTAGTATGGAATGGCTGCACCGCAAGCGATTTTCTGATTTGCCGGCATTGTTGGGAACTAGAGGCAACGCGTGGTCGCTTGTCGGAAACATTCGATATCCCGTGGAATACGGGGACAGGCGGTGATGTTTTAGTTGCCATCACCGGAGTGTTCGATGCGGCGAAGCATACATACTAATACCACAATAGGACACCATGCGTTTCCCTGTATAGCAGTGCATAGGATATCCCAAGTTCGCGCAAGTGTCATGGCTGTTCACAGAATTCTGCATACATACGCGGAAGCATTTGTTGACACGGCGATGCCGGCCCGTGAAAACAAACCCATGATCGATCATTGATCACAGCTGAACAGGCTTTATACGGTTACCTACAGTCCGTCAAACCTACGGTTGCTCGGAGCTCCAGTGAATGCCAATTGGCTGCGGACGGCCTAGCCTTTGGAGCCTGTCAACTTGCACTTGACAGAAACAAAAATATCTCAACTCGGTCTCCACGGATCGTGCCTATCTATCCATGATTAGGCGCTTTCGACATTCAATGAGATCGTCGACATGCCGTAGTATCGATATCCTTGAAGCCCATCGATTCTATGTAGCCGAATTCTTCGAATCCTCAACTGAACACGTGGAAAGGAAGGCTGCATGATCTTGCATGATGTATACCTTATCACTCGGAGCTAAAACATGTTTGGAGGTTACGTCCGGTGTCATATAGTATGTCTGACGGAAGGACGAGGTTTGCTCTTCGATGTCTTCATCCCCAGAACTCGATGCCCTAGCAAGTGGCGCCCGCCATTTGTGCGCCTTTTTTCTTTGATGCCCATTTGACCTACTGACTAAATATTAGACTGGCCGGCAAGTATTTTCAACTTGCAGCATTCGTAATGCTTGTTTACGATCATAGTAAGTTCTCATCGGATAAATTTTCTATCGGAGCCAAGAACTAACATTTCCAAGTGCTAACGTTCGACCAGGAGGTCCATCCTTTTTTCCCCTTCTCCCTGGAAACCTGTCATTGAACTATTCACCAGGTCAATCGCATCTGGAGGCAGAAGTTATCGGGTGCCACGGTTTTATTCCTTATCAATAGATATATCACGCCCCTTCAATTTATTATTATTCTGGTTGGTGAGTCTGTGAATTTTCCCTCTTGTGTCTATCCCTTACTGATGAGTACCAGCGTTTCATGATCCACATTGGACGCTTGAGGCGTAGGTAACCTGCATTTTCTTGATTCCCATGGGCTAAAAAGTTCACAGATGCGATAACTTCGTCGTATTCGAGGGGGCATCGACCGTTACACTCATCGGTGGTAAGTAAATGTTCCTCATTAATTTCTGAGATCATGCTCATTAGGCTCCTTTAGTTTGTCAACGTACGTTCGCCAGTATGCTGCACTGCAAAGCTACCCTCAATCATATCAGTTATCATGATTCTTCGGGTCTATGCTCTCTATGGTCGATCATTGCCAATCCTGATCTTCCTCATGATCCTTTGGGGAACACAGATTGCTGTTTCTGCAATCGGCTTGCATACAGGCTTTAGTGAGTTCATTATTTTGCGTACTATGGTTCTGGCCCGCTAACTCATTACTACAGGAGTTCCACTGCCTCCCATGCTTGTAGGTAATGTCGGAATCCATCTGAAGACCTCACCTACTTGCTCACTTGACCACAGGTTGCATATTGACAGGCGATAGCCCAATATTTCGTGAGTATCAATCCGTTGATGACTTCCATAAAAAACTGAGGAATTTCCCGAAGCCTCGCTCTGGGTAGCTCCATTGATAACGGACTCCTGCATCTTTATCTTGACGTTGTGGCGGACACGGCAGTATATCAAAGATTCTGGAATGGCCCCAACTATATACATCTTCGTCCGTGATGGTGCCCTCTACTTTTTGGTGATTTTCCTCGCAAACCTGATGAACACCTTGATATATTTCGTCAGTCGTCGTCTTCCCCTTTCCCTTTTGACGTAAACAATTCATTGATATCATCTACAGCTCTCACCCGTCGACCTCAAAGCGGTAGGCGCAACCTTCAGCCAACTGATAACCGCCGTCATGATTTCACGACTGGTTCTGAACCTGCGTTCGGTGTCCACCGAATACCATTCGGGTTCGTCCGGCCCCAACATGCACAGGCCTGATCAATCGTTTATGACGAGAACCATTGGAAACCTTGGCGGAGAGATGTTCGTTTCTGGGGGCTCTACTACAGTCGCCACAGAGGTTGCAGAGGATAAGCTGGAATCGCAGATACCCCTGGTCAAGGTTTCCAGGAACAAGGATATTCCATGATTGGCGATGTGATGGGTAGTTTACAATCTGTTCTACAACGGACGATGGATCACTCGGACTCGCTGATGATACCCTTAGCAGCTTATCGGATATCTGAAATGGAAATGATATTTTAATTTATTAGTACTTACATAAATTCGGCCCGTTCCCTCCGCAACAGGTTTTCACCTTGTTTTTACAGTTCTGTCCTCTCTTCTTCATGGAAAATGGCTACTGACTTCTGGGCAAGCTCGCATTAGTGAGGCAATCGGAAAAATGTTCGTGTCATAATCTTTGCTCATAAAAATTCCAGCAAAAGATGGCTTGTTGACCGGGCTACGTTGAACCAGGCAAGGGCCGATGACCTTTTATACATCGAGGACCCGGAATACTTGGACTATCTCTCGATATACTTTGCAAACGGTTCTTTCCAAACCTTTCCCATCTTTGAGCGAGTCTTTTCTGATGAGACTGTCCTCCAGCGATCACCAAGCTCGGAAAGAAACTGCAATTTCGACAAAGGATTATCGCGACGGCGACCGTTTTCTTCCGAAGGTTTTATCTGAAGAACTCATATGCGGAGACCGACCCTTTCACGGTAATTGCTGCCTGCTGCTACCTTGCTGCGAAGGCAGAAGAATCGCCCGTACACATCAAAGTTATCGTGGCAGAGTCGCGGTCATTGTTCACTCGTACGTTTGTTCGTGGTTATACGTTGTCTCACCTCACGACTGGCATAAGAGGAAAACTATAATGTCAAGTTCGTCCTCGATAACGGCAAAGTTGCAGAAATGGAATTCTATCTTGTCGATGACCTGGAGTGTGATTTGGTTGTCTTTCACCCTTATCGAACTTTGCTTGCTCTTTGCAAGAAGGAATCCGCCGCTTCCAATTCGGAAGAAGGAGAAGAAGAGGATCCTGGAATAGGGGTGGACGATGGACCTAGGTATTGGGGAACGGGCGAGGGTCAGCTTGAGTTTACAGCTCCGGCACTTCAAACTGCATGGTACGGCTTCCTTTTTCCAAATACGTGCCCTTCTAATTTTCTCTCTTAGGTCTATAATAAATGATACGTATAGATCGCAGCTATGTCTTCTCTACCCGCCCCACCTTATTGCAATTGCAGCCATCTACCTTACCTTCATCCTCCACCCACCAACGAGGCCTGACACGTCTCCGATTTCTGAACGTGAAGAAGTATCTCCTGAACGCCATCCCCGCAGATCATCCCGGCAAGCTCACCATCCACCGCCGGCCCCTCCGAAGAAGCCTCAGGATCCAATCGCTTTTCTCTCAGAACTTAACGTTTCCCTGCCCCTCATTGCGACGATAGCCCAGGAAATCATATCTCTATACACCCTATGGGACCAATACAAGGAGGACGTTTCCCCCGACTCATCCAAACTCGCACGAGAGGTGACCAACTCACCCATGCCGAGCGGCGCGACACCGAAAAAATCCAGTCGGAGCACCGACAGCATACGTGCGGTCTCTACACCAGGGCGAGACGAGACGATCGTCGACGCTTCTCTATTGGAGGGGAATTATGTCACGCCCGCCCTCCTTTCCTCTGTGCTGCATAGGATGCGAGAAGCCAAGTTGGTGGATATGTCGTCACCCCCGAACAAGGCGAGCCGACCCGTTGACAAGCGAATCGAAAGGACACAGGCAGCAGGGTAGCATCCGACAGGTACTTAGAGGTTTCATACAGATCAGTCGATAATTCCACGTATCAATTGAGCTCGGGTGTTATGAATGTCAGTGACAACATGTCGCTACGTTGTTGGTCTAGAGTTTCAAGCTAAAATCATGATCAAGGTACACGTCCATCAATAATAATGGCGATCACTGGCAGTTGCTCAGCCCTTCAAAGCTTCAAGCTATAAACGTGCTTCTCAAAGATGATTGACGATCGTCAATGGCAGCTGAGAAGGATCCGGTTACTGACTGACTTATCTCCGCGAGTTGTCAATTCTTTGATTAAATGTTGCTCCGGGGTTGCTCTGGAGGCCTATCATGGTGAGGTTCTTCCACACGCTTACCCCATTGTGGGGGTAGAATTGTTGCAAAAACATCATGTTAAGTATCCCTGTCGTTGTTGACGCAACGATGAATGGAGGTTTTCAATACGTTTCAGGTATCATTCTATTACTGCACCTCCAGACAGTCAAGATGAAACTGGAAGGTCCTCTTCGACAGATATTCCTCCATGAGTTTACGGAGATCGTCCATTTCGTAATCCCTAAAAATTTCTCTATTAATTGTTCCTTGAAAGAGAAAATGAAGCCTCCCCGACTCTATATGCGCTGACCAACACTCGTGTTAAGCGCCCGAGGTGAAAACCATACTCCGCCACATATTTTGGCAAGGATTCGGCCACACACTTGGAAAACAAGTTTTCGGAAAGCATTGCTTTAATACGACTGGGAGTTGTCCGTTCGTCGGCCTGCGAGGGGAAGCAGCTGAATGCATGCTCATATTGAGCATATATCTGGGTCTCTGGCGGAGTAAATTCTCCTTCATTGGGTTGTTTGGCAGTCTTCAAGAACAAGAACCAGACAAGGATCCACCAGAGAAATTCCAGGTCGTGGAGGGGACTATGGAAAAATCGCGGATTCGGAACATCACAGTTCCATTCCGAATCGGCTTCAAAGAGGTACTCCCCACCAGCAACCTCGATTGACATGGTGTATATTGCGCTGAGAGACCTTGTTGTGATGCAGGGCGGAGGCAACCTGAAGCTGACGGGTGTAACCTCATTCGTAGGCCTTGAACGTAGATAAAATTCGGTATGCAACACCTGGTGGGGACCTGCAACACGATTTTGAGTGAACTGATCTACAAGCTCCATTCCAAGCACTATATGTTCGTAAGTGATGTCCTCTCGGTCGTTGATGAGTATGCACTCTGCCCCCAGTTTCGCCGCTCAAAGAGTACGATCTCTCCGTGCCACTTGCGCCGTCAAGGACAAAAATCGGCCCGCCCCCTAAGTTCCGCAAACGGCTGTAAGAATTTCTGTTGCAGTCATCAAGCCAATAATCATTGGTTGCAACGTGAGGGCGCCCGAGCCTAGACTCAAGTACCGCGTCCACGAAGTCCATCAGCTGCGTGATCAGAAAAAACTCGAACTGTGAACGACCCTTGGAACTTTCACCTCATGTCCTGAATGGTGATGCATGATGGCATAGCTAAAACAGGTACCTTTCTAATTCGACAGGCGATCCGAATGATAATGCTGAAACAAGTTATTCAAACTTGTGAGGTTCCTGGATTAAATAAAAGGATAAGCTGGTGCGAAAAAATGGGAAAATAAATCCAAACCTCCTTGAAGTTAAAGGGTTCCGAGACGAGGACAACTTCGTGACGGCTACGGAACCGTACGCTGGTAGTAGTGACATTCTATATACATCACTAAGGATGGTGTTCTGTATGCTCCATAACTTTTTGAAGAAAGGAATGTCAGGAAGGACAGATACTATGACTTCACATAATCCCACCCGTTTCCGGGGGGGAAAGCCAAAAACCGTTTCACGTCTGGAACCATCTCATATATCGGGAATGGGAAGCGGAAATCTCATGATAGACGACCTCAACTGCGATGATCTCTAATGTGCCCTGCGAAGCCACCATGAGAGTAGTCACAGACTGGAAGGGAAATTACCTACATACCATTCGGACATCATGCATATGCATCAACCGTCGCATAAGTGCGCGAGATCGAGAAGCCAGACTGTACCATGCGCAAATAAAATGCTTCCGGCATTCAGGTCACCGTGAACATATTTATTCTCGTGCATTACTTGCATTATTTGACTCCAGAATGGGGTAATGACCTGAACAGTGGAAAGGTTCTGTAACATGGCGGATTGCCTGATACTTATACGGCATGAATTGTCGTTTGGTTGTAGAGAGGTCTTCCGCCATCCTTAAATACCTCTGAGGAGTAGCATTGGCAGGGTATCGCATGAGATAGTGAAAGGCCATTGCTGCTATCGTTGGGACGCCATGTCTGCCACCGAGCAGTCCGGGAGTCCGGGCCGCCGTCCATGCTCGGCGCTTAAATAAGGTTGACTACCAATGTGTGTGTCGCGTTGAAATATGGCCGTTAACTTGCTACCTTTACATAAATTTCAACCCCAAAATACTACTGGGAACTGCAGAGTACTTCGCCTTCTAAGCAGGTAAGCTTCATTCAGATTCTCCTTCTCCCCCAAAGACTGCACCGGACGGCAACCGTGGGTTGGCAATGGCGCCACGTTCAAATATATGCTCATTTCCGCTGCTCCTATTACGTCTTTCCTTATGTCTGCTCTATATCATTGAATTCTCCGTGATGTTGTGGGAGGAGCGAACCCACTAGTATAAAAGGTTCAAATTCGATTCTTGGAACTTTGACAAGGTACTTACCGCCGTTTTCAACATTGACACGAGGGGACATCCTCTTAAGAATCGCTCGAAGGTTTTGAGAATTTTCAGCCTCCTGGCGGGTCAGGATAATCAGTTCCAGAATTAGATAGAAAAGGTGACATTAATACTCGAAGAAACGGCGCCAAATCGTAGTCACCGGCAATCACCATATTGGCATCGGATTCCTGTAAATAATTACACATGTAAGCGCACTATCCTAAGGCCCCAATGCGAGAAATACTTGAATAATTACCTCCAACATGTAATCGAGGAGCGCCGTAATAAAAGTTTCATCCTAGGACGGGGATTACCAGCTGATAAACATCCGATAGTGAATGGGCTCACCGTTGATTCCACAGGTATATTGTCATTCTCCAGCGGACCCTCCGCTACGTTTTCTTCTGGAATTGCCCTTGCTGGTCGCTCCTTGACGGAGATACCACGGAGGAAAACGCATTGAGTATATTCCCGCTGTTCTCTCTTTTTATTCTGGCTTCCTCTTCCTTCATAATTCTGGAAGGGTGAAGGGCCTTGACGAGTGTCTATTTCTGGGCTTGCTGTCCATCCACCAGTGAGAGAAAATGTCGCGTTGGCAACAGGAGCCACATCAGCTCCCAAGGAGGCGTCGATTCCCTGGTCCCTTTTTACGTACGTAGCTGTCGCCCAGTGTGATGTCAAATCGCAACCAGTGACGAGGACGAGGTCGCACGGCTTTATGTTGCGCTGACAAGCCCTCGAGGCAAAATTGTGCCAGTCCTTATATCGACTCAGCATGTGTTCGCGGAACCAGTTGTCGTATAGTGTATCCTCGCGAAATGCATGGTATGGAAGGATGAGGGCTGCTCCCTCTTCGCGGTTGAAGGACAAAGGAGCTTCTCCGGTGAGTACTGATCCAGCCCTGTGAGGTAGGTAAATGAAAGCCCTACATTCCTCATATGATGGTGATCCCAACCACTCACCTATTGACTCCCTCTGCCGTTGAGCTACTGCGGAGGGCGTGTGTGCCGGCTCGGAGGGGGGTGGAAGTATCCGTCGTGGGGCGGTCACTCGGCAGCACATAGAGGAGGGGAAAGTCGGGTTGGGGAAATGGAATTATACGGCTTGGGCTTGAGTGATTTGGCAGGATATTGAACAGCGGCAAAAATTTGCCTCTCTCAAAACAGCCCACATCGCCAATGCAAACGAGGCTAGGCTCCCATACCGGGGTCCCATAACCCAGAAGCGTGAGTTCATTCTGATATAGGCGTGTACGAGTACCCTGCATAATTGGTCGTGAAAGGATAAAGCTGCGTCGTTGGGTGATCCGAATTCTTTCTTTGATTCACTTTCTTGTGTCAGAGCGATTCACTTTCTCCTGATTGCCAGAATATGAAGTCAGTTTGGCGGTATTCTTCCTGTGCATCCATGGTATTTAGCATCATCCCTGGCCCGTTCTTTCCATAAGTATCAAACAACTGCTCATCCGTCCATAAATTCAATACTTATCCAAGTCTCGCAAACGAAATATATGTCTGTTTCGGGCATGCGCTCGTATTTGGATAGGAGGTATTTCCGCCAACTTCAGCCAATTAAAATCTCCACCTTCCACCGAGACGAAAGTCGATTTTCAGCGAACGACTTTGAGTGAACTGATTCTACGTCCTAAAATCATCCGAGAATATGTACCTAAGGCCCAAGTAACAAAATAGATATCATTTCGAGAAGATAATTCGGAGTGAAGTTATAGTTCGTCGTGTGATCCACTATTGTCGTTAATACTGTGATTGAACGTCCTGTCCAGCCATTTCCGCACAAGCTCATTAAACTCCTTGGGGTACTCAAGGTGAACCCAATGAGCGCCCGGAAGAACCTGACCCAGCCGTTAGTCATGAACGTCTCAAGCGTAGAACAACGTTCCGCACCTCGGTCGTTAAATCCGGTAGGTAATCGGCAGATTTGAGAACGGTCGCGGCGACAAGCCAGTCGGCCACCGGGTCCTGCTAAAGTATTAGCAAGCAAGGAGGCGGAAGAAATGTTGAGCGCACTTCTTTAGGATAAATGGCAAGAACGGGTTGAGAGATAGTATGATTTCCCTGGAAATGGGCGTGTCTCCAGCCTTCATGGCGATTCTAAACATAGTTTTTGTAAGAATCGTCGCCTTATTGAAAGCTCAAGTCAGAGATACCTCAGTGGTGTAAAACTGGAGAGCTGAACGAAAATTCTGTTACGCTTTATGCACCCGTCGACAAGCGATCCTTCACTCACTGTGTTTAAATCCATTGATACTGTACTGTTCCACGAAGTAATCTTCCTCTTCCTGAGTAAAGAAAGAGACCGGTGGAATCTAATTCCAGACGTGAGTTAGGCGCAACTTTCAATATGGGAAATGCTAGCTCACCTCCTCAACGTGGTCCCAAGCGGCCAAGAACGAATTCTCGTCCTTCAAAAATGCAGTAGGAGGATGATTCTTGGCCGTCCTGAGAGTAGCGCGAGTAGTCCTCCGGATATCTTTATCGAGTTCCGCGACGGCTTTTTCCGTCTGTAAATCGAAAAAGAGCTGGTAGGTAAGCGAAGGGAAAATAGGCAGAAGATTTTTGATAGGGACGAAAGGCCCGGAGGAAGGGATATACTGGACGACAAAAAGTTGTGTAAGATTTTATAATGCACAAAGTCCGAAGAAATTACCGACCGGAACCACCGCCCCAACAACACCTGTGAAAATGTCCGGCCTACTCCTAGCAGCCTCGTAGCAGATTGTCGAACCCCAGTCGTGGCTGAAAATATGTCGGCGATCAACTCTTCCTGAAATCGCGAACGAGCGTTGAAAACATACCCCATACATATCGCAGAAGAGACCTTCGCATGCTCGAGAATACAAACGAGATCGCCGACCATGTCCCCCATGGTTCCTGACGACTTGGTATCCCCAGGATGCGTCGATTCTCCAAAGCCTCGCAACTCCGGGGCAATTAGGTGATAATCCTCCTATCCCACCCATTGTATCAAAACGAGATTCGAACAACGAAAAAAATAATCTAACCTGAAATTCCAGGATTTGATTCGACCATGTACT
Source organism: Hebeloma cylindrosporum (assembly GCA_000827355.1). NCBI lineage: Eukaryota > Fungi > Basidiomycota > Agaricomycetes > Agaricales > Hymenogastraceae > Hebeloma > Hebeloma cylindrosporum. Next base: position 556,126 of record KN831777.1, on the reverse strand, counting down.
CCAGAGACTTGGCCATCCATGAACCATTATCAGTGTTGTTGAGGCCTCTGGATTGATGTCGACATATTCTAAGTAGGAAGATCGAATGAAAGTGAATTCCATGGTGTATTGCAATAATTAGGTATGAAACGCACTGAGTTGAATGTCGACAGCCTCCTCGACGGGAGCGCGACGCGTCGCTTTACAGTGCGCGGTCTTCTTGGGATATTGAGAAGGTTTGAATGACGATGCAGAATTTGCCTCGGCTTGGACCAAGCCAAGGTAGGTGAAGAAGAGCAGCCAGCGCCCAAAGGACATCTCGAAAAGCTAGTACTAGTAGTGGTTCGGTCGAGCTGTATAATCAATCCGCACGACACAGGAGAAGGAATGTTGCCAAGGATATGATCGTTGCAGGGGGGAGATATAAAACAAAAGTCAACGACAGACAGGTGCGAGGTAATCTGTCATCGCCAGTGCGACATTACGATCCCTCCTATCATGTTACATCATTTCGGGGTCCAGTGGAATATATTCCAGGAAACGGTATCCGGCACGTAGATAGGAGTATGTGATCATGGAGCCAAAGGTCAGGTGATGCGAGAACAAAATGGATTTCAGTATGCGGGAATTGTTATGGTACAGGATTGCACGAACAAAGTGGAATGAGCGAAAGCAAGCAAACTAAATATGATGCAAAAGATGCGCGAATACTGCAAAGACAATGGAGGGGACAAAAGGGAATCATAAACGCTATGTCAGCTTTGAATGAAAGAATAAATCAATCTACATCTTCCATTCCCCCCGGTACGGGTGGAAACGATGTCCCAACCAAAGAAAAGGGGAAAGCACCGCCTACGAGAGGTGGTGGTCCGGTGGACGAGGAGGAAGGGTGCGATCTGGGAGACTGAGTGTTGCCTGCCTGCGTTTTTCCACCTGCACGTCGTTGGTCTCCTTGAGCCATGTTCATTTTCTTGCGCTGCATTTTCGCAAAGGACGATAAATTGACCAAGGCCTCCAAAACATGACCCTTATTGGGCCGCTCTCTCAACCTACGGGTGATTCGTTTAGAGCGGAAATGTGAGAGAAAATGAAAGTAACGAACTTGATGACCATCTCGTTCACAACGTCCGAGCCACGTAACCAAGGCATCAGAGCAACGGCCTTCGAATACATTTTGGATAATACGCTGGGACCTCCTCTCATCGTCTGACCGATATGAACCCAGCTGTCGAAGATGGCTTTGAGGTTGGGTTTATACTCTTCTCTGAGGTCATCCAAGTCAGGATCGTTCTGATCCGAATCCACAAAGTTCAAAAAATCAGCGTCGTCGCCTTCATCTGCCCCAGGCATCATCGGCAGTCCCATCATCAGCGCTGCAAAGGCCATAGGAAGAAAGTGACCGTTCGACGAGGTGACGACGCGTTCTGCCCACTGCGTCACTCGATCTTTGCGCGAAGCAGTGCCACTTTTGAGTTTGAAGATTTCGAGCAGATCTTTCTTGTTCTCTTCCTCCTCGATGTGGGAGAAACATGAACGGACTGTGGCATAGATCGCCCTTATACATTCGTCGAGTTCTTTCTCCAATATCGCCAGGCTCCCAGTATGGTAATGGGAGTTATCCAGCATGGCAACGGCACATTGAAGGGTCGTGGTATCCCTTGGACGCAGAAGATGAGCATGGGCCTTGAGCAAAACGGAGATTTTCGGAACGTCGCCGTTCAAAATATGGATATCCAATGCAGCAACGAGGGTATCTGGTGTGTCGCCTGCGCTCTTATCCAAAAGGCGGGAAATGCGGTCCTCTGTCTCGTCGGAGTCATGGCTGATGGCAAGCAGCGTGTTATACAGCCGCACAGTTGGGGCAACCTCGAATATACTGAAAAGACGTTTCTCCACAAGGTCCCTGAGGGGGATACGCGCCCTGTTTATCCTGTCGGGCCAGTATGTCGCGTGCAAATGGCAAGGGCAGCGTTCGTCGGATTCCTCGCTGTCATAGTCAGAACCTTCGAAACATTCATGGTCAAGGTTCTCGTCTTCGTCTTCGTCATCTTCATCATCGAAATCGCCTTCATCTTCATCTTCGTCATCGTCTTCACCTGCTTGGGTGAATCTCGATATCGGTGAAAGTCGGGCTCGACTTACTCGGTTTTCCGCCGTACAACAGCCTTTCCAATGACGAAACTCCGAGAACGGACTCTATGTCCTCTAGAAAATCAGGAACCCTTTTTTTATCCTTTTCAGTGCCGTCTGCAAGCAAAGTCACGAATAGATCACGCCAGATCCAGAGGAGGATCCTGTTGATGTTCTGTGGGCCAACGACCGAGAAGCGCTTGGCGACCTTCCCACTTTTGCCCTTCAAGGAAAAATCCACGGGAAGGTTCAAGACTGAGCACTTGCATCTAAAAGAGGTCGATGAAAAAAATCAAATGGCATACAAGACGCCACGCACTGTCCAAGGATTGACACTTCTGCAAGCTGGGCCAACGCATCGGCCACAAACAGGAGGCACGTATGGGCGAGGAGAAAGTTGACATGGTTCTCGTATACGACTTTCCAGATGTCATTCAACCAGCTGACGAGACTATGGATGATCTCGGCCAGAAGCTCGTCCCTGTTACTCCGCTCCTTGATGAAGGACATTTTTGCATCACGGGTGAGTTCATTGAGTAAATGAGTAATCTGTTCTCGCTTGACTCTGAGATCGAGCTTTGGGACCTCTGCGTATTTCTTCTGAAGACGCGTCGCGGCAGCAATGACTGGAAAATTCGATTAGCTTCTGAGGTAGATTGGGGAAACATCTCACTCTTCTTTGACCGATCCTTCGGCATAAGGTCCAGTAGGGTAGCCATATGTTTCTCCACAAACATCTGCTGCGCCTCCGGTGGCAGAGCGTTGAACACCTGCATCAATCTATATTCCGAAGTCCTCCTGAGATTTGGCAGCACGATAGGGTCTGAATTCTCACTTTGAGCTCATCATCGTTGCAAATATCGTTCTATAACAGAGATAATAAGATTGGGTGGTCCACTGAATGAGAAAATGTCGCGATATTGAGGATATTGGTGATGGATTGGTGGAGAACGCAGCTAGTGGCCGAAATGTGAATTAGGTAATCTCATTCCGGGCCGCCACTCCGTTGTACTCGCCCAACGTTTTGTATTTCTTATCGGCATTCTTCTTTCTGGAGTCCTCAAAAAACGAGGCTACATACTACCAAACGACTACTTTCTCCAACAGGCTTACTGAATCAATGAGGGGATTTGAAGTTGAAGCTTTGATTATGCACCCTCTCTCCCACTCCCTTGTTCTCTTTGAACGATTGGCTGCCTTGTGGAGACTATTGTTTTCTCCTTTTACATAACGGCTGCAAGGTTGGTGAATGCGTCGCCATCCCTGTAATCTCGGAACAATCCTCGTTTCTATTGTTTCTCAGGCTTGCGCTCTTCAGGGCTAGGAAACGCATTGTATTTTCTCTTGCTATAATAAATTCAGGCTATACGATATAGTACGGAGATCTTGGACACGCTTCTATGATAGACAAGGGCAAATCTTATCAAAATCTTATCTTATCTTTCTCAACCACGAAGATGGCCAAGTTTTGCCCGATTTCAACTTCCTATTATCTTCCTTCCCCCTTCTCACAGGCGGTTCTTTCTCTCGAGAACTCTGCTCTAATGAATTCGTCTATGAGTTGTGGAACATGTCTATGTTATAATTAGCAATTGTCGATGACACATTCAGTGCCTGATTCCCGTCAATGTCTGCTTGTAAAGATCTGTAAAGATCCTTGGAACTGACCAAGCCGATCTAGAACAAAAGCTAACGGAAGCTTGTGTATATTTTCAGCCTTTTCTTTTTCTTTTTCTCTCGTTATTCGCACTGTGGCAACCGGAAATGAATGTGCTGATTCGTAGGTTTTTTCGTCCTGCCGGAATTTCTGAGAGAATCTATTTAGAGCCTTTGTTCAAATGGGCCGAACTGCCTCGAGGCATATTTGGACTTCCAAACCTGGCTGCCGACCTCGTTGTTCCCCTCTGAATGTGTTCTGACGTTGTACACGTTGGAAACGCGCCTTGGACTCATAGAAACCCCTGCTGTTTCTTGTCGGTTCAAACGAACACTCATACCCACTCAGCTTTTCAACATTGGCATCTTAAGCACCCATGGCAAGCCATTCCCCACAACGAACCCGCAGACCCCAGGCGCAGCAGTTGAATCAAGGTATGTTGAACAGTGTTGTCTCGATCCTTCTTTGAGCGAATCGAGTTGTTCGACTCTTCGTCTTGTTATTTGGCGATCTTTTATCGTCTGAACATTAAGCACTGATCGTCAACTTTATTTACTTAGGAGCAATGCATAACCATCCGGCCAGGGAGCCATCCCCATCGCCCTCTCTTCGTGAAAGACCACGAGCCATCAAGACGCAATCGATGCCTATGGTCCCATCTTTGAACACATTCTCTGCCCAAACAGCATCGCAAAACCAGGCCCAGCCTAGTCCAAACCCCAGCAACCCAAGGCGCTCGCCTCCACCTGGTCAAATCCAACGGCTCCTTCCCACTCCTCCACAACCAAATCCCCCGGGATTTGGCGATGATCGACGGCCAACCCCGCCTCCTGGACCTCACCAGTCCATCAGTCAACCGAATATTCATAGTCACTATCCTCGACAAGCGCCTCGTGCACCGGGCACTGCCTATCCAACCCCAAAGTTCCAGGACTTGGACAGCCCATTCCAGATGACAGACGAGCTATTGGCGGATATCGACCGTGCCCATCAACTGTCCACGCAACCGAATTCGTATTCGTCTGCACCGCGTGGAGACTCTCCATCGTCGCTCAAAGCGCCAAACCGTGGCCCCGCAGACAGGGCTAGTCCTACCAACCTTGATCCCGCGCAACGAATGCGACGGGAACAGACGGTATCACGCGAAAGCCCCAAAGCCCGAGACCGCCAGTCAGGGTCTCCAACTTTCTCACCATACCCACAGCAATCGCACACCCCGGAGCCTGCGACGTCACCCAATCAACAACCGCAACCTCCAACGGTAATTCCTAACGAACCCCATCCAGCAAGTTATCTTGCTCAGTACAATGCTCGCGAATCCCCACCCGTTGTGCGCAGGGCCACCATTAACGAAGGGCGTTCAAACCCAGGTCAACCAGCTCCTGCGCAAGCGATCCCAGCTCGTAACCCGGATCGATCACTTCCTGTTCAAGAGGAAGATGAAGTCTCTTCCAAGAACGGCACTTCTCCGCCTTCAAATTGGAATGACGAGCCAGCATATCGTTCCCCTTCCCCCAAACCTTCCTCGGACCTTAGTCCTGAAGGCAACAATCAACGTTTCGAAAGTAATCCTCCTCCAGACAACCAACCTGGTGTCATGGATGAAGAGAAAGCCGCTGCACATCACGATGAACCTCACGCACAATATGTCGAACACGATAGTACCGAAGAAGAAAGCAGCTACACCCCACGATCGCCATCCGCGGGATTGCCCGATAATCACGAAATATATTACTCTGGTCAAAACATTCCTATTCGCGTTCCAGTCCCCGTTCCTGTACGGGGAAAGATGAGGAATGGATCTACAGAACACGTTATGCGTGGGCTTGAGAGCACTCTGATGGAAGCGTCAACGACGGCGGCCCCACCTCAGCAATCACAACCTTCTGAGCGCCCTCCTCAATACCCGGAACCGAGACAGCCACCGGCGCAGCGAAATCGCCATCAGTTTGCAGGTTACCCGAACTCCGATGATTATGCCTATGCCCATGACCACCAACAAAACCAAAACGCAAAATTCACCGAACCTCAGGTATATCCTGACGATTTTCATAGCTATGGAGAAGAGTCCACATCGGCTTATATTCACCCTTATTATCAACAGAACCCTCGACCCGATGCACCTGAGCCTCCAACTCCTCACACTCAAACTGCTGCCCCGTCGCCGTCGCCGCAATTGTCAGGCTTCAACGGCGGTGGCCCCAAAGAGCTTCCTTACAGGCCTTTGCGCGCTGCAGGATCCCCCTACCCGTACCCGTTCAACCACATGCGACGAAATCGACAAATGCAAACGCCAGGCCAACGTTTCTACAAGAATGGGATCGACCAATCAGGCCTTCACGACCAAATTGCCAGACAGTGGCAAGTTTTCGCCCAGAATAATCAGGGCCATATCACCGACTCCACCCTCTCTCCTTCCGCAACTCCTTTCCAGCCTGATCTTTTCGATCACTGGGCGTACTTGCATACGAATAGGATGATGAGGGGAGGCGCAATGTTTGATAACGCCAGTATACATTCCAGTCCTAGCCATCAACCGATCGCTTTGCCCGTCCCGCCGAACTTCTCCACAAAAAAGAAAGACCGAAGCTTACACCTGAAACGACAATCATATAGTCGCAAGCCCCCTCCACGTGTTGAGAGTACGCAACCACGAGAGACGAGCCCAGAGCTTTCGTCATCGGGAGAGGAGACTGCAGGCGATGAGCGTCTCAATTCCGCGGTGGGGCCTCCGTCTGGTGAATCTCTCGTTCACCCGCCACCGTCAACGACCGACGTGGCAACTGAGGCGGATGACAATGGTGACTGGGTCGATGAAGATGAAGATGATGATTACGAAGATTTAATCGATTTGGAGTACCACCCCGCCTTTGTGAAAAATATCAGCAAACGGCGGAGAAAGTGGGAAGTTGGATGGGAGAATCTGATCCAGGCTGTGAGTTTTTCCATCATGATCTTCGCCTTTCTCTTCTGATGTTTTCTCATTGCCTCATTAGTTCCAAGCTCTCGATCGCCAAACGGACGCCACCATGGTGCTGCTCGCATCCCCTTCACATACCACGAAACTACATGCTCTCAGGTCGCGATCCATTCGCCGACAGCCAATATTGGCGAGTTCGGTCAATATGAACCAGATACGGTCTGGCTTCGCCCACATGGCGGCTCAAAGGAGAGCTACCCGGCCTGAGAAATCATCTCTCGTTGATCGCCTTATGATATCATCTGGATCTTCTGGCGGCGATGGCTCAGATGGAAGCACAGCGTCCGTAGAGGAGAATCTACGGCGTGCCCTCGATGCCGCTCTCGGCAGTCTCGGTGCAATGGGAGAAGTCTACGAACAACGTGAAGCTCGGGTTCTCGAGGAACTACAGAGATCTCGTGAAGATCGTGAGCGGGTTGAGCTTCTCTTGAAGCAAGTACTTGGTGATAAAAATCCTTTGACGGCGCTTTCGCCTCGCATCCCGGCACCATGATATGTATCACTTTCCTCTTTTTTCGTCTAGCTCTCGCTGCACTGTGTAAATAAATTCCCTGCATTGATGCACTCACTAGGCTGTGCGACGGTGTGATGTTATCGATCTCATGCCACGGAAATAAGTACGTACCGGATGTAAGCTATTCAGCGCTATTCAGATCCGACGGTTAGGCGCCAGCTCACCATGGAGGTCATAAGTTGGTTACTTACATAACACTGCCATGGACTAACCGAAATTAAAACACACAAGTCAGCTCCTGTATCGTTATTGTGTTCCGGCACCATGGTGCATCCTTAAGTCGAGCGAAACGCGGTCGTTACTGAAGCCGGGCTTCTATTAGCTTTTCCAAACTTCTATTGTTTGTCATCCTTGTTCTCATCTGTCAACGAAATGTGGGGAGTATGATGAGTGATCGGATCCAAATCGTTTGTCCGTCGCAGCGTAAGTCCCATGGGGGATGGCACTTCCAAGGCTATCCAAACACCGCTCTGTGGGCGAGATTTATACTTAAAAAGCTTCTGGAAACACCCAATCCCCCCACCCCAAAAGAGCTGGTCTCTTCAGGTTACCTGCCTATCATCGCTGAGCTGGTTCTCGCAGTATCCTTGCCAAATCCTTGCGCATTTCAAGCCATCAGTACGTCCTCAGGCAAAATCGATTGACGATCGTCAATAACCTTACCATCCATCGCATAGATCTGAATTATGCATCTCGCGATATATTTTCTTGCTTTCTTCTCCTTGACCGCTTTCGCTGCTCCAACTCCAGCTGAGAAGGGACCACACGAACCTGGAGATATTGTCGGCGTCAGGGTCGGCGAATATGACAGCAAGTTCACTAAAGTGGGTCGCCCCACTCCATTGCGATGCATAATAATAATACTGATGAATAACAATATAGGGGAGCAGGAAGGTCGACATTCATCCTGGTGTCGTCCTTGACAAAGCTGATCCCAAGACGGGACAATTCCCGGTCGCCATGATTTCTAAAAAGCTGCCCGATGACCCACCTCAGGCGCCCATCAGGACGTTTTATCAGAGTTCCGGGCTCGATGGAAATGTCCGACTTGGGCCTCCAGTAAAGGTAGTCAACGCAAAACCATGGAAGCACAAAGAGACGGGAGGCAAACAAGCACCTATGTCTGAAGCTGAACTGAAAAAGCTACGAGATGCAATGGGTGCGCAATTGACCTCCAGGTCGACAGTCTATTAATTACTTATATATGAATGCATGCAGAGCCTCACCAAGGTTGGTCCCCATCGTCAGACGACAATAAATCAAAAATCCCTGGTTCCGTCCGAGGCGCCCGCGGTGCAGTTTCGAAACCCCCAGCGGCGAAGCCCCATGTCCAAGGAGCCAAGCCGCATGTCCAAGCGCATATTAAACCAGCAAGAGGAAAGGGAAAACAACGAGCTACTTCACCTGTTCGGAATTCGGCGCGACCCCTTCGTCCTACGTCTGCCCGAGCTGCAGCAGGAAAAGGGAAAAAACCTATTCGGGGGAAGAGAGAATTTATCGGGAGACGGGCTGTTCGTTCTGAGTAATGAATCTAAGTATATCATTGTGCATAAACAAGTAATGTTACGACCGCGAATCGTGGCGGGACCTCCATCAAACCAATTTCAATCTGTGCGCCCTCAACAATTTACAACTGTAAGAATGTTCCCCCAAGTCGTATAAGTAGAGGAAAGGCTTGGAGCCACTTCTCGATGACTGGAATGGGGCTTGCTACACAGCTTGTTCGTAAAATTCGTCTTTATGTGAGCTCACGGCGTTTGCAAATTGCTGTTAGCAAGAGAAAGAAAGGGTTAACGCATAGGGCTATGATTATGGGGAAATGGATTGGAGATGGACTTGTCTCTTTGATGGAAAGCTTGACCACGTACGAGACTCAATATCGACCAGAATTCCTCGATAGCGTTGATCTGCATCCGAGTGGAAAATATTTTCTAACATTTGAAATGAAGAAATTAGTTCGCAGGCAAGGAATAGCAGCCTCGCACCGTAGATACCAGAACTGAGAAATATGGCTCGATGATCGCAGACAGGCATTACCATCGATTTTAAAATTGAACAAGACAGAGAGTTACGCCAATATCCTAGTCACCATCCACAACTTGATCCACAAAGAAAACCGAATGTTCTGAATCAGAGTTCAAATTTCGAAAAAAAAGGCTCCAGATTTTGTGATGCTATGTAGACCAAGCCCATTATGTCCAAGGACACTGCACTTGGCCAACGTTTGGGATGACCTTGGTTTGTTTGCGTTCGCATGGACGAGGGCGGACAGAAGGGAGATCATATGCGGCCCGTGAGGTAGATATCTTTCCACACTAGAGTGTGCTACTTATTTAAATCCCTGCTAGACGTCCCTACTCGCTCGAATATTGTTCCCGGGAAATGGTGCACAGTGCGCGGCCTGAAATTCGCAAAGGCGGACCCGAGGATAGCTCCAACGGACCACAACGACGTCGACTGGACGAGGACCCAACAGCGTTGAGGGGGAGGATCTAAGGACGCTGATTAGAACCCAATGGGATGGGGAGACCTACCGGTAACGACAGATGAAGAGATCTGGAGGAGGATTACTTTTTGGCTGCTTGGGATGGAGTCTGGAGAAGCACCATTAATATTGTGCGACGGCCCCCCAAATGGATCCAGAGTCTCGGCTTGGGATCCTGAGGGTGATATTGATCTTGGATCATCCTGCCGTTGATGGGCAATGATGGCGCACTCCCGGGCCCGTTTCCTTGCCGTCATCGTAATTGGTTCCCACTCTGGGACCTCTGACTGGTTATCCTCGACACGCACACGCACACGCCAACCCGCCACCCCAGTGCCACTGCGACAGAGTGCAGCACAGCACTGCGCGACCTGGAGCCCCAATAGAACCCCACTGCGATCGCCACCCGTGGCCACCCCTTGCATATACGCTGCCAGGGAATCACATTGTGCAAGGACGGCAATGTCTGGCAGTCACCATGGGGGAAAGGCAATAGAGGAAGATCTGGAGAGTAAGGGTGTCAAGTCAGAGATCCAAACAATTTCGACTTGATGGGAAGTTCACAGCGTTACACTGACGCTGATTAGAACCCAACGGGATGTGGAGTGCAACCGATGACGACGGACAGAGATCTATAGGGGGTTACTGGCTCTACTCCCAGGTGGTGAGCATCTTCCGCATTCGGAACGTTTGTAAGTTGCGCCTGACCCTGCTGGAAGTAAGTAGAATCATCCAGGAATCATCACACCTTTCCTAAACACAGCCTACTCATAGGCTTATTCTTCGACTGGGACATAAAGCGTGAAATATTTAAACTCTCCACGGCTACACCTCCGAGGTATTTTGTACTCGAGATATCAAGCTGACGAATAATACAAGAATTATGCTCACCGATCACGACCCGGCCACTCCCAAACTCTCTCAACCGTTCTCGCCATCCATCCTACAGAGTTCCTCCTCGAATCCGGTGGCTAGTTGGCTTGCCACCGTGACCATCCACGAATCTAGCTGGTTTTGATTTACCGAACGAGGTATGGCCATTGCTTTGGAGACTTGTAACGGCGATGACGAACAATTCGGCTAGGTTTTCCCAGCCCTCCCATCGGGTTCGCCTTGAGCACTCGAAGGGCTATTGTGTGGAAATGGCTTGGCAAAACGTTCAATCACTGCAAGTGGGTTACCTCTAACTTGGACTTCCAATTAGTGTGGAGATTTCTCGAAATGCATATATCTAGGTCATACCCTGGTTGACGAAAATCATAGACGTATATTAGATGCATGCCGGAAGGAGCTCGTTGTATAAAGCAGATAGGTCGCCCACAAAGGAAGTCCAGTTCTTGAACATTTTTGGTAAAACTGGACTTGAATCTTTTTGGTATAACGTTTTTACACAAGACAACTTGGTGGGAGGAAATGGTGGGAGGAAATAGTCGAAACCAGTTCCTAAAATCGCATCGAATTAAACAGTCCCGCCTCAACATGCCCGAGTCCTTGCAACCGCTGCTTTCGAGTCTTCAACCCGTTTGCCTTCCACCGTTCCTTCAACTTCCACTTTTTTCTGCATGCCGTACATCGAGAATATAAGGGCCTTCGTTACTTTCAGTTATATATTTTTCAGAAGCACAGCCTTCACGTACAGAAGGGAAACCCAAGGGCACTCCATCAGCGCACTGAATAAGCCATTCGAGAATTGGGTCCAGTGGGCACCGGGTCAGCACGGAGCAGTATGGAGAGTATTATAGGAAAATGCAAGGAAAATGCGGGCAAAGCATCATCGCCCGGCCCAAGCAGGCTGACCGGTGTTACTCAAATCAAAGAAGTAAGACTCGTTCAAAACCCGAGCCACCCCAGCTTTGGCACTGTGGTAACTGTTGGGCGCCACGGCGGAATATGAGCATCATCACAGGCAGAATTTCGAGTGCCTTGCAGTCTGCTCCTGGAGGCAAAGACAAACTTGAAAGGGATGATTTCCCAGACCAGAAAACCCCTCCAGAGTTGAAGTCGCAGTTGTCTTCAAAAATAAGGGAGTTGATAGATTTGAACGGTTGTGGCGGCAGCTCATACAGGGCACGGATCCTTTTCAGCCTTAACAAAACAAAGAAAGGCACTGCCTCGACTCTGGTGAGCAAGTTGCGCGTTTCCTTTTTCGTGTGTGTGTGTAGAACAATGACATAGATAGAACAAGGGCTTGGGTCATAATGAAAACGAGGCCGGGTTTGGTGAACCAAAAAAACACAACTGTGGCGACAGCCTGAACATACGAATGGCCAAATCGGGTTGTGTGTGAGGGTGCTAGTATTCCAAATCTGGATGTTGGAAAAGGTCGCAGTCGTCTTTGAAAATTGAGGAGTTGATAGATTTGAGCGGTCGTGGCTGCAGGTTACCCAGGGCAAGGATCCTTTTCAGCCTTGACAGGACAAAGAAAGGCGAGGAAATAATCCACTGGCTCGACTGTGAGCAAATTGCGCGTTTCCTTTTTCGTGTGTGTAGTATAGTAGAGAACAACGAAGTAGCTGGAACAAGGCCTTGGATCATAATGAAAACGGATCCGGGTTTGGTAAACCAAAAAAAAGCTATACCCAGTCTGTACCAGTGAACGGGCTAAATCGGGTTGTGTGTGCACCAAACGTGTGCTTACATGAGGGTATTCCAAATCTGGATGTTGTAAACGTTTGACGGTCCATTCAACGTCCTTCCTCACAACCCTATCGTAACCCTTCCCTTCAACCGTATAAAAACCAGGCATACCTGTATCAGTGCTACTCATCAAGTATTTGTTCTCCATTCTACCCTCTAGGTTCAAACTCACTCTTGATGTCACTAGGAACTCCTGTAAAGATCAATAAATCTGCCAGTGCGGCATACCAGGCTGGTCGTCTCCAGCCTTCTCGACAAGCGATTATGGAAGACCTTGGTCCAAGGGTTCCAGAAATCTCTTTCGAGGACATTGTTACGTATTATCTTCCCCAACTCGATGTTGATTATGATGTCGAGAAAACCATCGCCGCTCTCAAAGCTGCAAGCCACCTCAATGACCAGGGTTGGACGGCATTCAAGGTGGTCCCAGGTGAAAGCAGGGTTCACGAAACTACAACTTTTCTTCCCCTGGTTAATGTTCGCACATGTATCTCTGAGTGCGCTGTGTTCACTTCTCGAACTAGGCCTGCCAACACGACCTCTTATGTCGCTAATGGAAGTAAATCCCTCTCCTCTATGCTCAATGAACGGAAGAGTACCACTTCCAAGCCCGATGGATATGGACTTCTTTCCCCTCACGCTGTTGCCTCATCCATGAGTTCTGATTGCACCATTAATCTGGGTCCTGATGATTGGTTCCGCATTGCCTGGGCGGAAGAATACAAGAAAAAGGAGGAGAAGCTGGATGACGTGCGTTAATTTTTTATGGCTAACTCAAATTTGTTTCCGAGACTTTTTCATTTCTTCAGGATGTACAAAAAGTCGTGTGGAGTATGCAACAAATCATGCGCTACGATGCGCGCCGTCGTTTTACTTTTGGTGTGACAATAGAAAATACTACTACCAGGGTATGGTTCTGTAATCGTCAAACTGTCCTTGTCTCAGAGGCGTTTGATTTCATGGAGGTATGCATTTTTCTCTTTACATTTTTAACAGACTTGATTCTTTTCTTTCGTTCAGGAGCCTGAAAAGCTTGTACAACTTACTTTGTCATTATCGTTCGCATCGCCTGTCGAATTAGGTTGGGACCCCACCATGAAGTTATGTCGCAACCCAATTGGACAAGGATTTGGCTATGAAATGACAGTCTATGATCACAAGACGAAAGCCTCTAGGGTATTTAAAACTTCCAAGCTGCTGTCTGATTACGCAGCGGACGCCCTTCGCGGTCGTGGTACTCGAGTCTTTGAGGCTTATGAAGTTAACATGCGCGACATGTCACTTGGACAATCGCCAGTTGCAATAAAGGATTATTGGTTGGATACTTCTCGTATGTCTGAAGCAGATATTCTTGAAGATATTCTTGTTGGTGCAAGCGATGAGGAGAAGTCCCATTTCCTGACCGTAGAAACATGGGGGAATGTACTCATCGATGGCCGTGAAGACACAACAACCATGCGTGGAATGAAGCTTGTGAACGAGTCAACTCAAGAAGACGCTGTTGAAGTACCCCACCCAGTGCTGTACGGCGAATTCCATTTACATTCAACTTCTGAAAAAGAAAGTCCACCCGTCAGCTTAGGGTTGAGCGCTGTCCTGGACACCAGCAGATTCTCTCTGCCCCTCCAACAATATAATCCCAAAGTCCATCAGCGGATTGTTTTCAAGGAGATCGGGGAACCCCTCCATAAGGCGACATCGATGGGAGTCGTGTGTAATGCAGGCATCCGTGTCGCTAAAGGTTGGCATGAATACCGGTTCTCTCATTCTACCGTTGCTAATTTTAACTTTCTCAAAGCCCTCCAAATCATGTTCAAAAAGAAATATGTTCATCGCGACCTGAGTACCACGAACATCTTAATTGTGAATGGTGCTGCCAGGCTTACCGATCTCGAGTATGCGAAAGTCATGGGCGATGCTGTTGCGCATAATGTCCGAACTGTAAGTAACTTTTCTTCCAGCTTGCTAGTATTCTCATCCATGCTTCGCAGGGCACATTAAACACCATGGCAACTGAGGTCGCAGCGGGAGATTTCTGCTTTACTCCCAATGCGTATGATTTATTGCCGGCCGAGAAACGTGTGCCATTCTTCTATAACCCCATCCACGATTTGGAGTCTCTCTGGTGGATCCTCATCTGGTTTCTGTTCACGAAGGTAGCTAAAAGCACCAAGAAAGCAGAATTTACCCAATCAGCGAATATGGCCAGAATACAATGGAAAAACGCCTGTCTGCTAGTTCCCTCGAGATCGGATAGCAGCCTACATCGGTCATGCGCATTCAGAGGTCTTTTCCAGACATATATCGGGTGCTTCCCTAAATATATAGCACCTTACGGCTCTCATCTCGCAGATATGTGGGCCCTATTGTGCTCTGAATTTCGATATGCAGAGGCTACACTTCCCCGGGGAAATGTCAGCACCACTCAATTCGATGCCCTCCATGCGAAATTCATAACCTCCCTCCAAAAGACAACAGATAGAAAAGTCTTCAGGGATTATGCACTAGGCGACCTAGAGCATCTCTTGAGCAAGTACGAAAGCCAACGCAAGAGGGCGGCAGACCAGAGGAAAGAGGAAAGAGCGCAGAAGCGCCGCCAGGACAAAATCAAAATTGAAGAAGTCAAAGCAGGACCTTCTGACCCGACTCGCATGCAAATCAAGAGATAGAGTAATGTGTAGGGGTTATACCTGATGTGTAGTAAACTGTAATTTTATTCAGTGGGATTTGCCAACATTGTCGAGCTCGAGAACGACGAGTCCGTCTCATTTATCTTCTGTACTCAAAACACGCCTGGGGTAAGATAATATTGCGACAATTCTTCAAGTTCTACATAAGTATTACGGGGATTTATCTCAGACCGTTGTGATTATGGATAAAACTGCCCGGCTTGTCGTCCTTGAATGCCCAAAGGCTATGATTTGTGAGGACGTGTTGATGCATCGTTAATCATACTCGCGTCGTTGAATATGTATTCCCCAAGAAATACCTTCTGGAGACATTCGCCAAAGGGATTTCAGCCTCCAGACTACCCTCGGAATCACCTGTGGTTGTGGTAGTATATCCAGAAAACAACATATCTTCGCCCAGATTTCCAATGGTTCTTGTCAAAAATGATTGATCTGGGATGCCCCCGCGCATGTTGGGCCCCTGGTTGGGGCCAGGCGGACTTGAGTGATATTCGGTAGACAAGGAACGCAGGTTGAGAACCAGTCGTGAAATCATGACGGACGTTATCATTTGGCTGAAGGAGGCACCTAGCGCTCTGAGATCGACGGGTGAGAGCTGTAGACGATATCAATGGATTGTTTCGGTCAAGGGGTGAAGACAACGACTGACAAAATATACCAAGATGTTCATCAGGTTCGCGAGGAAAATTACCAAAAAGTAGAGGGCACCGTCCCGGACGAAGATATATACAGTAGGGGCCGTCCCAGAATCTTTGATATACTGCCGAGTCCGCGACAATGTCAAAATAAAGACGCAGGCGTCCGTTATTAATGGGGCAACCCAGAGCGAGGCTTTGGGCAGTTCCTATCAGTTTTTTTTTGAAAGACTGACTTCTACGCATTGTTACTCACGAAAGATTGGGCTATCGCTTGTCAATATGCAGCCTTTTGTGAAGTGAGCAGGTAGTGAGACCGCCAAATTAATCTGACATTACCTACAAGCATGGGAGGCAGTGGGATTTCTGTCCTAAATTGTTAACGGGTTGGAATTAGGACACGCCAAATGATGGACTCACTATAACCTGTATGCAAGCCGATTGCAGAAACGGTAAGCTGTGTTGCCCAAAGGGTCATCAGGAAGATCAGGATTGGAAGTCGACGGTAGAGAGCATAGATCCGAAGAATCATAATAACTAATATGATTGAGGGTAGCTTCGCAGTGCAGCAATACTGGCGAACCTACGTTCACAAACTAAAGGAGAATGAGCATGGGCTACAGAGATCAATGACGAGTATTTAGTACTGACCAGCGACGAGTGTAACGCTCGATACCCCCTCGAACAGGACGTAATTATCGCATCTGTAAACTCATTAGGCCACGTCAACCAAGGATGCAGATTACCTACGCCTGAAGCGTCCAATTTGGATCCTGAAACGCTGGTTCTCATCAGTAAGGGATAGACGCAACAGGGAAACTTCAGAGACTCACCAACCAGAATAATAATAAACTGAAGGGGCGTGATATATCTATTGATCAAGAATAAAACCGAGGCGCCCGATAATTTTTGCCTCCAGATGCGATTGACCTGGTGAAAAGTTCAGTGACAGGTTTTCAGGAATAAGAGATAAAGAATGGACCTCCTGGTCAAACGTTAGCACTTGGAAACATTAGTTCTTGGCCTCGATAGAAACACTAACGAGAGCTTACTATGATCGTAAACAAGCATTACGAATGCTGCAAGTTGAAAGTACTTGCTGGCCAGTCTAAAATTTAGTCAGTAGGTCAGATAAATCTCAAAGAAAAAAGTCGCACAAATGGCGGGCGCCATTTGTGAGGGCATCGAGTTCTGGGGACGAAGACATCAAAGAGCAGACATCGTTGAATTGTCCGATAGCCATAAAAAGGCTTGGCTCCGAGTGTATGCATACATAGCCTTTCGCTTTCGATGTTTCCACTGTCCAGTTTCGAAGGGTTCAATGGGCTTCAAGGTTATCGATAAACGGCATACCGAAGATCGCAAATGTCGAAACGGCCTAATAAAAGCGTTGATGTGAATACTGTAGGTAGCGAGTATGATCCTTGAGAAACAGTGGCAAGTACGAGGAGATTGAGTTAAATCTTTTTCTTTCTGAGGAGTGCAAGGCGTTTTCAGTTCAAGGCCCAAAGCCCCACACAGAAGCAAACGCACAAATTGAGGGTGTTCAAACCAAGTTCAAACTTCACACTCGACTTCATGATCACGTGCAGTACCGGCGCTCCGGGACTTGTTCCGCGCGCCAGCGCTCTTGCCTCTCACATCGTTGACATACCTACGTGGCGTTATGTAAATTGTTTTTAGAACTGGAAGTCGTAAAAGTTAGGGAGCGCTGCTCTTCTATTGCGATGCTCAAGGTCTTCACGTTAAGTACTTACGGCCGATCATGACGGAAGGGTGGTGTTGACGCGTCGTTAATCAGACTCGCGTCGTCGAATATGTATTCCCCGAAAAATCGGACCTCCTTGAAACATTCACCAGGGGTATTTCTGCCTCCAGCCTACCCTCTGAATCCCCTGAGGTTGTGGTAGTATATCCAGAGAACGCCATATCTCCGCCCAAGTTTCCAATGGTTCTTGTCAAAAACGATTGATCGGGGATGCCCCCGCGCACGTTGGGGCCTTGGTAGGGGCCAGGCGGACTTGAGTGATGTTCCGTTGACACGGAACGCAAGTTGAGAACCAGTCGTGAAATCATGACGGCCGTTATCATTTGACTGAAGGAAGCACCTAGCGCTCTGAGGTCGACGGGTGCGAGCTGTGGACGATATCAATGGATTATTTCGGTCAAGGGGGCAAGACAACGACTGACGAAATATACCAACGTGTTCATCAGGTTTGCGAGGAAAATCACCAGAAAGTAGAGGGCGCCATCACGCACGAAGATGTATACAGTTGGGGCCGTTCCAGAATCTTTGATATATTGCCGAGTCCGCCACAACGTCAAGATAAAGATGCAGGAGTCGGTTATCAATGGGGAAACCCAGAGCGAGGCTTTTACACAGTGCTTCAGTTTTTTTTTTTGAAAGATTCTCGTATATGGATTGATACTCACGAAAGATTGGGCTATCGCCTGTCAATATGCAGCCTTCCATCAAGTGAGCAGGTGGGTGAGGTTGTCAAATGAATCCTGACATTACCTACAAGCATGGGAGGCAGTGGGACTCCTGCCCAGGTGTGTTAACGGGTTAGGATAGGACCTGCGAAATAATGAACTCACTGTAACCCGTATGCAAGCCTATTGCAGAAACAGCAATTTGTGTAGCCCAAAGGATCATCAGGAAGATTAGGATTGGAAGTGAACGACGGTAGAGAGCATAGACCCGAAGAATCATGATAACTGATATCATTGAGGATAGCTCTGCGAAGCAACATACTGGCGCACGTACGTTGGCAGACTAGCGGAGAATAAGCATGAACTCGGAAGTTAATGAGGAGCATTTACTTACCAGCGATGAGTGTAACGCTGGATGCCCCCTCGAATAGGGCGTAATGGTCGCATCTACAAACTGTTAACCCATGGGTACCAATAACGCAGTTTACTCACACCGCGACCGTCCAATCTGGATCATGAAAGCCTGGTTTTCGTTTGATAAGGCACTCGGATAAACACAAAGGAGAAGATATGCAGGCTCACCAACCAGAATAATGGTAAACTGCATGGGCGTAACATATCTATTGATCAGGAATAGAACCGAGGCACCCGATAACTTTTGCCTCCAGATGCGATAGACCTAGTATATGGTTCAAGAAGATGTTTTTAGGAAGGAGTAAACAAGATAGACCTCCTGGTCAAACGTCAGCACTTGGAAATGTTAGAACTTTAGTTCCTCGCATCGATAGAACTGTATGCAGCGATAGGCTTACTGTGATCATAGATAAGCATTACAAATGCCGCCAGTTGAAAATACTTCCCAGCCAGTCTAAATTTCAAATTTAGTCGGTATAGGTAAAATGTGTCTCAAAAAAGAAAAAGAAAAACGCACAGATGGCGGGCGGCACTTGTGAGGGCATCGAGTTCTGGGGACGAAGACATCAAAGAGTAGACATCGTTCTCTCCTGATACTATATGACAGATGTCTTGTCCGACACCCATATTTGGCTCCGAGCGTATGCATACATAATGCAGTCTTGCCCTTTCGACGTGTTTCGGAGGCTTCAATGGGCTTCAAGGATATCGATAATACGACATGCCGACGATCGCAAACGTCGAAAGGGTCTAATAAAAGCGTTGATGTGAATAGATAGCAAGTATGATCCTTGGGAAACAGTGGCACGTCCGAGGAGAACGAGTTGGATATTTTTCTTTCTGAAGAGTGCAAGGCGTTTTCCATTTCAAGACCCCAAAGCCTAGTTCGACCACAGAAGCAAATGTATCAGTACATCTGAGGGTGGTTCAAATTGCTGGTCGCTCAACGCGTTGACTTCATGATCACGTGCAGCACTGGCGCTCCGGTGCCTCCGGTGCTCCAGGCTCCGGGACTTGTGCAGTGTCCACGCTCAACATTGACAACACCGTATCGTGTTTACGTGGCTTAGACTCTGGTTAAAAATAGGTACATAACCTCACATCGTTGAGATACCCACGTATTTGTGGGCCTTACTGATAAATTGGTTCTAGAACTGGAAATCCTAAATTCAGGGACCCCTGCTCTTTATTGCAATGTCAAACGTTCAACCTTCAAGGCCAACCTGGAGGATGCGGCGGCTATCGGATTTGACGGTCCCATTGCGAAACGCTTGCAGCATCACATTGAACTCGATTAGCGTCACTTGTTGCTTCGCTGTGGGATTGCTGACGACAGAATCAACCAGGAACCTGGTTTCGTCTGCTTACTTGACGAAAGCTGTAGATCGATATCTTTGTCCCACAAAGGCAGCCGCGGTGGGTTTAAGGCCTGCATAAAGGCCGCTGCAACACTAAAGGAAGACGATAAAGAGCTTGGACCACGAACACAACTTGAGGCGACATTCTACCGTCCCCAATTGATGTCACTTGGTTTGAGGTCTCGCACACCTTAACTTTTCTGCACCTGGTGCCCCCGCTTTTCCCACATCGCCTCTTGATCCCACCGCGGCCGCAGAGCGCCCTCCACAGCAGCAGAGCGACCCCTTTAGATTAAGACGACGTGTGTATGTTGTCTACAACGGCGCATCCTTGCCCAACTATACCGAATTTGACGGTATTGATGGACGCTTATGAGGCCACCAGATATCTGGATCATATCATGCCAGTGATTCACCGTCAGCCTAATGAATATTATTATTTGGGGGAGCTGACGCGTTCCTCCAGGTTATACCCTATTGTAGATGTACAATATTTCTTCAAGTGAGTACATAACATGTAGATTATACTGTGAGCCTAGTTCATGCAACCTCAGTGTGGAGCGGCGATATCATGACACTGGTAAATATCAAGTAAATATCTCTCCGAGCTTTACCCGCCAATGCCGACCTCCTCGTCTACATACCCCAAATCTCAGGCAAGAATTCACCCATTTCAAGGGAATTATTACGTATGTTAAGAAGTAGCATTGCCATGTGTGCCTGAACAAACTCAGCTGTTGACCACCACCTCCGCCCTCACGTGTACCGCGACTGGCCCATTGGTATTTCACTTCTCCACTTTTCTCGCTTATAAACCTGGTTCTCAGGTGCAGATAAGAATCCTCACTTTTCGACGCGACAAGCGCCACTGCCCTTACGATGAGGGCGATCAAGGTCGAAAAAGATATCTTCGAAAAACCCTTCCTCACTTCAGAACAGCCTTCGCTAAATGACGCGTCGTTAAAGGTACTTACACCCTTCATATACCACTTGAAATAGACTGAAAACAAGTAAAACAAGGACTCTGACGCCAAAGCTGACGTTATAAAGGATCGTGAGTTGGCACTCGAGTCCAAGCTCCGCTTCTCGTCGGAATCGACTCTAGCATCATCGTGTGTTAATCATGAGTGGGATATGGTATGTCATCTTCGAAACCAAACCTTAACACTGTCACTAAAGGATTGCTGCCAGAAACACGACAACGTGAAAATTGAAGTCTCGAAAGGTTGGATTGCTCAGCATGCAGAAATTAGTTCCATCGCTGTCGAAGAAAATGTGAAAATTGAGGACGTCGCTTACTCTTCCAGTCTCGCCGCTCCGGTCCAAAAGCGGAGACGTCTACAGATCGAGGTCGTCGTCCCTACTCTCGATCTACTACAGCGACGAATCAAGAACCAGCAGACGCTGAAGCTGAAAAAAATGCAAAATGTGGGTTCCTATATGTTGCGTTTTTCGGACCCAAGTCAATGATACTTGAATTATGTTTTAGCCAAAAATTAAGAAGAAATCCAACAGGGGGTTTTCGTTAGACACGGTCTGGGCTCGAACGGATGGAATCCCAGCCTTCGAAGTCCCTCTGGACAAAGAAACCCAAGAGCTCACTGTTTCGCGGGATTTCATGTCATCGACATATGGAGGAAGCATGCAGGCGACGTGTCCAAAAATTAGTAAACGGAAGCTAGCTCAGCACGGCAAGGATAATTTCACGTACCTGCATCCCGACTACCATCAACACGCTCCAGAAGTTGCTGGCTCCTCGGGCCTTTTCTTTAACCACAGTCCTGGGCCTGATTGGGAAGGGTTGCAGCGCGTCTTTACCCGGATTGAATCGAACAAGTGGCAATTTATGGGGATGTACGAATTTAAATCATGCGCCTCCCTGAGCAAGGAAGAGTGGAAGCGCCAGAACGAAAGGGTATGCCTATTCGTCGTTCCGATGGAATATGAATTCTATGTGCTGAAGAGGTTACGCAGGTTCGTAACACCTGGACCAGAGAGATTTGCCGCCAGGGATGGGCTAGGCATCTGCGCGCGCGCGTGCGTGGACGCATTGATCTCAGCCGCGAACCAACAGAAGCGGAGGTGGAGGAAATTGTGGACAGTGAGAGGTATCGCACGACTACTCCTGAGGAAGTCATGAAGGCTTACAATTGTGGAGAAGAGGTGCGTGCCCCTCCGCAATATCTTCGAGCTTCTCTAGTAACAGCCTTACTCCTAATAGAGAATCGGGGTGTGGGCTTTGAAGTGCGTCGATTACGACCTCCCTTTCCAGCTTGAGCTGTGCAAGAAATTCCCTCTGTGGGTTCCTCGTCCAAGAAAGCCCAGAGGAAGCAAGAAAAGCGCTAAAAAGCCAGCCCGAGCCAAAAGGACTACAAACTCTCAGTCTCGTGGTGGCAGAAAAAGAAAGCGATCAGAATCCCTTCTCTCAGAACTCACGGAACTGGATGATGAACCGTCCGACAACGAGCCCAGGATGAAGAAAGACCTAGAGATGGATATCATGGATATCTACGCCAGCGACTCGGATGATGAGCCTATCTACACGAGCAAGGGGACTCGCTCTCGTCCCATTTGCTTGTAAATTAACACTCCTTCCTGAGATTGATTTTTAGTTAGAAAAAATAACTGGGCGATGTCTAGACGATCATTAAAGCATGAGAAGTGGATAATTGCGGAACCGACTCGGAGCATATGATCAACGCGGCGCCGCAGTCACTTTGATGCCTGCACATGGGTGAAAAGGGAGCGTCTTCCAGCGTCTTCCCATGAGTATCCCTCTTCAACTTGAACCACAGCCTTCATTCTAGCAATGGTACGCCAGAGCGCTCGTATAATTATCGGTGGCTTCGTTCTCTGCGGGGTTGCTCTATCTGGTCATGTCCTCAATCATATCTCTGGTGCTCCACCCTGGTCCACTAACTCCTTCCGAGGAGAGGAGTTTTCTTGGGGAACAGTTCAGAGTCCATTCTTTGATATTCGAACCTGACCCCTAACGAGTTCGTAGGTTCAACCTCGAAAGGAACTTCATTGGGAAAGCTGTTACTCAGGACGCCAGTGCGCGCGCCTTATTGTAAGTTATTAGACTGCTTCTTGCTCCGGGGAACCATCGACGGAGGTCGTTTCCCTCAGGTTCCCCTCAACTACACCGACCCACAGGGCCAGGAGGCTACTATTGCACTCATTCGCAAACCCGCTATCATTTCGCCAGACTCCAAGTTTTACCGTGGACCTGTCCTCTTCAACCCGGGGGGTCCAGGTGGAAGTGGTGTTGACCTTCTCCGGGGACCTAATTCCGACCTCTTCAGCCTAATTTTGGGACCTCAATTCGACATTGTTAGCTTCGATCTTCGGGGTATGTGTATTATTTTGCCTTGTTCGTTGTGCTGAGGCCCAAGAGTAAAAAGGAATTGCACGATCTACTCCGCGTGCCTCTTTCTTCAAGACCGACGTCGAACGTGAATTATGGGGCGGAGAAACTTTTGGTATCGTGAATAATTCTGACGAGGGCATTGCGCGAACATGGGCACGATCGAAAGTGGTTGGACAGCTTGCTGCGGAACAAGACTACGGATACCTGAGGCACATTAATACCGACCAAACCGCGAGAGATATGCTGAGCATCGTTGAAGCTCATGGGAGATCCAAGATCCAATACTGGGGATTCTCGTGAGACTCGTCGTTTTCGTCAATTTTGGCGTCCTCATATGCATTCAACTTTAGATATGGTTCCGTGTTGGGTGCCGCGTTTGCCTCCATGTTCCCAGTAAGCATTTTCCAGAAATTCTGGTTGCTTGACTTAGTTTCTCTTTTTCTCAGGATAAAATAGAGCGTCTGGTGATTGACGGTGTCGTTGATTCCGAAAATTATTACGCAAGTAAGCGATGACTCCTCGTAATTCAAGCTCACATTACTCATCACGACCCCAGCCCTCTGGTCGAATAATCTTCTGGATACTGACAAGGTGATGGAAAGCTTTTATACAGGATGCGCCGATGCGGGGCCCTATCTGTGTCCTTTCTGGGCAAGCTCACCAGACGACATCGAACGAAATCTGACGGCTCTGTATGATTCCCTTCGTTCTCGACCGCTCCCTGTAAAGACTGGAGCATCTTATGGAATATTTGATTATGGATTCCTACGCTCAATCGTCTTCAGTGCTCTCTACAATCCTTACTCTTCCTTCCCGGTCCTTGCGCGCGGTTTGGCCGAGTTGGCCGCTGGTAATCCACAACAATTATTTGAACGCGTCGTGCCTCCTCCTTTCGAATGCTCGTGCGACTCACCAGAACGCGCTTTCGCCTCAGTACGCGACTCCCAAGCCGCGGTGCTCTGCAACGATGGCAACGACGTTCCTGAGGACTTGAAGTCAACCGAGGAATACTTTGAAATGTTGACAAAGGCCTCGAGCTGGAGTGAAATCTGGGCTCGTATAAGGGTGGGATGCATGTGAGGTTGCCAACGTCCGAAAAGTATTCTTCTTAAACGATATTATCTTGCATAGCGGTTGGCCAAAGTTCCCCAAAGATCACTTCCAAGGTAAACTCGATTTCCCTCGTTAACATAAACCTATTCATTCTTTGAGGAACCAGGACCTTT
Organism: Hebeloma cylindrosporum; assembly: GCA_000827355.1. NCBI lineage: Eukaryota > Fungi > Basidiomycota > Agaricomycetes > Agaricales > Hymenogastraceae > Hebeloma > Hebeloma cylindrosporum. The sequence continues at coordinate 531,618 of KN831777.1, read as the reverse complement.
TGAAGGAAATACAAGCCACCCGATATTACTGGTTGGAAATACTGCAGGTAGGCGCACCTTTGATAGTTGCTATTCTGATAATAATGATATCTCCAGACCCTGTGACACCTCTCTGGGCGTAGGTGTAATCTTAGATGACGGTAAAAGATTCTCGAAGCTTACCGATCTTCCTTCAGTGCAAAGAAAATGTCTCGTGGTTTTCCCGGCTCGGTAGTCTTGACCCAAGATTCCGCAGGAGTGAGTTGGAGCCACCTAATGTTTATCTCATTAATATTCGATATTGATTCTCGACAGCACTGTTCCATCTCGGGGCCCTCGATTTGTACTCAGAGATATATTCGGAACTACTTCGTTCACGGAGTTCTCCCAAAGCCTGACACAGTCTGCAATGTCATTGGAAAACCTTTTCCTCACCCTGAACTTGAGACCGTCTCTGAAGGGTCCCAATCCGTTCTGGCCGACTTATCACAGGAGGATAGAGAATTGTTCACCGCCATCCAGGAGCTCAGCAAGACCCACGTTATACCTCGACCACACACTCTCGGAACCGGGTGGGTTGCTAATCAAAGAAGCTTGACGCTGGAGGGGATGTTGAGATTCTCGGGTGTGATATCATGATTTATGTTTGTATCGATAGATTTGAACCTCGCTATGTCCAAATGCTCCTTCCCCAATGTGGGAAGTTCTTGAACCCCACGAAGTAATGAAAGAATGGTCTTTTTCCCCCAAGCAAACGCCCCGAGTTTTGCATATCGAAAAAAGACGACTAATATGCTCCAGGTATAAGTCTGTATGGTACTTTGGCCGCCCACTCATCCCACTGAAGCCCAAATCGGTTTCGAAGCAAGGCATCTTCTTTTTCGAGTCTCGGTGCGATAACGAGAAAAGCAATCACTCCCGTTATGATATAACATAAAAAAACCAAAGGGCCACCCGATAACGGCCCTGAACATTCAATTGCCCATGAACCAGGGGTGGTTTCACATGCCAAGGCGCCAATGAGCGCCAGCGCACCGCTGGTGTAGCTTGGATGGCGAACGAAGGAATATGGACCTGAAGTGACCAGGCGGTGATTGTCTCGCAAGGTGATTTCAAAGGTGAACATCCGGCCAAGAGCTTTATAACAGCTCCGGCGGATTAAGGCGCCTGTCAAGGAAATTACCCAAGCAATAAGAAAGGTGGAAGTGATGCCCATATTCTCCGGCTTTGAAGTGGGGCGTACTAAGATGGTTGCCAGATCTTTCAAATATCCGTTAGAGGGAATCCAATTGGTGAGGATGATGGCCAAAATTTCTGCGATACAAGTGGTGCAGAACAATGCCTACCATGGAAAATTAAGTCAGCATCATTCAAGAGCGGTAGTTATTGACATGATTACTTGCCTTGACGAGAATGGGCATAAGCGATACCTCTAATCCAATCGATCCTACTCTTTCATGCGGTTTTGGGGGAGCTTGCGGAGCTGTCATTGTCGTATGTACCGCCCATATAAGAGACATTGTGAATGGAATTCTTGGAAGGGACATTTTAAACACCCTTCTACGATTTCACTGAAGGAGCGGTTGGAGGGTTCTCATACGTGTTCGTCAAGTTGAAAGTTCGGAAGGAAAACATACACTAGCCGGGCCGACACGGAGTTTAGATCACATGACATATTTACTCATTCTCTCCGATCTCTGTCAGTGTCAGCGTCCGCTCTCCCAAGTTCTCTAAGCTCTTGTCACTTCCTGTCATGGCTCTATATATATCTGTGATATCTGTCAAGTATCTGTATCGACGAATAATTTGAAGATCTCAGAAAATTAGCTTTGGCTGATTTCCTGATATCTACGTTACAGCAAACGTTTTATTGGCCGGGTGTGCGGAAGCGCCTGTCAAAAAGCAAGTCAAAAACGTAAGTTGCTTTCACGCTGGATGGGCTATAAATCTTATCCTGATTCTCGAAGCTCAGAAATATATGCAGAAATATATCCCAAGAAAATCTCATCTCCAGACTCTGTCAACGAAATATCTCATTGGGGTCCCCTCTAGGTCTCGACGACCACTCATCAAATTTTTATAAGTCGCTAGCTTTCTGTGGCTGACTCGTTCTTCATCTTCCTTCCTTAGCTTGGTTGAATAATCCGTGTTTCGAAACCGGATATCCAGCTTGTCAGCGATCCATTCCATTGGAATGGTCACTTCTTCACCTCATGGATATTCAACGCATTTCTGATCTGGCCACCTACTTGAACTGGATCACCTTGAATGCCATATTTCTGTTCCTTACCTGCGAGCGAAGGAAGATTTCTGACCATTGCTTTCGCCTCTTTGGTTATCCATTCCCAATTCCGCTTTCTTATGGCCCACTATTTTTTCACTGCCAAATACGAAGTGATTTTCAGACCGGAAGGAGGAAGATCCTCGTGACCGCGGCCTTTGGGAGAACGTTGAACATCCTATGCAGCCCTAATGGGCTAAGTTCGAGTTGTAAGTTATTTGGCAGATTGTCATATGCAACCCATGCCTTATCTTATTGGTTATTCCCTGATTCTCAGTCACTTTCAACCCTCGCACCCACGTTCGATCTCTATCCACCAGTCCGCCATAGAAATATCGCCATACGCGTCATTTGTGCAATGTTTATGATCACAGCATTCGCGCAAATATATTCGTCGTGCTCAGAGACTCTACCAGAAAGGCCGAGATATACTCAATAAAGATTTTCCGACATACGGACCCTTTCTCTCTCACCGGTTCTTTATACGCCACTCAAACCCCTTGTCTCTCACACCATTACGCCACGTATGACCAGCGACCCAGAAGCAAGCTCGTCCGAACGACAGGTGTCTTCCCTTTCCCCGCTATGATCAAAAATTGCGTATTTTTTTCGACGCCCCATGCACCTGACTGCCAGCCATCATCCCGCCGTCGGGGCTCGTGATAATATTCAGGAAATCTTTTTTGGTCAAAACGCCGCCTTCTACCATCCTAGACTCACTCCATCGTGGGCGCGTCGCGCCGCTTTTGTTGTGATCCTTCTACCACGCCTCGCACGATTCTCCCATTGCTCAACTGCCATACGAAAATCTGAAACGAATCATTCCAAATTCCCTGCAAAGAATCTTTCTGTCATAAAAAATGACGAGAACGTCGTGTGACGTTCTCAACTTTACTCCGAATGACCTTCAGGACTGAAATGGCGCGTGTCTTACTTCCTTTTTGCTCCTGGCAGTTATCCGTTTAACCGTCCGATTCACAGCACCTGAGGAAGTCCGCGGTAACGAATCGGATAGGTCCTGCTAACATGACTTTGCCGCCCATCTACTTTCCCTTCCGCACTACGGCCCTAATTAAATATCAGGCTTCTGGTGGCTCCAGCGCCTTGAGCACGTTCGAGACTCGACATTCGACCGATGTCATCGAAACTGACCACATTCGCCACAAAAGCCTTTCTTTCCTTATTCAAACATTAGAAATTCTATCGAGCTCAGAATGCCTGCTCACGGTACTACTGCTGGCGGCAGCCTGCCTTCTGGAGAAAGGGGGCACTTCAGCTTTCCTCCACCTTTCCTCCACCGCTTCATTGCTGTTGACAGCATGGACAACCTCTTAGGGGAACTACTTGCCTTCGGATAGCATATGTCACTTCTGCTTTTGTGTTCAGGGATGCACGTGAACTCGACAGTGATTTTGCCTCAGGAAGACAAAAAAAACTGATGCGACTGTAGACCATTTTCTGTTGTATCGAACCTTCCAAGGCCGAGAAATTCCTTGTCCCCATGGACTTGGTATCAATTTTCTTTTTTCCGAAATCAGCATATCACTGGCGGCCATCATCTTTCGTTGGAACTTTAAAATTGTCAGGATGTTTGTTTTCCCTTACTGGACATTTATCCCCTCATTTTGGATGCCTTCTCTTATTTAGTATTTTTGCTTTGAAACGCTCGTCTAACTACAAACGTGCCTTCGACGCGTCCGTTTACATTAAACTCCTTGCTTGCATTCTAGTCGACTTCGCTGATCATGATATCAATGCTAGGTATCCTGTGGAGGTTCCAAATTCCCAGTACCTTAACCACCAGCTTTAAGATGCGCTAGAAATATTCCCCAGTATGAATCGACTTGTATCAAACGGCAAACAAATGCTAGCTCAACTTAGGGCGGAAGCGCCCATCGCACCCAACAAGAACAAACACCCTTGAGTGTCATGATCTGTCGGCATTCATCCCGGCCACTGGTAGAAGTTTATTTGGTCAAATATAGAGGCACCCGTGCTTAAGTACATAGCTCAGAAATTCTCAGAAACTAGTGCACGATTGCGTTGCTCGAGAAGTCTTTCTCCACCCCATGCAGTGCAGATGAAGGAATATCGCAAGCCTGATAATGGTGTCATCCTGGGAGTTATAAGGAACGTCGCTAGGGCTATTTCGAATGTTTTGCCAGCCAAAATCGGAGATTCCCACGTCTCCCTTCCTCAAGCGCTCGCGTGAGGAAAGGCACTGGGACACCGGGTGGCCTGATTTGATTTTTTTTTACATTTTATGAAGCTCCGGCAGACAGAACGAATTCAAACAAATTCGAACTTCAAGGAGAACTCAGAAATCATTGATAGCTTTACTCTGAACCTTGGTCTCAGAATTGAGGAGTGCTTAATAATCTCAAAACACTCGTCACACCACGGGCGCGTTACGTCACGCGAATAATCGTGTCGACTTGTCACAGTTTGGAGTAGCTTGAACTTGAACTTTCTCAATAACTTTCTCAATATGGCGCCCTCAGCTAAACCCACGAAAAGCGGCAAATCAGACCTGCGAATGTTCTTTGGGCCGGGGGGAGGGTCGAAGGTCATCAACTCACAGGTACGTGGTCGTTGCAGTGTAGAATGCGCATCGCCGACCAAGGATTCAGCCGTCAAATTCTGGGTCCCAGAAGGCCAAGGTTACGCTCGCAGGTATGCCACCTATGCGTTTCGTTGTGCTTTTTTTTTTACCAACCTTGTCGCTCAGATGAAAATAAGTTCGTGGTTCGCGTTTTCGTAAAGGCTTTGATCTCATGTTTTGGCTCGTTAAGAGTGCACAAGGCCCCCTCAAACACGTTTGTGAACAATATAATTAATCGCTTATTCCGCTAAATTTGAAATAGAAAGGAGACCGCCATGGTAATCGATGACAGCGACGATGAACCTCTGGTTCCTTCGCCTGCTAAACCCCCAAAGACCAAGAAGGTCACCAGGATACTTTCCAGTGACGAAGGTATGTCTACAATGAATGCCAATGAATCATTCTTACGGGATTGCAGAATCATCCAAAAAATCAACTCTGAAACGGAAGAAATCGACCGCAATACTTTCCAGCGACGAACAAGAAGAGAATCTTCCTCCTCGGAAGAAAACCACGCTCAAGGCGTCTGCATCTAAACCTCGAGCATCAACAAGCCAGCCTAAACGAAAGAAACGGGACGAGGACGACAACTTTGACATGGAATCGGAAAGTGCGAGTGACGATGACGAATTTGTGGAAGAGGATGAGGAGGTTAAGCCCCCGAAGCGGAAAACACCTGTCAAGAAGGCGAGCTCCTCCAAATTGGACAAGCCGAAGCAGACTTCCAAGGAGAAGGCGCCTCAACCGAAGGAAGCTCCAAAGAAATTCGAGTGTGTTCTACTTCTTAATTTTCTATTTCAATCCTCATTTTCTCCTGCGACAGTTGGGCGGCAAAGAAAGCGGCCCAGCTTGCAGGCCCGGTTGCCCATGGATCGAAGGAAGTCCCCGACGGTGCCCCGGATGCGCTCGCCGGCCTTTCATTTGTTTTTACGGGGGAACTGAGTAGCCTTTCCCGCGACGAAGCCACTGATTTGGGGAAACGCTTCGGCGGGTTCGTCATCTTTCTTTAAATATATCTTAATCTCGTGCTGACTATCTCCGATAGTCGCGTGGTATTGCAGCCGTCTAGTAAGACAGATTTTGTTGTGTTGGGAGATAACGCTGGACCTAGCAAACTTGCGGCCATCAAGAAGCACGGCATTAAGACCTTGAATGAAGATGAATTCCTGAATCTGATCGCTACACGAAAAGGTCTTGGCAACGGAAAGGTCGACGAAAAGACGAAGAAGAAACTCGAGAAAGAGCAAGAAGATATCAAAAAGGCTGCGAAGGAAATGGAAAAGAGAGAGCAGAAGGAGAAAGTGGCCGCCCAAGATGGGAAGATCGTGGACCCCAGAACTCAACTATGGACTGTTCGATATGCGCCACAAAACCTGAAGGAAGTCTGCGGAAACAAAGGTCAGGTCGAGAAACTTCAACAATGGTTGCATGATTGGTACGATTTTCATCTTTTTGCCCCTCATTTCACTTATCTGTGTGATCGTCCGTTTGTAGGCCGTCAAGCGTGAAGTGTGGGTTTAAGAAACCCGGAAAGCATGGTATGAACGTTTTTCGTGCCGTGCTTATTACTGGACCACCGGGGATTGGCAAGACGACCAGCGCACATTTGTGTGCTAAGCTTGAAGGATTTACTCCGATTGAAATGAACGCCAGCGATGCGCGTAGCAAGAAGCTTGTCGAGGTGCGTCGACTAGTTATCGTGCATGGAATTCACCCAATGAGTATGAATAGAGTGGGATGAATATCAATAATACATCACTGGATGGCTACATAAAAGGATCGTCGGTACGTTTTTTGCCTCTTGGTTTCCGGTAAAAGAATTGATTTTGATCAGGACACAAATTCCTTGGGTGTCACGATTACCGATAAATCATGTCTTATCATGGACGAAGTCGATGGCATGTCGGCCGGAGACCGAGGTGGTGTTGGTGCTCTGAATGCCCTGATCAAGAAAACCAAGGTACGCCTCGAGGCATCCCCGCCCTTCAGGAGTGCAGATGTCTGAGAATTCCGCTGTTTAGATCCCAATTATCTGTATTGCGAATGACAGACAAGCCCAGAAATTGAAGCCCCTGATAGCGACTACTTTTGCGCTACCATTCCACAAGTCGGTGACGTTTATCCAAAGTAGTTTTCCTGAAATTGACGAGGCTGTTTTTAGACCCCCGGCGCAGTCTATCCGATCAAGAATTCTAACGATCGCTTTCAAGTGAGTCCCGTGCTTGAAGGAGCTGACTAGCGCTCATCCATGGATTTACCCCGCTAGGGAAAAGATGAAAGTTCCTGCTAATGTTATCGACCAACTTATCAATGGGGCGCAGTCAGACATTCGACAGGTTCTGAATATGCTTTCAACATGGAAATTGTCGAACGATGTCATGGACTTCGATGAAGGCAAGGACCTGTAAGTGTTCCTGAACATCAAAAGTGTCTTGTCAGTTCATGTGTCTTCGCCAGCGCTAAGATGAACCAGAAGCATTCCATTTTAAGCCCTTTCGATATTACTTCGAAACTGCTCGGTCCATACGTTTATTCAGCGACATCACGAGAGACCCTGGGTGACAAAATGGAGTACTATTTCCAAGACCATTCTTTCGTACCGCTTTTCATTCAAGTAGGTTGGCGGGGTTCTCAGCTTTTTATCATCTAATCTAATTTGACCGTCCTCGTGACTAGGAAAACTACCTCAAGACACAGCCTGCCCGGGTCAGAAACCTTGAAGGCCCAGAAAAGGTACTGAGAGAACTCCATCTCATGGATCGAGCTGCCTCGTCTATTTCGGATGGGGATCTAGTTGATGCCCTTATTCACGGGTGCGTCTTATCATCGTTTTATCGGCGTCGGCTGGAATCCTGATGTAATCAATTGAATAGACCTGAACAGCACTGGGGATTGATGCCGCTGCATGCGATTTGTTCAACAGTCACCCCCACATCCCTTCTTTATGGGAATGGCCCCCATTACGGTGGTCCGAATTCGATCACATTCCCCCAGTTCGTCTCAGCTTTACCTCTATGGATTTGTATCCGGACCAACAAACTCAACGAAACTTTCCTTTTTCTGTAGGTGGCTTGGCCAGAATTCGAAGCAAAATAAGTTAAATCGGCAACTGGGCGACGTACAAATCCGGATGCGCCTCAAAGTGTCCGGCGACAAGAATGAGATCCGACAGTCGTATATCCCAGCCCTATTTCCTCATATTATTAAGCCCCTCATGGATGTGGGAGCCGTATGTTTTATGGAATCTGTCAGTTGATGCCGCTTTCTCATCAAGCCCCTTACAGAGCGCGGTCGCTGAGGTCATGGAATTAATGGACGACTATTATATCTCCAAAGAAGATTGGGATACAATAATCGAGCTGGGTGTTGATGAGAAGAGAGATGACGCTGTCTTGAAGAAGATATCTACAGCGACAAAGACCGCGTTAACGAGAAAGTGGGCAATTTCAATGTTCATGTTCTTTGTTTTTGCAAAGTTGCTCATGGGTTATCTTCCTTGTTCCAAATTTAGGTACAACTCGAGTGAACACCCGATACCTTTCCACAAGGCCCAAGATCTGGGCAAAGTTCCCAAGAAACTCGCTGGCGGGCCTGCTCCCGATCTCGAGGAAGCCTATGTAAGTATTTCTGACGGTCCTCCTGCCAAATGATCGTTGACGTTGACTAACGTAAACGTGTTTCAGATCGACGATGTTGTTGAAGATGCATCTGACGATGAGTCGAAGACGAAAGGCGACGCTGACGATCCCACAAAGGATTCTCTCATCAAGGCTTCCAAAAAGAAGAAAGCAACGATCAAGAAATCATAACGTCCCAGCCGCACTTCCGACCATCTCACGCCTACAAGTACCACATCGATATTTTCTATCAGTAATTAGCAATAAGTTTTGTGTAATCATCAAACCTTGCAATCGCTATCGTAATTTCATACGACGTCATCCGGTACAGTTTCTGTCATAGAATCATTTAATTCCGCAAAGTGTCCAAATCTATTGCAAAGAAGTACAATTTACAAATGTGATGGAGAAAGAAAAAAAAAGTTGAAAGCATTGGAAAGCATGACTAGAGGGTGTACAAGTACAACAAATTACTAGATGATAAGTCTGGCAAAGATCACTATTCGTATATCGCGCAGGGGGTCGTCGAGGGGGAGGGCGTTGCACTAGGTCGTAGGAGGTGTGAGAGGATAGTCATGGAAAGCGTGGGTGGGTTCGAGGTCGTAGTCGTGGTGGAGAGAATAGGATGTACAACAAAGATGACGAAAATTACATATTAAGAAAGAAATACTTTAGAGAAAAAAAATCCGGAGAACGTTATCGTGCCGCGGATTCTTTGTACATGCGCCAGTATCCTGGCAGCGCGAAGGCGATTGCCAACCAAATCTGAGGGGAAGCGTTAGGAACGAGTGGGGCAGTGGGGAGTTAAAAAGAAACAAAATTTAGCTTACGTTGTACAAAAAGTACGACAATTGGTCAGCTTTGGTTGATCTCCAAAGATAATAGCGAAGTCCCACAACGACCGCTAGACATGTGAAACCGGCTCTGGCAGGAGTATCAATTTCCCAAATGAAAGAAAGATACGCCGACCAGAACAGAAGGCTGATAAGCGGAGTGTGGCGGGAAATGTTGGGGAAAGCGATGGGGAGTGTGTTGCGTCCAACGAGCTTGTCGCCGGGTACATCCTGGAAGTCTTGCGCCTGGATGGTAGTGGCCAAAATGGATGAGATAACGAAAATAGAGAAGGACCCTGTAAAGTCCAGCTTCGATCGATCAGAAGCTGTAAGAAAGACGAAAGACCCTTGAGTATAATGAACTCGATTATGATCGAAAACATGAAACACTAACAGGCAATTAAAGTCGATCCAATGGCGAAACAGGCATACCCCACGGCGTTCATGAGATTCTTGGTTAGCCAGTGCTGGTCGCCGTGGAGTTCGTGGTACATGGGAATGAGGAGGGCGAAGAATGCGCTCGAGTAGAATACCCGGGTACTGTAGCAAGCGGAGATGGCCACACATAGTACAGGTGCAAGATATCGGAATATAAGGGCATTTCTGAGGGTTATACGGCCGGATGGAAGGGGCCGCCAGGGCTTATTGCGGAGGTCTTCCTCAGGATCGCGCACTTGGTTTGCCAGGTTGAATTGGAGGACATGAAGGTATATCCAAAAGATGGATTGGACAGCGTGGGATAGCCGGTTTGTGCGAGAGAGAGGTGCAGCTCCTAGGGCGAAAAAGCTCTAAGAGGGGGTAAGTGTCAAATGATATCAAGAGTTAGGAACGGCTTACCACTGGGATTATGGTCGTTTTGATATCGGATGCACTGAAGAGGTAGAGGGTGAAGGCATTATATGCAATCCTCGAAGTTATCGCTGACGTCGAGGTGCCCAGGCGAGAAAGCAGTGAAGGGGACATGGGGAATCGGGGGTGAGGATTTGACGGGTTCTGGGCCGCCTCTCCTCAGAGTTCTTGTAGGCGTTTGGATAAGCCACGGGTTTATCCCTTAATGCGAATATGGCAAAACGCCCACTGGAGAATCGGGGGCCTTTCATCCGTTGTCCGAGTGCAGAACCTATTGCAAATAGGTTCGAGATAAAAAAAGTGATCAGAGTTCAGAACAATCTGACAATCTGAGATGTGGATCGTCCAAAAGGGTATATGTGACATCGGAAAGGAACTTTGGGATAATGTGAAAAATCATGTCAAATACAGCCGGGATGATGCCTGACGGGACAACCTGTAGATCCTTGCCCACATCAGGTGCGATTACAGCACGAGGCTGATGTAATCTGATAGTGTTAGATGCTCGTTATCCGAAGATGGAACAGTAGAATTCTTGAAAGACTTTGAAATCGCGCGCCTGAAGACACGTTGCAAATTTGTAGATGCTCACCGGACGAGAACGCTATGTCTGACCATTTCTCCGCAGGGCTAAGCGACGAAAGTCTAGCCACTCTTCCAGGAACTTGGTCGTCCGATAGATTGCCGTTGCTTGATTTCTTTTGCCTTCAGCCAACACTGATCGAGATCTGCACTGCAATACTGATATCCAGGTGAAAACTAGAGCCTCGAGGCAGCAAGGTCACGAAGGAGAAGTGTGGATTAATGATGCGACACTCATGCAACACAGAGACTAGAGTGTTGCGATGACCGTATCGCCCCGAGTGTGTGCAATCTAAGCGCACTTGTCGGAAAAACAATAGGAGAACATAACGTCAAAGCGATGGTCAAATGTATTGTAGAAAACAATTAACTTGACGGCAAGCTGACTTGTGGGCGCAAACCGTTACGTCTTATGATTTTCCTAAGATGTCATTAGCGTCACTGGTTTCGTGGTCACCGGTCACCGGACAGATAGTAATACTGTGTTTTGCACACAAGGACAAGGCCCCAAGATGGGCGCCACAGGAATATTTTGCTGTCAAGTATCCGACGTTAGTTTGATTACGTCCATTTCTGCTGTGAGTTTTGGCTCGTCTGCCTCTATGGGCTAGCTGGATGAATAAACCCACAAAGAAAAAGGGGAAAGAACGACCACGAATGGGGTTTTACAATCCTGTCTTGAAAGTCGACAGTACCGCCCAACACAGATAGGCCGCTGGCTGGAAAAGGCTGCGAGGGACGTAAGCTGGTGGACGTAGATAATATTATCTCCTTTCGAACTTTCAAACCTTGTATGTACTTGGAGAGTACAGAGAGTGCACACACAGGCGCCGTTTCCAGAAGCGTGTAATCCTGCCGCGATATGTCCATCTCGAAAATGGACAGACATAATGTACATTGGCTCAGGCTGGCGTCGCTCTGCGAGGGACAAGATAAAGGCGTGGAGAAAACGGCGGTAATTAATTAAACGTCCGTTCGTGCGGGACGGGGAAGTGGCCTTTCGCACCGATATCAAAATCCCCGAGGGGAATTCAATGAGAGAGATAGATAAGGAACTAACCCTCAAAAAAGAGGGGCGCGATGAGAATGTATATATTTGAACATGGGTTCTGGCTGGAACAAGAAAACAAAGCGTGGATTAGGAGGGCCGAGGAAGGCACAGGAAGAGACATTCGCCCACAATCGCGTAAAAGGATGCTTCGCGTAGAAACAGAGGACATAGAAGGCCACCAATAATACCCTGCGGGCAGGGTAGTGGTCGTATGAAAATCCAAGGATGTATGCATGAAACATGCCCAGTTTAGCCAGTTAAATCCAGGCATTTTACACCGCTAGACCTGGCGATCTGCAAGGTTCTTGGGTCTGCCATGGGCCGAAAAATTAGCGAGGATCAATCCATTGCCGTGTGTCCTCAACTCCGGGTTGAGGCGCGTCGCGAAGCCCCCAAAAGAAGCGACATAGATTCGTGCGCGCTGTAAGATTATTTATTCTCCTTTTGGATTCTCAAGAGATAACGGAGACCGAGCAGGAGAGGTTTCACCAGCGAGACAGACAAAATGGTTGAACCCAAACAATTTCTCCGAGAGTTGGGTCCGAGAAGCCGGCGGGGTCGGCTTCGATATTGGGCCCCACACTATACCCACTATTTCGCATTTGCACCGTCAAGAGGGAAAAAAAGAGAGAGATTGAAGGTGGATTGAGGTCGTCGTAAGAGATTAAAAAAGTTGTCCGCTGTAATCACGGTCACGTGGGCGGCGAAGTTGTGTCACACACGCTTGCAGCCTGCTCTCTCCCTTTTCTTGTTCTCTCAGCTCTGGTAGTTGACTTTCGGAAAGCAAAACGGACAACGATCCCATATAATGCCATATTTAACACCCGAGGCTCTATCACCCGCTTCCAAGACCGTCAGGACGGAATCGAACGGCCGAACTGGGATGTATCTTTTTGAGGATTCCGTTTTGGACCCAGGCTCGACCAACGCTGGAAAAAATAGTGGTGGAATTTCTGAAGAAGAAATTTCGAACGCGTATCCAGTGGTGAGGCTAGATGTGGAGAGGATTACCGACGCAATAGCTGGAAGGCTCGCGACGAGTTTACTTGCACACGTTCTTTTCCTGAAAAACCAGGTGCCATTGTGAGTAGATATTCCGAATCTTCCTTCTAATCATCTTATATTTGAGTCATTTTTAAGTCCCGTTATGCAACTTGGAAAAATTCCAGGGGGGAACGTGCGTGAACTCGGTTTTTGGTAATGGTTTTCCCGCAACTCATAAACCCTGCAGACCAGTTCTCGCGCGTCCAAACAGCGCGCAGAGCTCCTGGCCTCGTTCGATACCATTTCTTCCCATTTAGATACAACATTTTCTGCGTTATCGACAGCCCTTGCAAGATGTACAAACAACCAGGGCCGCAAGCTGGCGCAAGCGCATTTCGCCATCCTGGTTGGACCCAGCATCGGAACAGCCAAGTCGAAATTAATTGTAGGTATTGATGGCCTAGAAGCACGGATCTGGGGAAGCGAAAGCGGTTCTACCCTCTCCGGCGCAGACGAAAGCGACGAGGAGGAGGCGGATGAATCTCAAGAAGACGAAGATGAAGAGGGCGGGGACAGCGAAGAGGAACCGGCAGATAGTGAGGACGAGGACGAGGAACTAGAAGATAACGAAGATCAGGATGAGGACGGGGAACAGGATGAGGAGGATGAGGAAGACGAACAAGACTATAGCCGGGTGCAATCTCCACCACCACCCTATCTGTCTCGCGCGGAAGAACAGAAATTCCTCCAAAACGCCGATCGACTTCTGGCGCGCACCCTTGCTGCTGCGGATGCAGCCGGTAACGGAATCACTTCTGAAATGTGTAAGCGTACCATCTCATCACTCTCAAGTACCTTGACCTACTAACTGAGCGTTCAAGCGCCTACACAAACACACATTCTGATACGCGCTCCAAGAGGGTTCAGCCACCCGGCATGGATTCCACGTCAGAATCTTACATCCTCTCTTGATTCATCTCTGCAAGAATTCCTCGGCTTTTCCGGACTCAGGGATGCAGGACCTGAGCCTAACCCGTCTTCAAAAATTTCAAGGAGAAGTAAAGTCGAGGGCGTCTGGATCGCCGCGCGGAGTGGCATCCAGCCATTACGCAACGTGCAGGCTAGGCCAGGGGGCCCGTCGAAGCCACAGGAGGACGAAGATATGATTTGGTGGAGTTGGGACGGTAAATTTGTGGGCTTTGCAGATTGGTGATCATCCACGTTCCCCGCCATCCCTTTTCTTGTTTTTTTTTTTTTCGACTTGTCCATTTCAGGGCCTTGCCCGCCATGCTTATTCATATCCAGTACCGACTTCTACTTACCGGTCGGATGAAAGACGTACCCCCAGGATCAATGTTTTGCAGCTGTCCTGCAGGTCTTTCCAGAATTGAAATGTATCTATATGTTCGGCCTTTTACATGGTGATAAAAGTTTTTGCATCGTCTGCTTGTCCCTGCAACGTATTCATATACCTCCCAATAAGTAGAGGTACAAGGCCCTTGGGCCTTGAAAGTACAGTGGCTTTGACAGAAAAGAGGTCGTTACTTCTTGCCGAAGCTATCCGATGCAAGTGCGCCCAAGAGGGATTTGTGGCTGTGATCGGGGCTCCTCACGAACTCATTCTCAATACCAAGGCTACACGTTTTCTGCCACCACAGGCGGCGGCCATATGACAAGGAACACGATCTATAACTCCGCCGGGTACGAACTGCCTCGCGTTTGGCATGTTCGCCTGACCTCCTAGCTAGACCACAATTTCTCGCGTACGGCTCTTGATTTTCTGGATTGTAGGAGTTCGGGAATGAGTAGTATGGTTCCGTTATTCGCCTATTATCTTTGACCCGAGCGCCTGATCATGATCAGAATTAAATGATTGATAAAGGGGAGAGCCTATCTTTCAGGGTTTTTCCCCGCAATCGTCACCGCTCCCATCTCCCATCGGCGGTCCCGTCGTTACAATATTTCATGTCCCGCACCTCCCATCCCAATTCCTTGTTCCGGACACTCGTTTGTCCCCGTTCTACATAAACTCTGATAAAGGCTCGGGTCTCGGGAGCGTTGGATTTTCCCTTCTGTACCATACTAATACACGAGGCGCAATCGCACAAACAGGTGATCACCGACTTGAGGTGATATGGATCGATCGATTGAAGTAAATTAGGTTTATGTAAAATAAAATAAGGTATCCCCGAAGAGGGGTTCCTTGTTTTCGGGTTTTCGAAAAGGATCGCGATCCCGGGAAGTCCTTTCCTTTCCAAGACCTTTTCTTGAGCACCACGTCAGTCAAGCGTCAGTAGACGTCAGTAGAAAGTGAGAGCACGTCAGTAGACGTCGGTGACGATAAAAGTAAGTGAAAGAAATGATCAAAGTGCGCAGTGCGCGCTCCAATGATCCAGGGGAAGATAAGCTGTGGGTAGCGCATTGCGATTGTGCATGCGCATCGCCCGGGTTAAGTAAAGCCAATCGCTTCGTGCAGCTAGCATGGTGCGCAGATACTAGCCGGGTCGGGTACAATCGCAATACTCAGGCGCCTTCGAGATTTTTTCCTTGAATTAACAAGGTATTTTTCACCCAGTAATCTGTAGCCCGCGGTTCAAGCTAACGATAAGCTTGGGAGGCGGTACTCGGCAAGGACCGGACCTTGGAGCGGCCATACTTTGGCCATACCTTTTCAGGATTTGAAAGCGGGTCTATACCATCTCCTGCCCTCTCTCAGTCAGCATATTGGTTAGGTATTGAAATTCACGGAACGCCTCACGATTAAAGAGGTTAAGAACTTTGTTCTGGGATTTCTTGACGGAGCCAGATAGACCGATTATCGGTGTTGCCTGCTTTTCACTCGACCCACCATCCCTTCAAAGCCCTTCAAGCTTCAACCCATAAGATCGGCCAATTGGAACAGACGTAAGGACTCGGCAAGCTCATCCAGGGTCCACATACTGCTTTTGGTACTTGTCCATATATAGGGCGTCGGGGTGCATCGTGTTTTATTACCCCCTGAGTTATCAGGAGCGCGGAGGCCTGGTAGCCACCAAGATACTCAACTGGAAAAACTCTTTGTGCACCTCAAGTGGATCTAACCTGAGTTCTAGTGTTGTTAGGCTTGGAGCCAACATTACCCTTTGATGATTTTGACTCGTCCTAGTGCGAACTGAACGACTCGTGCTACGCCACCAATCGCATTTTTGGTCAAGTCTTTACTCGACGGCCAGTAGAATAGAGACATCCACAATAAATGCTTATAGCTGTTCCAATTTAATACAACCTAGGTTATCATAAGTATCGTTAGGTATGAGCAATTTGCATGCGCAGAAGCAAGCATGTGCGCGGCCACCACAATAAATAATTATCATTTACAAGCCTCACCTTGATCAAGAATGTAAAACGACTGAGTCGGGACCTCGATTTCCTCAGCGCTCAGCCTTTTCCCTCTGAAAAACAACGCAATCTGTCGCGTACATCGCAAAGTTCATCCTCCGTAAGGCTGATCAGCATTTGAATCTCATCACGGTGCCTTTTATCGCAATGTCGTTGAATGGTAGCCTCTACGTGTTGAGGAGACCCGCCTGTCTTGTAGACGCGGAAAATTTCCTCGTTCGTTCCCCTGTCGATGAAGAGTCAAGTATTCCATAAAATGATAGAGAAATGGTGACCATCGCTTGAGCGTTACCACTTACAAACATATCCTACAGACCATAAAATCACCTTCATCCGCAAATAAAATAGAGATTTGCGTTTCGTTCAGCCCAAATCCAGGATCTGGGGAGGAAGCTATTGTGCATGAATTAGGCAGTGCCTGACATGGTGAACGATGGCTTACAGTAACAATTTACGGGCAAGTCTTGATCCAGCGTCTCAATTCCGAATTCCGTTTGATTAAGTGTGTCACCTTCGTTCCTAGATAACGCATCGCCATCTTCCTCCAAGATTGCAGCGCTCGTCGGAGAAATTGATAGCGAATTATCACCCGCCTCAGCAACGGCGCTCGGGGATATTGCCACCAACGGTTCCAGCGCCCCGCCTGCGAGTTCGGGTACTCCCGGAATTGACACTATTTCGGGTGTTTCTGGATATGAATCGGGTTGGGATAGCGGTCCAGCAATCACGGCGGGTCCGCCGATGATTAAGCTGGGTTCAGTCACATTGCAAGGATGAGGAGATGGCAGCTCCGAACCAACTTTAGCGGCCGTGAAGTCGGGGTCGCTCATAAGAATGTCCAGATTTGCCTCTCCAACTGTCATCGACAATTTCGGATTTTTGGACGATGGCTCCGAATTATTTAGCCCATGTAATACGTCGCCGCGGCGTTGGGCTGGGAGTTCCACTTGCGGAGGATAACCATCGACAGAATGTACGATACCATAGTCAACGCTGGCTTCCTGGAGGGGAAGTGGCACGGTCATGGGGTTACAAGGAAAAATGGCATCGTCAGAAATGCCGGCTGATGAGATTCTGGGGGGCTAACCTCCAATATCATTTCGCCTCGACCTGTGGGCGACGTTACATCTGGAATCTGCAGCGGGGACGCTGCACAGGCGGCTTCCAGTTCCGGATGGTCGCCTGGCGATGAATTAGTTGGAGGGCGGGGCGAACTGACAATCGAGACCGCATCTTCGCTTGGGTATCCATCAGTGATGCCCTGTCAACATGGTCGCATTAACAAATGAAAGACGGGTTATTAGGAATAAATGAATTATGCTCACAAGCGAGGGCAAAGCAGAGTATGTAGCACCTACACGAACGCTGTCGTGAAGTTGACTTCTCAGAATCACATTCTCCCCCTTCAAGCGTTCTATTTCCTTGTCAGCCTCTCTGATTCGCTGCGCGGCTCGTTCAGCTACAACATGTAGTTCCATTTGTTCTCGATATTGGATACGATGATCGCACTCGCTTAAGATGACATCGCCGCGCGATTGCAATGACAAGATCAGCGGAGCGGCGTCGCCAGTTGTTAAATAAGGCGGCTGCGCAATATCAACGCATGTATGCGCCTTTACAGGAAGGTCGGCGTGGGGACGTTGTTCTGAATTGGGGGTAAGAGGAAGCGTTCCACCTGGTTGCGTCAGCTGGTTGGACCGTTGTGCAGTTTCTCCGCCTGGAAGAGCAACATCTCCGGAGTCGACTGATGAAGATGAAGTAGCACGGTTAAATCCCATAATATGAGGGCCGATTTGAGGATCCTCCATTACTGTCTGGGGTTTCTCTAGGAAAGTGGCTGGCGATCGCGATCCTATGACCTGTGAATATTTATCTGGCAAAGTATCAGAAGACCTTCGACCAGCTTCGACTGGGCTTCGGAAATTTTGTACCGCATTTACGCGGTTTGAATCTGCTTCGAAAGGATAAATTCCACCGTGTGGCCGCTGAATAGGCCATTGCGGAGATGTGGAGGACTCGCACAGAAAAGCTGAAATGTCTGCAAGATTTAGGGCCCAATTTAGAACTATTATGCGCGGGCAACGTCTGCAATTTTAAGATCTTACCAAACAACTGCGTTGGATGTCCAAAAGATGATGGGAGGGAACTTAAAGATCCCACCGAGCTTGAACGGGTCGGATTGGGGTCAGGATCCGTAGCTTGGAGCAACGGGGCGTGCGTCGGTGAGGTAGATTTGGACGAGTCGGCGTTTAGTCCTGGGCGCAGCAAAGAATTAGGTTCGTTTGCAGAGGAAATCCCCGTGCTAATAGGTCGAGATTGCGTCGAACTGAGTTTCATCTTCGTCGCCGCTGGTCCTAGTAGTTCCGGCTTCTCCTTTGCTTTTCGTTTCCTCTCCACATTCTTTTCGATTTGCGCATCTTTTGCAGCAGTAAGAGCCTCAGATGCAGTTGAGTGAACTTCGATTAGGTGAACACGGGCTTTCTTTTCTGGACGATTGCAGCTCACCCGATGGTCGTCCTCGCGCAAACCTCATCGAAAACCACCCGAAAGAATTGTCAGAGCACCACAAACACCGATCTGTATGGGATGGATGCACCACCCAATCCTCGGCTTTGCGGTTTTGCGGACCCGCCCATATTTTCCACTCCTTCGAACATCGTCCATAGAGAGCGAGAGAACCAGGTGTAAGATCGACGTATACATCCCCGGATTCGCCAAGATCCATTGACGGTGGGCCATCTCCCAAGAATTCGGTATATGGATAGAGCACACCTCCAGCATTGAAAGTTCGTAGGATTGTTTTCCGAATCATTTATCTTCTTCCTTTTGGGGGCGAAACCCCTATTTATGACGTTTGAACGCAAGCTCTGCGATAGTGATTGAAATAACACGTTTCCAAGGTTGATTTCGCTGGTTAGGTTCAGGTTAGATTCAAGCTTATCGACTGTGCCTTCGACAGTTCTTCAGAGCCTGAGATTCTGTACCTCTGCACGTGCTTTCTTCCGGGCCGCCCCATTGTGCCGAGCAAAAACATGTCGGCAATCACGACAATGAAGGAACTTGAGATTCATCAAAAACATTAAAGCCAGAGACCCACATGTTTTCCATGAAAAAGTGAATGAAGTTTTAATGAATTTGTTAGGGAATGCATATATTTGATCCGGACTGTTTCAAAACTTTCAAGATCATCGGAAACAGGTACAGTACATCGTTTGGTGGAACCATTCAGCCTCGAAACTCACAAAGACAAGCTTCATTTTGAACATGACCTCCATCAAGCCTCCATAACTTTTTTTAAGGGCGGTTCCTTAGGCGGCGTACGCAGTTTCAATGTTGAACTTCCCTTGAGGCAAATGAATATTCAATTGCCGACTTCAAGTTCATACTAAAAAAGATGCACAACTTACACGCCATTCAATTTATAAAAGGCAAGGCCACGGCAAGGCTCACTGTTGACGGAAGATAAATTTTTCATCCGAGGCTCGAGCTCCCTCCCTCGTACCGGGACCACTAAGTACGATTAAGGGAAGCATTGATGTTCCATCATCAAAGTCTTGGTACGTATCCTGCAGCCCTTGTGATTTTCCGACTGCCTTGTGGGCGCATGGATGGCCATCAATGTAGTTCAGGGCGTCACGCGTCGATCTATTATGTGGGTGGGCCAAGAGTGGGCAACCGTTTCGACTTCCTTGACGACATTCAGTATGCAGAAACTTGCTGATACAGGTAGCAGGTGATAGTCTGATACAATCAAATATCTGCAGGTCCCCCTACCCCTAGAGAAATGTACAGCCATCCACGAGCCGGTGAGCACTCAATGAGACAAGGATCAGAATAGTCGGGGAGTACACAACCGGGAGGAAAATTGCTGGTTGTAACCTCCTTACAATCACCATCCACCGCTAGGAAAGTCACCGAATCTAATTGCTTCAATGTCCCTCGTTGTTGGACAACTTGGTGGGTAACAGGCTCTTCCCTCGGAATTTTCAAGCCCATATGTTCTTGAAGGATGTTGGATATGCACGGCGCCTGATACTTGGGCCGTCAGAAAGTCAACATCTTTCTGCGCCTTCTGGAATCCGGGCTCGGCGTCTTTCCACAAAAATTACATGTGCAAGGTCAACGCAGTTAACCCGAGGGATAATTCAAGTTCGATGTCATCGAGAAGAAGTTCCTGTGGCACGTCGCCCATCAGAAATTCGTCCCAGACGGAGACTTCTCAGACGGAGTTTGCAGTGGCCCAACAGTACTGTATGTCAACAAAGAAGGAGGATCCGTGGAGCAAGGAATAAATTCCCGAAAACCGTGGCTTGCCCTTGGTTAAGTTTAGGTGAATGTACATACTCGGCTCGAGGGCCGACATTAGGCCTTGTCCTTTTAATCTTTGTCATAGAACAGGGCTAGCCATTTAGGAACCCGAGAATTCCACCGTTAACCTCCGGTAACAAAGCAATAAGAAGCAATAAATCGTATGCATATGGGTTCACATGGAAGAATACAATCGTTCAACACGTTGGATGTCGAAAGCCATACAGCAGGAACAGAAGCCTAAGAACGCATCCTTTAATTGCCTAGAAGTTACGACCGGGGTCAAATCGATATATGTATATTCTAGGGCGACGTTCGCCGAAGAAACACCATGGTTCGAAGGATGCTCGAGGGTTGGTTCTAAGACAACGTGCGCTTTCAGCAGTCCACAGTCACCATCACCGTTCACGGAAGTTGGATATTCTAAGTAGCGAGATGATGGCGGTGAGAACGAGCATTGCGGAGCCTTTTGGAACAGTACCGTACCTTTTGGAACAGTACCGTACCTTAGATTCCAAGATGTGGTGACTTCAGGACGCGGAACACCGTTGGACCAAAAATCGAAAAGGACTGCGATAGAAGTGCGGGGAAGGAAAAACGTACAGGAAGGAGGATCTGGAAATAACTGGTCACTTAATAAGGAATATTATACAGGCAAATATAATATACACCAAAAATACGATTAAAATCCAAGTTCAAGATACAAACCCATCCATATGGGTCTGAATGGCCCGAAGCTGGTTGACACCAAGATCCACTAAGGGAGTATAATATTCCGCATGGTCTTCTCGACAATGCCCAGACAAAATATGCAACGGGGTATCACCTGAAAAAATCGATATATTTTCAACAGAACCTCTGAAAGAATGCATTCTGAATCAGAAACACCGAATTGAATAGGTAGAAGGATTCGCGCTGTGACTTACAGACACAATCTGCATATCAATTCTGTTTGCGTGTCAGATGGTTAGAAGATAACCTCTATACAAAGGCGATCTAAATCTGCTCGTAGAGGACATGACTTGGATCTTGCGACACAGCCGATTGAATTTAAAAAAGTTAACAAGTAAACCATGGGAAAATTTAAACCGAACTCACCGTCAATCGCAGAAGGCTGCAACGACCGAACTTCTTCCCTCAGGTTCTCCCCGATATCCGCGTCGTTGCCAACACTCGTAGGTGAGATCGAAGGCCTAGAAGGTAATTCCTCCACCTTTTCTTCTAGCGGAGAGCTTGTTGGAGTGTCACCGGAAAGGTCAAGGACAGACGAGTTTTCCTCTTCATCATCGTCAACATTGATTTCAACGAGGGAGTCGCTATTAAGATAAAGAAAACGCGTATCAGTTACAGCGCAGGGAAATAATAAAAACAGATCATGGAATACCTTGTTCCCACAACAGGAGGCTCGTCAACTTGAAGCTTGACCTCTTGCGTTCCAGCACGGTTAACGGCGTCTATCTTCGGAACGAGTTCGGGTTGGCCCATACTTCCTTCCACTTCGCCACTTGGGGGTTGCTCTATAGCTTCAGAATTGGCAAGTTCGCTTGGTAGAGCTACGGCCGTGCCACTTGCTTGGCCAGGATCGTCAGTGCCGCCTGAAGATGGCGTAGAAATAGCCATGGGTAGGTAGGGGTTGTCGTGAACGAGCGAAGAATTGGACCCCTGGGATACAAGGCCCAATTCCGGACTACTTTGAGAACGAAGAATTGGAGGAGAGGCATTGTCAGACTGTGAGACAGACAATTTCTCACCGATGCACTCATTAGACGAGTCGCGCGCGACGCGTGGTTCACTGAGATTAGGTGTAGACAGAACGAAGTCACTTGGATTGTTTTGATGAGCAACGACGGGATGATCAACAGGAGGAATTGTTTCTAGAATGGGGTCAGAGCTGGCATCGGATCGACTGAAGGGTTCATTTGATTGTTGGGAAGCAATGGTCGATGGGATCGAAGCCGTGGAGCATGGCTCTGAACTGACAGATAGTTCCGGCGATGACCAGGTGTGCATATTGACAATACCCATTCCATTCCGTGTAGGCGGGAGAGGATCGATTGATTGATTTGCAACGTCTAGGCTAGCGCCAACGCCATTTGACGACGAAAGGTCCGCATGGATTGGTGCGTCGACAGGCGCAGGTACTTGAGTTAGTTGCATGCTGCCTGTCCCGTACAATCCTGGAAGAAGTGGAGGCGGAACAACCTACAGGAAAACAATACTGTGAGCTGTATGCTACAACGAACCGTGGAATCCTGAGCGAACCGGTCCAGTCGACACCGAGGACTTCAGATGAGACATTATAATGGCTAACACGCGACTCGGTGGTAGACTTGGAGTGCCATTGAGTGAGGAACCCTGATGAATGGATACCTGGGGCACATAAGGGATAATTTTTCCATTGGTGGAATCGGGGGGTTTGGGCATCGTTGTTGGCAAGACTCCATCATTACTAGATTGCATAGTGGTAGAACTGCCTGCTCCATTGACAGATTCAGATGGGCCCCTCAGTTTCTTGGCCTGAGGTCCATCATTAAAGTCAAAGTGCGCTAACCACTTCCGCTTGTTCGCCGAAGTTTTAGGTGAAGGCATCGCAAGACAACCAGAAATCACGTCATGGATAGGTGTGTTGTCTGCATCAAATATTATCAAGATTCTCTCTGCATGCCAATGAGAACGGAGCTCACAATCTTTGAGCCTTGGGTATCTTCCGCTGTGCCATCCAAGGATTCGGTTCTCCCCTTCGACCCAACACATCAGCGTTTGACGCGGAAATAAGGGATGACGGAGGGCATTCGAAACAATCAAGGGGCCTGGCCACACTTCCCACTGATCTAGGGACATCTTGGCGTACAGTTTATGGTTAAGTGGGGTAATATCGATGAAAATATCCCCCACGTTCCCAAACTCGCCATTGTGAATCCTTTTTGGGTGGCCTGTTCCACGATACTCGGAGTATTTGATACCAACCGAAGCTTTATCGATCGTTGCACTGAAGGAACGCGATCCACAGAAAAGCCCTGGTACGTGAACGGTATGCAGGGCTCTTTGGAGCTCGAAACGCCTCCTGTCGCAGTCACAATTGCAATCGAGGAAATGGATCTTCTTGGAAACAACACGAAGACGAGGACCATGAATTGGCATTTCCACAGACCGCGGTAACAAACACGTAAAGTCGGGAAAGCAGGATCGATGACAAGCAGAGTCGACGAACGCAGGAAAGGGTCGTCGTTGACGTTGAACTTGGAGTTGTCGAGATTTGAAGGCAGAAAGGTTTCCTGATATGGGAATATTTGACTACGTTGTTCTCACGATTTTTTCCTCTGTCTGTCATAGAAAAAGGAGTATCATCGCGATCCTTTCCAAATACCTGCAGTTTTTAAACCGGGAATGAAAAAGTCAAAAATTTTGAACAGGGGGCAGCTTGACCAGGGCCACCAGGCCAGTTGGTCGCATGCTCGCAGCGTCAGCTTTAAATTAGAAAGTCGTCATTCTGTGTTTTTAACAAGCTTTTAACTGTCGCTCCAATGCGGAATTCCAGTCTGCCAGTGGGTATTCTTGGTTTTGAGGATAAGAAGCGTACGGCCCAGGTTGCAACAGGTATCAAGAGGGGTCAGGTTTACTGTCCATGTACAACTTCAAACACGGGTTCGTGGTTTTCGCTTTCCTCGGAAATGCGGTGGTTACTTGGTGGTTACAGTTTGGGGCATGAATCCTTGACTAACAGGGAATAGGGTTGTGAGGATAAAGATCCATGCACCGTTCCCGCCGCCAGAAGGGTGGTAATTTAGACGGGAATGTAGTCCAAAGGGAGCACAAAAATGGGACAAACCAAGTATTCCTGTGCAAGGGGGTTTTAGGATGTATGTTATTGCAGTAACCTGACAGTAATCGGTTCGAAGCGCATGGTGCGAGTTTAGACCTGACTTGGACCTACTTAGACAATTCAAATTGGAGTACGTGAGTAGGCAATGAAAAAGACGTGGAAGTCGCGAAAGACTGGGGCAGTGAGGCAAAAGAGAGGGGTTTTTATGGCGCTGAAAGAAGAATCTCACTTACTAGTAATTATAAAGGAGAAAATATAAGACCATATCGATTTTCGCCGCTAGGGGCAGAAATAGCCTGTGAAATTGGATTTATGATTAAGCGCTGGTTTGGCGCTCTGTGAACAAGTCCGTCGGATTAAACCGCCTACTGTTCTGTCACGTCATTTATTTAATCCAACTCAAACACCCACCATCACTCTTGATCACGGTAAGCGAGAGTCTCTCCAACCGTAGCCATACATTAACCGATCGCTGTATTTAACCATGAATATGCTAAAGGATACGCAGCGGTCTTCGACCATGACAAAGTCAACAAAATGTTCGACGTTGAACCAGTCCTGTCGCGTTCCGCCCTTATGCGTACGATCGCGAGCAAATACCGAGACTCCTTCCTACATGGCTCTTGCAGGAGGCCGTCTGCCCGAAGACGATCCCAGCGAAACTGATTGTAGGTTGATTTTTCTTGTTTCCTCGCCTATTTTGAAATTTCTTTTTCTGCTTAGCTATGCCAACAGTGGCGATGGAACCTCCGAGGCAAAGGAAACGAAGTAAAAACAGCACGGACTCGTTGCAACCGCGAAATTTGTCTGAGATCTGGATGTACATAGACACGGAGGAGACCTGGAGGGAGAGGCAATCTCGAAGGGGTTTTTCCCGGACTGCGGGCTTCGTTTTATTTTCCCGGGTCCCCACTTTGGGGCGGAACCATTGGGTTTTTTTTTCCGGCTTTTTTCTTGTTTTGAGGGTTTTTTGTTTTAGTTGGGTTTTGTCATTCCGGGGGGGGGCTTCGGCGGCCAAGGAGGTTTATTGGACGTTTTCTTTCTTTTTCCTGTTGCTTTTCCTCCGGATTGGGGTTCTTCTTGGCGTTGGTTCTTTTCAACTTGGTTTTGTTTGGGAAGGGTTGGTTGTTCTTCTTGGCGTTCCTTTTCTTGTTCGGGTTTGCCCTTTTTTGGTTGGTTTGTTCGGTTGTTTTGGGGGGGGGGTTGTTTTGCACCGGGGTTGGGTTCAGGGGTTGTTTTGGGGGAGGGGGGGGCTTCCGGACGGTTAATTTTGGGTTTTGGGGGCCCTTCACCCCGGTTGTTTTCATTTGGGCGGGTTCGGTTGTTTTTGGCGTTTGCCCTTTTTTTCCAATTGGCATTGAGGTTTTGGGGTTTTTGGGATTTTTTTTTTCGGAGGGAGGTTTGAGAGGGTCGCTGTCTAGACGGTCTTGGTGAAGAAGCCTCCAACTCTTGATCCAGCTGAATAATGCCGCTTCCAACCAGAGGTACTCTGAGGTCATGGGAATCTGTCGTTGCTCAAAAGTAAACGTCAATTTCGACTCCATGACATCGTCGTTGGCGTGACCCAGCCATTTTTTTAAGCGCCATGGTATCTCACATTCCTCGCCGCCAACCACACATCTGGAAACCCATACGAGAACCCACGCAAAGGACTCGAGTTCGTGACGGTATCGCCGAGGAACCTTGCCATCAAAGCCCTCGTCGTCCAACAATTGTAAAGCCATGAACGGCAGCGTCCCAGTCCTTTCGAGGCCTTGACGATTCGGAATTTGATCGCCAGGTTCCATGATGGTCGAGAGGTCAAAGTCGTTCAATACACCGTATTTGTTGTCTTCTTTACTCATTAAATTGTAAAGACTGACATCGCCGTGTGCGATGCCAATACGCCAGAGAAGGGCGTGGCCTGAAGAGGTTGCCGTTAATCATGATCAAACGCCGAGCCAATGAAGAGAATGAAAACTTACAGCGAAGGGTCTGCCAAAAGGCTTTCCAGAAGTCCATTGGAGAAAGGGCATGGATGGGTTGAAGCTTCTTCGAGAGCATCCAAAGCTGAACACGAAACCCATGTGTCGTAGGCGACTTCACAAGCCGGCGAATTATCTCTGTCGATGTATAGGAGAGCTCGCGAGAGTTGACGAGAACTGGAAGGTGATCCGTCACGCTCCGCGCTTCCGTCCCGAGCAGTTCGTTGGCGCGCTTGTAGGCTTCTAAGATGACTTCAGGTTCTTTGCAACGCTTCGTCTCTGGCCAGGCCGATTTCAAAAAGAGGATATGGTCTGACGATTCATCTTCTGGTTCCTCATCTTGTGAAAAATGTTCGTCGCCGGACGTCGATGGCTGAGGTTGTGCACCTCGTTGGCTGAGGCGAGTAGATCTTCGCCTGTTAAAAGCTGTTGTAGGTGTAGTAGCAGTCTGGGCCGTTGGGTGTACTTTGGTGGCGTCTGCGGTGAAGGTTCGACGACCGATGATTTGAAAAGATCCCGCAGGTTTTTCTTTGCGACGATAAGGTGTCGTTTTATGGTTCTTGTCCTCGGACCATATTTCAACGGGTGTGTAGCCCCACATCCCAAGGGGAAAGTCCTCGAAAATCCTGATCATGACGGCCAGAAGAGGAAGTGCTTCAATAATGTTGATCCTGTCGGCTTCGATGCAACCTTGGGAATCATACCAAGAGAGGGTCAGATTTGCATCTATTTCGGCTGTCAGCGTAAGAAGAATTGTGCGGAAGATGACGACAGTTTCTCACCGCTAAGCAAGACGGTCATACTATGGGTGATATCCATGGAGTGTCGCAGACGCTCTATTCCGTAAAACGCGCACTGAACTGGAATGTCGTTCGGAGCCCTTAGTTCTGTCGAGGCACTTGACTCGTCAACCTTGATTTTCTTCGAGGAGGGCATGTATGAGGAGGCCCGTTTACGCTTGACGCCACTTGTCGCAGAAGCTTGAATTTGAAAACGTCAGATAAGAGTTCAAGGTACAAAAGAACACCTACCTTGAGAAGTCGACGCAGCAGGGAACTCGGCGATAGCAGCCGCCGAGATTTCCGCCTCGTCCCCACTCAAAAACTCTTCTAATGTGAAGTCCGTACGTATGTCTGAGTTGATCTGTCGTTTCGCCTCCAGCTCCCATGACTGTAGAATATCGCCCCAGGTTGTCGCGTCCGCCTGGGGTTCAATTTTCTTGTCTCCTTTGAGCTTTGCAGCGGTTTTCATGCACGTTTTAAAGCCAGAGCGACCGCCATTGTGGAACAAATGTCTTAACTTTTGGGCTAGCAGGCAAATGAGATCAGGTTTCCGCTTGGTCATTATTGGCAGGTGATGAGATTCAACCAGAGACGGGTCATTAATTGCAAAGATGATATCCCCATCCTCTATTGCATCGCTCCGCGATTTCAACTTGCGGAAATAGAGCAGCATTTCATTCAGCGTGTTGACGAAATGTGGATACCTTCGCTTTTCTGTAGCAGTCTCGCAGCTAGCGGAGCAGGTAAGCACATCAACTGCAAACGTAAAATAATATGTCCACATACTATGCCTTGAGTTCCCTCCTCATCGGTTTCCCATGAGGACCATTAACAAATCCGACAGCATCATCCAGGTAGGTCTTGAACTTCTGGTCTACAGCCTCCCACTCCTCTGCCGTTGCTGTGAAGTCCTTCCTGCTGCTCCCGTCTTTCATCATGGCCTGCCGTAACATGAGGGCCTTGAGCATTGTAACGAATGAGCAGCTCTCCCTGCTTTTCAAGTCGTATGCCACGTTCCCTATGTTTTTAAGATTTCCGGCTCTAGAACTACCTTGACAATGAAAGCTCGTGTACCTTTCATCGGCCAGAGTCTGTGCAGCAGATCCACGACTGTGTGGCATCGACTCTGGGAGAGACGTAAAAGCGGGGGCGACAGCAGGAGGTCTACTGGGAGTTACAGTGAATAGGAATGAGGAATGATTTCAAAGCAGTGCTCGTGACCGCGTCGTGTGGGAAAATATGAGAGATTCTTCAAACTGCAGTTTGTTACATATAATGGAAAACCGTCGACGGACCCTACTTACAAGAAGTCCTACAATATAAAGGCATTCGCAGCGAGCAGAGCCTTGGAAATTTTGATCATGGCGGAATATTATAGATACAGGGGAATAGAGTACACATAAATAGAAAATACAATAAAATTCAAGATACAAACCCATCCATGCAGGTCCGAATGGCCTGAAGCTGGTCGACATCCAGATCCACCAAGAGAGCATAATATTCCGGGTGATCTTCTCGACAATGCCCAGCCAAAACATGCCACGGAGTGTCACCTGAAAAAATTGTTACATGTTCAAGGGAAGAGCCTCTGAAAGAATTCATTCTGAATCAGAAACACTGGATTGAATAGATAGAAGGAGTCGCGCTGTGACTTACAGACACAATCTGCACATCA
This sequence comes from Hebeloma cylindrosporum, assembly GCA_000827355.1. Classification (NCBI taxonomy): domain Eukaryota; kingdom Fungi; phylum Basidiomycota; class Agaricomycetes; order Agaricales; family Hymenogastraceae; genus Hebeloma; species Hebeloma cylindrosporum. The sequence goes on along the minus strand of KN831777.1, from coordinate 502,910 downwards.
GGTCTGTTTGCGTCTCGGAACGGTGGTAGATAACCTCGATACAACGGCGTTCTGAATCGATTCGTAGAGGACATGCTTTTGGGCCTTGCGAGACGGTGGATTGAATTAAAAAAAGTGAACAAGGAAGAAACCATGGATAAATTTCTACCGAACTCACCGTCACCCGCAGAAGCTTGTGATGACCGAACTACTTCCCTCAGGTTCTTCCCCATATCAGCATCGTTGCCAACAGTCGCAGGTGAGATCGAAGGCCCAGAAATGGAATCTCTCCTGGGCCGTTCGCATACTTCATCTGGCAACAATCCTTGAATGGGGGGATCTTCGACGACTAATTCCACCACCTTTTGCTCGAGTGGAGATGTTGCTGGAGAATCACCGAAAAGGGTGGGCGGTTCGCATACTTCATCTGGCAACAATCCTTGAAAGGGGATATCTTCGATATATCCTTCTAATTCCTCCACCTTTTGCTTTAGCGGATACATTGTGAGAGAACCACCGCAGAGCACAAGAAAAGACGAGTTACCCTCTTCCTCATCATCAGCATTGTTTTCTGAGAGGGAATCGCCACTAAGATAAATTGTGTATGAGATACAGCTCAACGAAATAGATAAATAAAAATGATCATCAAATACCTTGCTTTGCTCATCGACATTGGAACAGGAGGATCGTCACCTTCGAGGTTGACCTCGTCCATTCCAGCACGACCAACGGCGTCTATGTTCGGAGTGAGCTCGGGTTGTCTTATAATTCCTTCCGCGTCGCTACTTCCGGGTTGGTCTATAACTTCAGAACTGACAAGTTCCCTTTGTGGAGTTACGGCTGGTTGGTCAGGGTCATCAGAGCCGCCTGAAGATGGCGCAGGAATAGCCATAGGCAGGGAGGGCGTGTCGTTAACGAGCGAAGGGTTGGGCGCCGCGGATACAAGGCCCAATTCCGGACTATTTCGAGCACGAGAGGTTGGACGAGAAGCATTGTCAGACTGTGATTCAGAGACAGACGATTCTCCGCCGATACACTCGATGGGTGACTCGCGCCCGACGGGTGGTTCACTGAGATTGGGTGTAGACAGAACGAAGTCACTTGGATTGTTAGGACGAGCGGCGGTGGGATGGTCCCGGACAGTGTCCAGAATGGGGTCAGAGTCGGCGGCATCGGATCGACTGAACGGTTCATTTGGCGGTTGGGAAGTAATAGTCGATGGATTCGAAGGGATGAAGCGTGGTTCTAAACTGACAGATAGTTCCGGCGATGGGGAGCTTTGTCCATTGATATCCTCCATCCCGTTCCATGTAGGAGGAAGAGGGTCGATTGGTTCATTTGCGATGTCTAGCATAACGCCAAAGTCATTTGACGATGTATGGTCCGCATGGACTGGCGTGTTGACATTAGCGTCTTCATGCACTGATACTTGAGGTAGTTCAGGCGATGGCGGAGTGTGTACATTGATGTTCTCAATTTCATTCTGGATAGGCGGAGGAGGAGTATCGGTTGCTTGATTTGCCATGTCTAGGCTCGCGTCAACCCCATTTGACGATGTAAGGTCCGCGCCCAGTGGGGCGTCGACATTAGCATCTACGGGCACGGGTACTTGGGGTAGCTGCACCCCGTTTGTACCTGGAGGTGGTTGCGGGGGGATTGTCTACATAAAAACAGTACTGTGAGTCTTATACTAACAAAGAATAGAATCCTGAACGAACTGGTGCATTCGACACCGGGGATTTCAGGTGGGACATTGTAATATCCGACACGGGACTTGGTGCAGGTAGATTTGGAGTGCCATCGAGCGAGAAATCCTGATGGCTGGAGGGCTGTGGTACATACGGAATCGTTTCTCCCGTTGTGGAATCCGGGGGATTGAGCATTGTCGTTGGTAGGATTCCATCATTACTAGATGACATAGTGGTAGAACTGTGTCCTCCACTGACAGATTCAGGTGGCCGCCTCACTTTCTTGGTCTGAGGTCCGTCATTACGGTCAGATTCTGGCAACCGCTTCCGCTTCAAGGTGTTTTTCGAAGGTTTGGGTGAAGCGAGACAAGCTGCAATAATGTCATGGACTGGTGTGCTATCTATAGGATCATTAAAGATAGGCTGTTCTCTCCTTGGGAATAGCACTCACAATCTTTGAGTTTCGAATATTTTGGGGCCCATCCGATACTCATTCCGGTCTTCCCTTCGAGCCAAAAGGAAAGTGTTTGACGCGGAAACAAGGGATGACGGAGGGAATTCAAAACAATCAAGGGGCCTGGCCACACCGTCCACTGATGTAGCGACATCTTGGCGTAAAGTTTATGATTAAGTGGGGTAATATCGATGAAGATATCCCCGACGCTCCCAAACTCGCCATTGTGAAGACTTTTTGGATGGCCGATTGCACGATACTCGGAATATTTGACAACAGCCGAAGGTGTGCCACCCGTTGAATTGAAGGTACGGGATTCACAGACAAGTCCGGGGAGATGCACAATATCCAGGACTTTCTGGAGTTCCAAACGTCTCTTGTCGCAGTCGCAATTGCAGTCGAGGAAATGGATATTTTTGGAGACGAAACGAAGGCGCGGGCCGTGAATTGGCATTTCTGAAGTACCGCTTTATGGCAAAAAAAAAGCGCAAAGGTCGGCAAAGTAGATTTCAACGACAGGCGGACTTGGGGAAGGGAAAAAGCAGAACAAATTTGGATGGCAGAAATGTTTCCCGATATGGTAATTTTCATTCCCCACCCTAAAGTAGGGTTAGGGTTCGTCAACCTTTTTTCACAGATTCTCTTCTTGCTTTTTATCTATCTCTCGTAGAAAATGTCAGAAAAGGTTGTTGGAATACTTGGTGCGCGTGAGTAACAGAAAACCTTTTGCCAGTCTACACTAATCTTTTCCAGGTTTTTCACTATTGCTCGAGAATGAACAGTGCCAAACATTTTGAACAGGAGGAGGCCAGCTTGGTCGCATGCTTGCAGCATCGGCTTCCTTGTTAAACCAGAAAGTTATTATTCTTGATACGGGAGAACATGGACCAGCCAAGCAGATTATCGCACCGACGGAACCTCACTTGGCCCATCTCGATGGATCGTTCGCAGATCCTGTGAAGATTCGCGAACTCGCTAGCAAAGTAGATGTGCTTACCGTCGAGATCGAGCACGTCGATGCAGCCGCCCTCGAAGAAGTACGATTGGCGACCGAAGGAAAAGTTCTCGCTATCCATCCGAGTCCATCCACCATCCAGATTATCCAGGACAAATTTCGGCAGAAGCAACACTTGTCGTCCCACGGTCTGCCAGTATCGGAATTTGTCGAGGTCGAGTCCTCTGTGGATTCGATATCCGAAGCGGCCCAGAAACTTGGCCTGCCTCTCATGTTGAAGATTCGTACCTTAGCCTACGACGGCCGTGGCAATTTTGTGGTCCGAAACTTGCGACAGGTCGAAGAAGCAATTGCTGCCCTGGGAGGGCGGCCCCTTTACGCTGAAAAGTGGGTTCCCTTCTCCAACGAAATTGCCATTATGGTCGTTAGGACTGTCGACGGTGAGGTCCAATCTTACCCTGTGGTAGAAACCGTTCACAAGGACAATGTTTGCCACCTTGTATTGGCACCTTTACGGAGTCGAGACCCTTCTCTTCCATCGAAAGCGACATCTATCGCCGAAAATGCCATAAAATCGTTCACCGGCGCAGGTGTCTTCGGCGTTGAATTGTTTCTGATGGATGATGGTGAGCGCTTCGTCCATGCATACTTGCAATTACGAATACACTGAATCGCATCACGCAGGGAAAATATTTATCAATGAAATTGCTCCCCGTCCCCATAACTCTGGCCATTACACGATCGAAGCCTGTGAAACTTCTCAGTATGAAAATCATTTACGCGCCATCCTCTCGCTCCCCCTTGGGTCAACCGCACTAAAGGTGCCTTCCGCTGCCATGCTTAACTTGATCGGCCAGTCGTCTTCCATGGCTGAGATCACGAAAACCAAGGATGTCGCCCTCACCATTCCCGGGGCTTCGGTCCACTTGTATGGGAAGTCAGAATGCAGGAAAGGTCGAAAGATGGGTCATATCACCATTGTGGCCGATTCGGACGCCCAACTCCGATCCCGTCTGCGCACCCTTCTCCAATCCCTCCCCGAAAACTACTGTCCGCCTGGTGAGATAGACCTGTACGCCCCCGCTGCCATGGTCCCTGGCTCTGGTTTCTCCGATCCCAACCCACTAGTGGGGGTTATCATGGGCTCAGACTCGGATCTGCATGTCATGCTTCCATCAGCCCGAATTCTTGATCATTTCAAGATCCCATACGAGTTGACGATCGTATCAGCGCACCGAACTCCCGACCGCCTCGTCGAATACGCCCGGTCCGCATCGACGAGGGGCCTGCGAACCATCATTGCAGGCGCAGGTTGTGCGGCCCATCTTCCAGGAATGGTGGCTGCGATGACGGCCCTCCCTGTGATCGGCGTTCCCGTGAAAGGCAGTACCCTCGATGGCGTAGATTCTTTGCACAGTATCGTTCAGATGCCGGTGAGTGACTCTTTTTTTTTCATGTTTCGTTTTCGTCTTCATCAGAAAATTTCACACCTTTGCATATTCTCTCACTGACTCTTTCTCGCAGCGTGGTATACCTGTGGCGACCGTTGCCATTAATAACGGCACGAACGCTGGTCTATTAGCGGTGCGGATATTGTCAGCGGGTATCCCACATCTCATTCACTCCATGGAGCATTATATGAGCTCCATGGAAAATGAAGTTCTGGGTAAAGTCGAAAAATTGAAGGAAGTGGGGTGGGAGAACTATCAGGTGAAACGAAGTTGAAAATATAGCACCCATTGCTGATCGGCTACAGGTCTGAAGTACTTATGTGAAGGTCAATTGAATCTTGTATTTTTATCATCTTTCAGACCAGCGTGAGCGGGGAGGCGTAGCCCGACCCCATGCTACTGGCGTTACCCTGTTTTCTACCACAGAGAGTCCCCTCTTGTGCGACGAAACCCTGGTAAACCTCCAGGATTATTACTTCGAGGAATTTCTCGTGCGCACCTATTTCCTTGGAAGCGCAGTTTCATCGCAATACGGCTCGTCTATCGTCGTGGATGCGCACGCAGGAGTCAGATTGCGAGATCATATCCACCGATATCAACTCAATTCTCTACTCTAGGGAACTTGAATTCTAAATGCAACATTTTTTACTGGCTGAAAACATGCTTGCAGTCGCGATTTCAAGTGAAGGCTGCGGCGACGTCGAACACAAAAGGTCTTCCCAAGCAGCGCCAGGGTGCCCAGGATATCGTTAACCCAAATTTAACCTGGTCAATCGTGGACGAGCCTGCTTGGTGGTTTCGTGATCATCCGACCACAACCTGCACAGTATGGCCGTCCAAGTGGGGAAGTATTAAATACATATAAATAACGGTGTGCAGAAACATTTCTTGTGCGCGAAAAAAATTGTACACTTGCGCGGAAATAAGTTCAGTGCGCGGAAATGTTAGATGTGCGCGGAAATATCTACATGAGTGCGCAAAAACTATATTTCATTGCGCGGAAAAATTCAGTCTACCCGCAGAAATTTATTTGGTGCGCGGAAATATGTTCAAGTTGCGCAGAAACTTTTGGCTGGCGCGCAGAAATTATAGTGTCCCAACCATTTTAGGAATGCCGTCGTGCCGTCATTAGGTAATTGATCTATTGTTGGCAGATCGGCACACTAGGCGGAGTTTGAAATGAAGCGAGATCTGCTTGATTATCAACATTCGTTCGACATTCAACGTTCAACCACCACCACCACACCACCTTCCCGTTCCGACTCTAACCATGGAAAGCAGCACAAGTATGTATGCGACGCCGTGCTACGCCTCGTATGCAGGTGGTGGCTGAACCGATTGGGCGTTGGACTGCGCTTGCTGGCGAGAGGTACCTAA
>KN831777.1:391119-472598 GCA_000827355.1 Hebeloma cylindrosporum | reverse complement strand
AATCGTCAAGGCCTCGAAAGGACTGGGACGCTGCCGTTCATGGCTTTACAATTGTTGGACGACGAGGGCTTTGATGGCAAGGTTCCTCGGCGATACCGTCACGAACTCGAGTCCTTTGCGTGGGTTCTCGTATGGGTTTCCAGATGTGTGGTTGGCGGCGAGGAATGTGAGATACCATGGCGCTTAAAAAAATGGCTGGGTCACGCCAACGACGATGTCATGGAGTCGAAATTGACGTTTACTTTTGAGCAACGACAGATTCCCATGACCTCAGAGTACCTCTGGTTGGAAGCGGCATTATTCAGCTGGATCAAGAGTTGAGGCTTCTTCACCAAGACCGTCTAGACAGCGACCCTCTCAAACCTCCCTCCGAAAAAAAGATTCCGAACACCTCCAAACCTTCATTGCTATTTGTACAGAATGTGCAACGGCCAATACCACCGTATCCGTCCCAATTGATATCACCTGGGTTGATGGTCTCGCAGACCTCAAATTTACCGTTCGTGATGCCCCCGCTTCGCCCACATCACCTCTTGATCCCACCGCGGTTGCAGAGCATCCTCCCCTCCACAGCAGCGGAGCAACGCATCCAGATAGTGGCAACTCTGACGATGATATGTACGTCGATGATGACGACGCATCCTTTCCCAACGACACCGAGTTTGAAAGTACCGACGGCGATGATGACCGCCATTCGGAGTGAGAGTCACCGTGAAGATGAAGATAACGTTCCATTAACCTTCTTTGTCGGCGTATGCGCCCCTCGGGATTACTATACCCTACTTACACGATATATCCTTCAAACGAGTAAATAGTCTGTACAATATACCTCATTGTTTCGGCCTCAAGTTGTGACGCGGTGATATTACACTGATGCCTGCGTTCGGTGAATATCGCTTCGAGATTGCCTCTCCCTCTAGGTCTCCTCCGTGTTTATGTACATCCAGATCTCAGACAAATTTCGCGGTTGCACCGAGTCCGTGCTGCTTTTACTTCGTTTCCTTTGTCTCGGAGGTTCCGTCGCCACTGTTGGCATAGCTAAGCAGAAAAAGAAATTTCAAAATAGGCGAGGAAACAAGAAAAATCAACCTACAATCAGTTTCGCTGGGATCGTCTTCGGGCAGACGGCCTCCTGCAACATCTCGGTATTTGCTCGCGATCGTACGCATAAGGGCGAAACGCGACAGGACTGGTTCAACGCCGAACACTTTGTTGACTTTGCCATGGTCGAAGACCGCTGCGTATCCTTTAGCATATTCATGGTTAAATACAGCGATCAGTTAATGTAAGGCTACGGTGGAGAGACTCTCGCTTACCGTGATCAAGAGTAATGGTGGGTGTTTGAGTTGGATTAAATAAATGACGTGACAGCACAGTAGGCGGTTCAATCCGGACTTGTTCACAGAGCGCCAAACCAGCGCTTAATCATAAATCCAATTTCACAGGCTATTTCTGCCCTAGCGGCGAAAATCGATATCGTCTTATATTTTCTCCTTTATAATTACTAGTAAGTGAGATTTTCCTCTCAGTGCCATAAAAACACCTCTCTTTTGCCTCAGTGCCCCAGTCTTTCGCGACTTCCACGTCTTTTTCATTGCCTACTCGCGTAATCCCAATTTGAATTGTCTAAGTAGGTCCAAGTCAGGTCTAAACTCGCACCATGAGCTTCGACCCGATTACTGTCAGGTTACTGCAATAACATTTATCCTAACCCTCCTTCCATAGGGAATACTTGGTTTGTCGCATTTTTGTGCTCCCTTTGGACTAAGTACATTCCCGTCTAAATTACCACCCTGCTGGCGGCGTGAACGGTGCATGGATTTTTATCATCACAACCCTATTCCCTGTTGGTCAAGGATTCATGCCCCAAACTGTAACCACCAAGTAACCACCGCATTTCCGAGGAAAGCGAAAACCAAGAACCCGCGTTTGAAGTTGTACATGGACAGTAAACCCGACCCCTCATGATACCTGTTGCAACCTCGGCCGTGCGCTTCTTATCCTCGAAACCAAGATTACCCACTGGCAGACTGGAATTCCGCATTGGAGCGACAGTTAAAAACTCGTTGTTTGAAGAATCTCTGATATTTTCCCACACGACGCGGTCACGAGCACTGCTTTGCCACTTGAAATCATTCCTCATTTCTTTCCTATTCACTGTAACTCCCAGTAGACCTCCTGCTGTCGCCCCCGCTTTTGCGTCTCTCCCAGGGTCGATGCCACACAGTCATGGATCTGCTGCACAGACTCTGGTCGATGAAAGGTACACGAGCTTTTATTGTCAAGGTAGTTCTAGAGCTGGAAATCTTAAAAACATAAGGAACGTGGCATACGACTTGAAAAGCAGGGAGCGCTGCTCATTCATTACAATGCTCAAGGCCCTCATGTTACGGCAGGCCATGATGAAAGACGGGAGCAGCAGGAAGGACTTCACAGCAACGGCAGAGGAGTGGGAGGCTGTAGACCAGATTTTCAGGACCTACCTGAATGATGCTGTCGGATTTGTTAATGGTCCTCATGGGAAACCGATGAGGAGGGAACTCAAGGCATAGTATGTGAACATATTATTTTACGTTTGGAGTTGATGTGCTTAACTGCTCCGCTAGCTGCGAGACTGCTACAGAAACGCCAAGGTATCCGCATTTCGTCAACACTCTCAACGAGATGCTCCTCTATTTCCGCAAGTTGAAGTCGCGGACTGATGCAATAGAGGATGGGGATATCATCTTTGCAATCAATGACCCAGCTGTGGTTGAATCTCATCACCTGCCCAAGACATCGACCAAGCGGAAACCTGATCTCATCTGCCTGCTTGCCAAAAGGTTCAGACATTTGTTCAATGGCGGTCGCTTTGGCATTAAGGCGTGCATGAAAACCGCTGCAAGTCTCCAGGCAGCCAACAAAAAACTTGAACCCGACGCGAAAGCAACCTGGGGCGATATTCTACAGTCATGGGAGCTGCAGGCGAAACGACAGATCAACTCAGAAATACGTACGGACTTCACAGTAGAAGAGTTTTTGAGTGGCGACGAGGCGGAAATCTCGGCGGCTGCTATCGATGAGCTCCCTGTTGCATCGACATCGACTTCTGAAGGTAAGTGTTCTTTTGTATCTTGAATCCTTATCTGATGCTTTTCAAGTTCAAGCTTCTGCGACCAGTGGCGTGAAGCGTAAACGAGGCTCATCATACGTGCCCTCCTCGAAGAAAATCAAAGTTGACGACTCAGATTTCCCGCCTAAACTAAGGGCTCCGAAGGACGTTCAATGCGCGTTTTACGGGATAGAGCGTCTGCGACACTCCATGGATATCACCCATAGTATGACCGTCTTGCTCAGCGGTGAGAAACTGTCGTCATCTTCCGCACAATTGTTCTTACGCTGAAAGCCGAAATAGATGCAAACCTGACCCTCTCTTGGTATGATTCCCAAGGTTGCATCGAAGCCGACAGGATCAACATCATTGAAGCACTTCCTCTGCTGGCCGTCATGATCAGGATTTTCGAGGACTTCCCCCTTGGGATGTGGGGCTACACACCCGTTGAAATCTGGTCGGAGGACAAGAGCCAGAAAAAGACACCGTATCGTCGTAATGAAAACCCTGTGGGATCTTTTCAAATCATCGGTCGTCGAACCTTCACCGCAGACGCCACCAAAGTACAGCCAACCACCCAGACTGCTACTACCCCTACAACCGCCCTTAACAGGAGAAGATCTACTCGTCTTAGCCAACGAGGCGCACAACCTCAGCCATCGACGTCCGGCGAGGAACATTTTTCAGGAGATGCGCAACCAGATGAACCGACAGACGATATCCTTTTTTTGAAATCGGCCTGGCCAGAGACGAAGCGTTGCAAAGAACCTGAAGTCATCTTAGAAGCCTACAAGCCCGCCAACGAACTGCTCGGGACGGAAGCGCGGAGCGTGACGGATCATCTTCCAGTTCTCGTCAACTCTCGTGAGCTGTCCTATACATCCACAGAGATAATTCGCCAGCTCGTGAAGTCGACTACGACGCAGGGGTTTCGTGTTCAACTTTGGATGCTCTCGAAGAAGCTTCAACCCATCCATGCCCTTGCTCCAGTGGACTTCTGGAAAGCCTTTTGGCAGACCCTTCGCTGTAAGTTTTCATTGACTCGAAGTTGATTATGATTGATGGTAATCTTTTCAGGCCACGCCCTTCTCTGGCGTATTGGCATCGCACACGGCGATGTCAGTCTCTACAATTTAATGAGTAAGGAAGACAACAAATATGGTGTATTGAATGACTTTGACCTATCGACTATCATGAAACCTGGCGACCAAAATCCAAATCGTCAAGGCCTCGAAAGGACTGGGACGCTGCCGTTCATGGCTTTACAATTGTTGGACGACGAGGGCTTTGATGGCAAGGTTCCTCGGCGATACCGTCACGAACTCGAGTCCTTTGCGTGGATTCTCGTATGGGTTTCCAGATGTGTCGTCGGCGGCGAGGAATGTGAGCTACCACGGTGCTTGAAAAAATGGCTGGGTCATGACATCTACGATGTCATGGGGTCGAAGGTGACATTTATACACAAGCAACTAGGGATTCCCATGACCTCAGATTACCTCTGGTTAGAATCGGCATTATTCAGCTGGATGAGTAGTTGGGGTCTTCTTGACCAGCAATGTCAAGGCACCAATCCTCTCAGACATCCCCCCGAAAAAACAGATTCGGAACACCTTCAAACCTTCATTGCTATTTGTAAAGAATGTGCAACGGCCAATCCCACCGTATCCATCCCAATTGATATCACTTGGGTTGATGGTCTCGCAGACCTCAAATTTACCATTCATGAGTGATATCATCACCTCTTAATCCCACCACGGCTGCAGAGCACCCTCCCCTCCACGGCGGCGGAGAAGCCCATTCAGATGGTGGAAACTCCGACGATGATATGTATGTCGATGATCAAGGCACATCCTTTCCCAACGACACAGAGTTTGAAGGCACCGACTGCGATGACGGCCGACATTCAGGGTGAGATGAAGGTAACGGTCCATTAACCTTCTTTGTCGGCGTATGCGCCCCCCGGGACTACTATACCCTACTTACACAATATATCCTTCAAACGAGTAAATAATCTGTACAATATACCTCATTGCTTTGGCCTCAAGTTGTGAAGCTACCCTGATGCCTGCATTAGATAAATATGGTTCTTGAGATTGAACTGCCCAACAAGGACCGGACGAACGCTCGGCGCGGTATGTCATGCCCCTGGATGAAGGGGGGTGCAGTGAAAAGGTCGCCAGTATTTGCTGGTTGCTGGCTACAGAAGGTCCTCGTTCATCGACTAGCCGAACCACCTGCGTTCCACGTCGTTATCAAAAGCGTCCTTCGAGGAATGCAATCAACAATCGACTTTGCAACAATACCAGGTAGATGAGGGCCATCTACACTGAGGAGGCTGTTGAAGATGGGTCGGGGAGTATTCCCTTCGATGCGACACGCTGGATGGTTCTTGATTCGGCGAGCTGTAATATTACTCTATGAAAAGAGGATCATTATATAGAGGACATTGAAGGGGGATGATAGAAAAACTCACGATAAAGGACACGAGTGGAAGGAACGCCAAAAATCCTGGAACAAAAGGTGCGAGACGACACAAAAAAATGCATGCTCGCCGGGTACCTCATAATTCACGATCGAAGCCCAGACCACCATGTGAACGATAAATAAATGGTTGGGCAAGTAAATTGCTAAAGAAAACGGTGAGCCCCGTTGTCTGTAAGTAATACTGACTATTTGACAAGGTCGAAGCTGACTCCGATGAGGAATTCGAAGCAGAAGATCTTCCATTTCTTTTCCTTTGGGTCGGAAATTTCCTCGCCGCTGGTGGAATATTGGGAAGAAAAAAGAGGACCTAAGTAGGATTCGCAGAAAAAGCAAGCTAGACCGGGCCGGGAAGGGCATATACTTATTTAGACGCCCAAAAAATATAATCCAGGCAAATTCTAGTGGCACCGCCATCGCAAGAACCACCGGGGGATTTTTAAAAAGGGGTGATTACGATATCGTTGCCTTCATTTGACCAGCATCCCCTCCATTCACTCGATTCACGACTTCATCTGCTCCCTCCGACTGAGAAAGGGTATAAGGTAAGGGCCTCATACCTACCTATGTGTAAGTGCCTGTTCGATATGTTGGAAGATGTCTTGATGTATGGTCGACCATGCTGTCGCGTTGATCTTGCCAGACTCGGCGGTCAAGTACGATTACATCAGTATCTGCTTCAACATCGTGTTGGGAGAGAGATATGGTAAAATTGAGGCCATAATAACCTCTCGATACTCTGTAAAGAAATTAAAAGAATGGGAATGCACAAATATCTGAGAGCGCTCTCCCCTGCCCTTCTCAAGTCGTCGCAGTGGGAAAGCTTTCTCACCGTATTTGCTTCTGATATTATCCCGTTCATTTTCATCAGCTTTCGTCAAAGGTGTTTTGCATAAGATTACCCTGAAAAGTATCCTTCAGCTTGATTAAGGTCTGTATTTAAACAACAAAGGCGCAATTTGGATTAACTGAATTACCTGAGTGTGCGACCGGCTCTTAACTTCTTGGGTGGCTTTGCTTTGCGCGTTCATCTGCACCTTCCGTTTCAACGTCGAAAGAAAAATATGCTGCAGGGAAAAGTCTTTGCAGCTCTGGTCTTTAAGTACCTTGTCGATATGTTGGATGGTTCGTTGATGTGTGCCCGACAATCCCGCCTCGTCAATCTTGCCATGCACTTCCAGATTAAACTGGGCCACGTGGTACGATTCCATCAGGATATGCTTCAACATTGCTACGCGAGTGTGATATTGTGCCATTGAGCCCGGCATATCTGTTTGATACTTTCTTGAGAATGAAGGTGAAGTTGAAATAACCAAACGCAGACACCAGTTTAGCTCCACAACTTGAGGCCAAAGCAATGAGGTAAATATTATTGTACAGACTATTTACTTGTTTGAAGGATATGTTGTGTAAGTAGGGTATAGTAATCCCGAGGGGCGCATACGCCGACAAAGAAGGTTAATGGAACGCTATCTTCATCTTCACGGTGACTCTCACCCCGAATGGCGGTCATCATCGCCGTCGGTGCTTTCAAACTCGGTGTCGTTGGGAAAGGATGCGCCGTCATCATCGACGTACATATCATAGTCGGAGTTGCCACTATCCGAATGGGTTTCTCCGTTGCTGTGGAGGGGAGGGTGCTCTGCAGCCGCGGCGGTTTCAAGAGGTGATGTGGGCGAAGCGGGGACACCGCGAATGCTAAATTTGAGGTCTGCGAGACCGTCAACCCAAGTGATATCAATTGGGACGGATACGGTGGTATTGGCCGCTGCACATTCTGTACAAATAGCAATGAAGGTTTGAAGGTGTTCCGAATCTGTTTTTTCTGGGGGAGGCCTGAGAGGGTTGCTGTCTAGACGTTCTTGGTCAAGAAGATCCCAACTCTTGATCCAGCGGAATACTACCGATTCCAACCAGAGGTAATCTGAGGTCATGGGAATCTCTCGTTGCTTTCGCATAAACAGCAACTTCGACCCCATGACATCTTCGTTGTCGTGACCCAGCCATCTTTTCAAGTGCCATGGTGGCTCACATTTCTCGCCGTCGACCACACATCTGGAAACCCATACGAGAACCCATGCAAAGCACTCGAGTTCGTGACGGTAACGCCGAGGAACCTTGCCATTAAAGCCCTTGTTGCCCAACAATTGTAAAGCCATGAACGGCAGCGTCCCAGTCCTTTCGAGGCCTTGACGATTTGGATTTTGGTCGCCAGGTTTCATGATAGTCGATAGGTCAAAGTCATTCAATACACCATATTTGTTGTCTTCCTTACTCATTAAATTGTAGAGACTGACATCGCCGTGTGCGATGCCAATACGCCAGAGAAGGGCGTGGCCTGAAAAGATTACCATCAATCATAATCAACTTCGAGTCAATGAAAACTTACAGCGAAGGGTCTGCCAAAAGGCTTTCCAGAAGTCCACTGGAGCAAGGGCATGGATGGGTTGAAGCTTCTTCGAGAGCATCCAAAGCTGGACACGAAACCCATGCGTCGTAGGCGACTTCACAAGCCGGCGAATTATCTCTGTGGATGTATAGGACAGCTCGCGAGAGTTGACGAGAACTGGAAGGTGATCCGTCACGCTCCGGGCTTCCGTCCCGAGCAAATTTTTGGCGCGCTTGTAGGCTTCTAAAATGACTTCAGGTTCTTTGCAACGCCGCGTCTCTGACCAGGCCGATTTCAAAAAGAGGATATCCTCTGTCGGTTCGTCTTCTGGTTCCTCATCTTGTGAAAAACGTTCGTCGCCGGACGTCGATGGCTGAGGTTGTGCCCCTCGTTGACTAAGGCGAGTAGATCTTCTCCTGTTAAGGGCGGTTGTAGGGGTAGTAGCAGTCTGGGTGGCTGGTTGTACTTTGGTGGCGTCTGCGGTGAAGGTTCGACGACCGATGATTTGAAAAGATCCCACAGGCTTTTCTTTGCGACGATAAGGTGTCTTTTTCTGGCCCTTGTCCTCAGACCAAATTTCAACGGGTGTGTAGCCCCACATCCCAAGGGGGAAGTCCTCGAAAATCCTGATCATGACGGCCAGCAGAGGAAGTCCTTCAATAATGTTGATCCTGTCGGCTTCGATGCAACCTTGGGAATCATACCAAGAGAGGGTCAGATTTGCATCTATTTCGGCTGTCAGCAATTGTGCGGAAGATGACGACAGTTTCTCACCGCTGATCAAGACGGTCATACTATGAGTGATATCCATGGAGTGTCTCAGACGCTCTATTCCGTAAAACGCGCATTGAACTTGAATGTCGTTCGGAGCCCTTAGTTCAGTCGAGGCACTTGACTCGTCAACCTTGATTTTCTTCGAGGAGGGCATGTATGACGAGCCTCGTTTACGCTTGACGCCATTTGTCACAGAAGCTTGAATTTTTTGAAAACGTCAGATAAGAGTTCAAGGTACAAAAGAACACATACCTTGAGAAGTCGATGCAGCAGGGAACTTGGCGATAGCAGCCGCCGAAATTTCCGCCTCGTCCCCACTCAAAAACTCTTCTACTGTGAAGTCGGTACGTATGTCTGAGTTGATCTGGCGTTTCGCCTCCAGTTCCCATGACTGTAGAATATCGCCCCAGGTTGTTTTCACGTCCGCCTGGGGTTGAAGTTTTTTGTCTCGCTTGAGTTTCGCAGCGGTTTTCATGCACGTCTTAAAGCCAGAGTGACCGCGATTGTGGAACAAATGTCTGAACTTTTGGGCTAGCAGGCAAATGAGATCAGGTTTCCGCTTGGCCGTTATTGGCAGGTGATGAGATTCAACCAGAGACGGGTCATTAATTGCAAAGATGATATCCCCATCCTCTATTGCATCGCTCCGCGATTTCAACTTGCGGAAATAGAGGAGCATTTCATTCAGCGTGTTCACAAAATGTGGATACCTTGGCTTTTCTGTAGCAGTCTCGCAGCTAGCGGAGCAGGTAAGCACATCAACTCCAAACGTAAAATAGTATGTCCGCGTACTATGCCTTGAGTTCCCTCCTCATCGGTTTCCCATAAGGACCATTAACAAATCCGACAGCATCATCCAGGTAGGCCTTGAACTTCTGGTCTACAGCCTCCCACTCCTCTGCCGTCGCTGTGAAGTCCTTCCTACTGTTCCCGTCTTTCATCATGACCTGCCGTAACATGAGGGCCTTGAGCATTGTAACGAAAGAGCAGCGCTCCCTGCTTTTCAAGTCGTATGCGACGTTCTCTATGTATTTAGTATTTCCAGCTCTAGAACCACCTTGACAATGAGAGCTCGTGTACCTTTCGTCGACCAGAGTCTGAGGCGTGAAAACGGGGACAGCAAGAGGTGTACTGGGGGCTACAGTTCTCATTGTTGGGAATGAGGAATGACTTCGAGTGGCTAAGCAGTGATCGTGACCGCGTCGCGTGGGAAAATATGAGATTTGATCTCCTGAGTCCACAACGGTGCTTATTCTCGAAATCAAGAACACCGACCACTGGCAGGTGGAATTCCAGTATTGGAGCGACAGTTAAAAATGCAAACCGACGCTGCCTATTCTGAATCTGACACATTAGTTTCATCGACGCTGTTCCCGACAAAGTTTCCTGGATTGGCGCGAGCGGCCCACACTGGAGGTACGGCTAGAGGGACGTCCTGGACGGTGACCTGTGCCTCTCAGTGGTTGGCGCGATAGCATCCATGATGCAGCTTCATATGCGGACTTCCAGAAACTGGTAGCGTTAGTTCATGCTTTACTTACTCGGTTACCGTCCTGGTTATTTTGAATGAATAGAGGCATCGATAATTACTCATAATTCGAGGTCCGGACCACTAAATTGAAATAAATGGTTGAGCAAGTAAATATACATGCGAAACAAAAGGGGGAAAGCTTGTTATTCTATTCGTCATCGTCGTCAAGGTCATCTGGTACAATCCTCGAAAGAAACGACCCATCTAACGAGCCTAAAAGAAACGGACAGGTCAGCAATCAAATAACCCAACTCGAAAAACATCAAAGACACATACGTCCTACATCTACACTCATATGTTTTCCTCGATAAGCGGATATCACTGGACTTGGGGTGGAGAGAAACTCCGAGGTCGAAGATGCCTGTGTATTCGTCGACGACGAGGGAGGTATCGTGTAGTGCAGCACTCTCGACGGCGTGGACACAGGAGATTGCGCGTAACTTGAGGATGAAAGAATCATAGACGCAGATCCCAAGGAAGTCGATGAGGAGGGAGAGAAAGCAAATGGCTTTTGAGGTTGCGGGCTGGACTATTTTCATGAAAACGGTTATAAATTTGATTGATCGAAAATTATAGGTAAGTCGCGTACATTTGGTGACAGGACTTTGAACGGTCGTTTGGGTGTGGCTTTAGATGATTTAGGTGTATGAACCCTCATCGGAGAGGTCAATGGCGGTAGTGGTTTACGAGGGTACTTGATGGCGTAGATAGCCTCCAAGGCGTTATAACCAAAAAGGGTCACCACCGCCAACTCTGAGAAGCAATGAGCAAGGTTTTTTAAAAAATATCAAACAAGAATATACTAACCAAGTAAGCACATCCACTCCCAAAGCCATTCTTTCGACCATGCCACATGGTGGCTCGTCCTAAACGCCGTCCTCAGAGCCGATGGCAGCGACGGTAATGGCAAGAGATATGATATGACCAGCGTGGTGAGAAGGAAGAGCGCGTTGTACCGCAGCCTTTGAATTGCTTCAGACTTGTGTGGCTTCAGATGGTTGGAGACCGCGGATAATGCAGAAGAAACGGTGAAGAGCGGTTGGTTGGGCATGTTGGAGATTATTGGTTTCAAGAGCCAAAATCAGGATAGGATAAAGGCAGGCTTCCACGTTCCAATTGTTGTAGGATAGGTATCTCGAGGTCGACGCGCCCAAGCTGCCTGGCTCAACGCGGCGGTTGATGGTGAAGAAAGCAAGCCTGGACCACGTGAAGCAATCTCAACCAGGGCGGTCCCTGGCGGCCCGCGCGTTATTTCCAAACATATTGCAATTGGAAAATCATAATGTCTTGGAAGAGATTAGTTGCATTACTCGAGTAAATGAGTTGACAGCACAATTACTGCCCAAGCATTGATCCTGAGCCAATGCATTGGAGAATCATAAGTCATGTCAATTGTTACTACAAGTACAACACAAGAAGGTATTCGCAAACATGGACCCCTCATGCTCCGTATCGTGCAGATAAGTCCATTGATATAGTGTCCGCACCAAAGGAAAGATGTTGGAACACCATACTCAACCGCCTCGCTTTCTTATCTTCATCTTCCTCATCCTCCAGCTCGCCCTCATCGCCACGGTCGCGGTTCTTCCTCCTGCGGTAGCGATAGCGATTGTAGGAATAATCCTCTCCTTCTTCCTCTTTGCCGCCAACTTTAGCAAGCGTAGCGTTGACGGATTGTTGAACGTCGAACAGATGGATGAGATGTCGGTTTGCAGGAATGGGGGAATTTGCACGAGACGCCAACAAGGCCTCTTGGAGGACCGAGGAAGTCTTGCTAAAATCGCAAGTGTCATAGGTATACACCGATGCTCCAGGTACAGCGGCAGTTGCCAACATCGAACGAGACGCCGCCACACCTGTGTAGAACAGACTTCCTGGAAGGACGTTGTGCATGATCGGCGCCGCCGGTGGGGGAAGAGTAGGCAACTCCTCGCCCTTTCGCTTCCTCTCCTCTTCCAACAGCTTCCTCTGGCGTTCCTCCTCTTCCTTTGCCTTTTGAAGCTTCTCCTTAAAGGCCCCAACCTTCTTTTCCACCCCCTCAGCCCACTTGATGGTCGCGGTCTTGATATCGGTGTTCACCTTTCCTGTTCCATCCTTGAATAGATAATCGACTCCTTCCCGTATCTCCTTCAACTCTGCTTCGACCTTCTCCAACGTTGTAGAAAGAGGATGCGAACTGTACTCCACGAGCGAAGGATTAATCTCCTGGTACTGATAATTGTTCCTTTGCGTGTAGGTGCGAAGACGTTCATTGATTTCGGCAAGATTTACGATTTCGAGTGGGGTATTTCCGACGCTATTCTCCATGTGCAAAACTTCTGGAGGCGAGGCAGCGATGAGTAGGCGTGTGATCTCGCTATAACCCGCTTTCGCCGCGCAGTGCAATGGAATCTGACCATCGATGTCGCGTTTGAGGAGGGAAGATTTCGAGAATCCCAGAATGATTCAATGAGAGCCTTGCGTCCTTGCTTGACCGCGATGTGCAAAGGCTAAGAGAGAAAAAATATGATCAGACATGAACCAGCAAGGCAGAAAAAGCGACGTACAGTATTGAGGCGCCCAGTTGATTGTTGAGCTAACAACATTTCACTGGTTTCTCGTGGCAATTTGTCGAGGAATAGTTTGAGCAAGTCGACGTTATACTTTTCGCAGATGTAATGGTAAATGTTCCATCTGGAATATACTGTGAGATTAGATGAAGAAGAAGGGCAAAAAAGCGACAAACCCTCGCTGTGAATCGCGTTCGTCGGCAGGAACCTTCCTGGAGAGCAGGTATTCCACGATCTTGACGCCAGATGACTTGCACACCGCCAGCATGAGCGGATTCAGACCGACAAACTTGATCCTAAAAGAACGAGAAAAAGGGCATTGAGATCGAGATATAGAGACCAAGATTCAACATACCGGGTTTGTAAAGCCTGCGCCATCAAGCCAGGTTCCAACTTCGCAATCAACTTCACAATCTCAACCTTATTGCCAATGATCGCAGCAGCGAGCGGAGATTCACCCAGAGAATTGATACACCAGCCCAACCAAGCCGGCAATCGAGATTCCAGGTCATCCTCGGTCTTCTTCGCGTCCTTCTTCCCAAGGAGGCGCCTAAACCAAATCGCCTTCGGATCGGAATGGGTCGTCGCATAGAATTTGTAGGCAGTATAGGGGCGATCGGACGCCAGGTAATTGATGATGTCTTTCGCCCCCGAAATCGCAGCACGCCATACCAAAGGCAACTCGACGGTCTCATGGTTGTTCATCGCATTCGGGTCGTTCTTCCTAGCGAGATCCATACGCTTCTTGCCGTGGACGTTAAGACCCAAGTACAACTTGTTCTCGTCATTGCTGATCACCGGTAACTCTTCCTCCCCTTCCTTCATCCCCGCCTGCTTCCTCGCGCCCTCGATATTCACACCAGAACCCGTGCGCCTGATATATTCGTCGAGAGTGTCAGGCTGATCGTGAGTAACGATGATACCCAGCGTCGACTCTTCAAGTTCCAAAGGCTGCGCCAAGGATTGGTAGAGGTTCGCGACCTGAACGAATGCTTCGAGGTCGCAGTCCGTGATTGCCTTGACCAACGGTGTTGCAGAACCGATCTGATTCATACCAACAAAGATCTTGTTGCGCGAACTAACAGGCACGAGTTGGAGCATGGTTTTCGGATGAACATTCGATTGAACCGCAGAAGGTCGGGAGGCGATGTCGATGAATTTGAATTCGGGTCGTTCGATGGTCCCATCGCTGTCGTCAGACGCACAGCTGTCATTATCAGAATCGTCATCTAAAAGTGGATACAGAGTGTTAGGCACGGTTGATAAAAAAAGGGCGGTCAACGAACCCATGTCAACATCAATCTCAAATTTGATCTTATCCTGTTCATCTGGAGGGTGGTATTGGGCAGTTGCGACTGCGAGAATAAATTTCGCCGTCGCCCAGCGGCGTGCGCTGAGGGCTGCAAAGAGTGGAGTGTAGCCTATTCATTGCTGGGTTAGCGAAGATGGCTCTTGAGCCAAGACCACGAAAGAACGTACCTCGACTATCATACATCGAGGTCGTTGGATCAACCATCCGCACCGAGATGTTCAGGGGAGGGGTGTTCTTTGCAATAGTCGCGTCCTGGCCTTCGACTGGCAAACACAACCGTTGAATCTTGTCATGATCACCTGCAAAGCAAGCTTCGAATAATTCGTCGTAATGGTCGGTCAAGTGCTCTGGTACGTTTTGACGATGGTACCCGGATGTTCCAAGATAAACGTAGGAAGTCTTGCGGTGTTTCTTGGCCCCGATGACCTGCGTCTCGAACTTCGCGGGGGTATGTTTGACAGGAAGAGTCGCTTCTGAATCGACCAAGGGATAAGCGTCCTTCCAGGTCTTCGCCCCTCGCTTTTCCAAGTGCGATTGCAGTTCAAGAAGGAATTGTTTGATGTCGGCAAGTCGTTCCAACTCCTCTCGCGCGCTTTTGGCAGCTTGCTCCAAGCGTCTTTCCTCCGCCTTCTTTGCCTCCGCCTTCTTGTCTTCATCTGCCTTAGCGTCCACCGGTCTCTTCAGCTCTGCAACATATCCCTCATAAAAACCTTTCCACCCAGTCTTCGGCTCCTCCTCCTCGAGTTTCGCGCCGTCGACGTCCATAGCCGTGCTGACGAGAACGACGTCCTGAGATTCCTTATCTTCGATGGTGCGCGTGATAGACACCACGGCAAAGTCCACCCAATCTTTCAAGGTGCGTCGTTCTTTGATGTTCGAATACTGAGCCAATGTACGTTTCAACCCAAAGTCGGCGGAAGCGCCTAGTGCGAGGAGCAAGTTGGCCACATCGTCCTGGTTTCGAATGGCCACCTCGAGCGGCTGGTATGCAACATGTAGATAATTCTTGACTGCTCCGTATCCCGTAACTCTTTGCCTGAGATCCGGTGCACTGTTGAGAATTATTTGTTAGCAAGCTTTTTCTTTCTTTTTTTCCCTCGTATATGCGGGAGAAATAAAATACTCACGCAGCTTCCAAAGCACGAGTGATATCTTCTTCGTCGAGGTTCAATTTCGCACCATGCGCAACCATCGTTCCCAAGATCGCATAATGTTTCCTCTGAATCGCTGTAACCACCGGGAAAACAACGGCGTTCCATTCCATCGAAGGGAAATTGATGACCGAGCTCGCGTTTTTGTCGCATCGGAGAAGAGTCTCGACGAGCTTGGTTCGACCAGAAGCAACCGCGGCGTGCAGGATGGTAACCATGCTCTGGTTTGCAGTCGAAGATGTGACGGATGGGATTTGTAAAAGCCGTTCAGCGATTTTGCACGCTTCGTCGTCGTCGTCTCGGAGGATAGTAAGCGTCAGTGGGTGAAGGGGTAAATGACCCGGGCTAGGATTCGTGGCGAGCTTGGGGTCGGCCTCTCCAGAGATGAGAGCCTCGAGGGTGGGGATCGAGCCGAAAAGAACAGCATAGGAGAAGGCGGAAAAGCCCAAGTCCCAGTCGTACGCGTCGATTTCGATGATATCAGGTTGGTCCTCTTCCTCCTCTGGAATTTCTCCCGTTTCGGCTGGTTTCTCGGTCTCAGGTTTATCCTTCGGCTTATCCGCACCTTCGTCCTCCGAACCACCATCCTCCTCGTCTTCCTCGTCCTCGTCGTCGGCGTCAGACATTTCAATATCTTCGTCGTCATGAGAGCTCCAGTCGTCTTCAGATGAAGGACGTTCAGGCGCGTCTCCCATCTTCTCATCACCATCCTCATCCGCCTTCTTCTTCTTCTCCGCCTCCTCTACGTTCTTCTTGTTCTTCTCCAGCAATTTTTCAATGACGACGGCCAAGTCAAACTGGGCCGCAAGATGCAAAGGCGCCCTCCCATCCGCGAGCCTGGCTGTAATTCTCGCACCAGCATCGATAAGGTCGCAAGCAATATCAGCTGATCGTGCAAAAATGGCGACGTGGAGAGTCGTACGGCCGACATGGTCTCGTTGGTTAATATCGATGGTTCCTTCCTGCAGGACCTTCTGGACAGCGGCCCTATCGTGCGATGCGATGGCGGAGAAAAGTTGTTGCGTGGGCTTGATATAGACTTGATCGCTCCACTCGCCGACGTCGATTGGGTTGAAACTTCCTGAGATGCTTTGGCGTCCAGGATTCTCCTCGACGAATCTGTGCGTGCAATTAGATTTGATGCTAGAGCTTTAAGCAAAAAAATCCTTACTTGATACGTCCTCGGATATACATTTCATCTTCTTCCTCTTGTAACTTCTTTTCGTCGTCGTCGATCGCTTTGGGGCAGTTCTTGATAAATATTGTACCATTAGTATATGGCACTGATGGTTGACGTTGAGCAACAAACCTCGCAACAGTCTTCCAAACATTCTTCCACCGTACCGAAAAACGCAGGGTGACGATGAAGGCGACGGCCTTTGTTCTTGGGGTTAAACGTGGCTGAAACGAAATTAAGCCTCATTTTTTTTTCCTTTTTTGAAATCAGAAAATAACCCACAGTTCATCCCAAGGTCCGTCTGGTACACGAGCTTATCGATTCTTCGGGCATCCCATCCAGGTCCATAGGGAATATGAAGTGAAGCGACATCATAATCGTTCATTTCGATGCCAATACCCGTTTCTACCTTGAGATCGCCCTTGTACTTGCGTTTATTGCGCCTGTTGTATCTGTTGGCATTCGGTCTTCCACGAAGCGTACGCCTCCCTTCAAGGAAAGCAGTGCGCATGTTGTCGTCGGTCAACTTTTCCAAGACGAGAAGCCGCGCGAGGCCTTCCATTCTGGCAATGGAGCGTTCGAAAATCTGAGATAGAGGTCGTCAACTCCTCATCTTAGATCAATTTGGGTTAGGTCTTACAGTTGGGTCGACGTTGTCGCGCTGGAGGGATGGAATATACACTTCGAAACCTCGTTGGGAGTATTTCGAGAGTCGAATCTCGTACGAGGGCGAACGACGGGTCATATCGACCGTGTTGCATTGTCGCATCATAGCAACGACAGCGCGAGGATTCGCCCAGACGCGGTTGCCTGAATAATAATTATTAAAAAAGTGTACGATGAAAAATAAAATAGTTGCTCCTTACCATCATATGCACAACAGGGGGCGTCGATATCAAACCCAGCAAGAATTTCGGCTGGAGACTGGTATAAACGCAAAACAATTTGAACCGAACGGTATGGGTATTGAGCTGGAGATAAATTAGATCCTGGTGTAGCAGGTGGATGAAACAACGAACAATGGATCGACACAGTGTGTTTGGTTCGAATGCAAGTCACATCCCATGGAACGGAATCACGAACGGCTTCATAGATCGCCTTGATCTTGAGCTCAGCCTGTAGGAAACGTTAGAGATAAAATAACAAGGAAAAGAACTGGATATTTACCTGCTCAGGGGTCATGCCCCACAAGAAAAGATCGACATCCGAAGTCGGGTAAGCATTGGAATGGTAGTGTTTGCGGATCGCTCGCTTCGAGATCTTGTTTTCCTCCTCGAGAGGAGTTAAGCAAGCAAGGACCGATCCTCCAGCTGCGACTACGTTGTTCCAGTCCACAAGCTGAGATAAAGATCCCTCCGTGAAAATAGACCAATTCTTCTTGAACTCCTCGAGATCGGCGACCATGGACGATGTGCCTTCTTCCCTCCTATTCTCCTGCGAGAGCGGCATGACATACTTCGCATTGAGGTCTTCTTTCCCTTGAACAACTCGTGCTCTGGTCGTCCTGATCGATTCCGGCGCGTCGAACACGTCCACGAGGCCTACATGAGGGTTGGCCAGGGCCGCATTCTGTCTATCGGTCGCAAAGAGCTTTCTCAGCTCAGCCTCCTCGTCGAGAGCAGGCTGCAAAGCCGCGTCAAGAGATACACCTGGGCCAGTTGGCAAGGCCACGATGCGTGAGATGAAATTATTGATTTCTGCTGTTGGTTGCATTGCAAGTTGTTGTTTTGCTGATCGAGAGGCCTGGTATTTATGTAAATACCCTGCACCACCCCACGGTCCCTATTCCCCGTCTGACTCCCGCCTGACTCGCGACATCAAGAGCGCGGGATTTCCGATATTGGCAACCCCGCCGGGGCTAGGCACCTTGCTGACTCGACGCTGATGTGTGGCGGGAACATTTATTTAGGCTGACTCGATGGTCGGCGTCGCGCAACACGGGCGCGATCAGTGTCACGAAGGATCATGTGGTCGGCATCTTGTGACCGGTGTGACCGTTCACCCTGAAACTGGACGAGAGCGCGCGCCGGCAGGAATATTCTTGCTTTAATCCTGACAGGTATCATTCTCGTAGATAAAGGCCGCGCACACGACCTTCAATGTCCCAAGGAATCTCCTTCGCAACGAAGTCCGGAAAAAACTCGGCCAATGAAGCCATCCAGCTCATTACCTTCAGATTCGTATCCTGAAAGGCCAGAGAAACGGTCACCTTCCAATCTCAAAACTTCCACTGGAGGTTCTCACCAAAATATTCTTGTTGTACCAACAGGAGGTCATACAACGATGGGCAGGCGCGAGTGACGCGCTGGAGTGGGCGGGATCACTCACGTTTGCCAGCGATGGAGAAAAATCGCCCTCAATTACTCTCGTCTCTGGATATATATCCCTTTAGATCGTCCCCAATGGGCAAAGGAAATGGTCGCGCGGTCTCAACAGGCCTGTCTTATTGTCAAAGCCATCTACGAACCTGCACAGAAAAGTCAAGCTCTGTTCCTGAGGAGTTTCTGCAACAGCACCTCTCTCGCGTCCAAGTCCTAGATATTTTTACAATCCCCCGGATGCTCGGAGACCTATTCCGGGATATCGAGATACGCCGGAAATGTATGTTTCCGTCCTCGACTCGCTCCAGATCGTCGGCAGCCGACTTTTACATACCAACTCGTCGAGGAAGTTACATCTTTCATCTACTCTCGGTTGGACTCAAGCCTTTTCAACGGCCTAACACATTTGAAGCTGGGTAATCGTATCTTGCCAGGAATTCGAGCATCGCCCCATGATTTTCTGGTTGCATTACGTCGTCTCCCCACTCTTCAGTCCCTCAATCTGGAGGGACTTGTTCTCTTCAGAATGAACGGATCCTTGCTAGAACCAGTTTACCTTCCAGACCTCCGAGATCTCACATTTCTCGGTACAGGTGAGGTGTCTACCATCGAGTTCTTCCTCCACAAAGTCACTTTCCCATCCACCACCCGTATCGCCATTGGTTGGAGACGTCTAGACAATAACTTGCGACCCGCCGACGTTGCACCCATGCTTGTCTGAGCCCACGTCTTTCGAAAATCGAAAAGGCTTGACGCTGATGTTCAAGGGATGGATACCTGCGGATTGTAATCCAGAGGTCGATCCAGACTTCACATTTTTTCTAGAATGGAGGTCGAATCGGGTGGGCATAGCCGAACTTTGTGTTGCCGTTCTTGGGACATTTGCGCAGGATGACGTGCTCTCCCTCTCTCTATCATCGCACGATCAAATATGCTTGACACCTTTCGCCCGCCAAATTGGTCAACTTCCGGCATTGAAAACTCTTCTCCTGAGCCGCGTGGATCCTTCACCATTTTTGCTGGAACTCGACTGCGATTTCCCACACGAGGGCGACCTATCAATGCCGGCGCCTAAGTACATATCCGGCTCTCCAATACCTTGGTTTCACCTGCTGTCCCTTCGAGGTTCCCGCCCCTTTGACTCTCTACAATTTCCTCAAGAAAAGATATAATCATGGTCTTGGTCCTAAAAACCTGGGTGTGGATTTACGTAGGCAAGTAAAGCTCGACAAAAGGGCTATTGCTTTACTGAACAAAGCTGTCGGCGTTGTGTGGGATATGGACCCTGTGGAGCCCGACTACCCAAGCTCAGACGCAGACTCCGACGGAGACGCAGGCACTGACGGAGACACAGATTCAGAAGGAGATGGACATTCAGACGAGTGATGGTTTTCTCATGTTTATTTCTGGCTGGGGGTTTTCTGGCACTTCTACAACCTGGCGCCATTGATCTAGATATTCCTACTCGTACACCACAAAATTCAAATGTCGCAGTTGCGCCGCAGCGGCGTCGGACGACGAGATGGACAGGATCTTTTATTTAATGATTAGAACCGAGTAAGGATCTTGATATGGAGAGTGCGAGAGTCGCTCATTGCTCAATGAAGACGCGAATGGAGGACTTCGTCCAAGCCTGCGACCAAGCACTGCACCGTTTTCCAATGGGGTCCTGTAGTATTATGAAAATCCATCCTTCTGAACTTCTCTTATGACCGGCAACCTCAGTCGGGCCGAGGTGTACTGCATTGTAACTCGATACCAAACGCGGAAGACGAGGTTCAATAGCAGCGCCGCTAGGACTGGGCTATTCTAGTTTTCGGCTTTGATCAGGATAAATACTGACAGATTATTATTCTAGTAGCAAGTCTCAAGGTTCCCGCTCCGAGGACTCTGTACAATTGCCTGAAAAGCAGATTTGACCGTGGCCTTGGTCCTAAAAAGCTGGAGAAAAGTTGTCGAGGTTGTATGGGTGATCGATGACCCGGATTCCGAGAGCGGTACCAATATCAGTCGCGGGAGTCATTAACCTGTACCTGTACTTATTATCTACATGATAATTTACAAGTGGGATCTGTGTCGGACGCATACAGACAACGCCGCATTCAAGCTTATAGATCTTGATTAACCTAAACAAGAGACTTAATATGGAGAATGCGAGAAGCCCCGAATATAGACGTCGTTGTCAAGCCAGCAAGCGTGGCATCATCGCTGTGCTTCGGCGGGCGCTTATTTTTTTTTGTCTGAATCTGCCCAGATTTTACGCTCTCTGTAACCTTTGAACTCGCATTAGATAATTGATTTCCATTGGGAAAGGAAGGGTTCAATTGTAGGTGCGGCCTGAAATCGCAACCTTGCCTTGAGACGATGGATGGCTGCGCAGGAACTCTCGCCTACGTTATCTCGCTTTCAAGTACCTTCCCATAGGCTCGAAGGTGGCTCAACCTAAAGTATTACAGGGTGTGCTTTCAATCTATTATACGAGGGTTAATTCAGATCGGCATAGGACGTGTGTAGAATTTGACTTTGGCTGCAGTTATCGGCGGCATATGTACCATCCCTCCCTCCCTCAGTCCAGCAGCATCCGCGCAACACAAAGCTCTTATCTCACAATGGCTTAGATTCCTCTACTATGCAGCTACATACTATTTCGCCACAACAACAGAATTTAGCATCCCCTTGTCATGGAGGATCTGCGCATAAACCTCCATTGCTTTGGAGAGCGTCTGGCTCAAATCCCCAAGTATCTTGACCCGATCGGTGAGGTACTAAAGGAGTCATGTTAGCAAAAGCCCGTTCACTTATTTTACAATGATTAACCTACCGTCTTTGTTTTGCTGTCGACCGCGATCTCCGTCTTGTTATGAATGAGTTTGACATCTTGGTAGAACTGCAACAACATCAGAAGAGCCACTCGGAACTGTCAAGAAATCCGTGCAAACCGTGTTCCATGATTTCCCAAATCCATCAACTTCGGGGACGTCTTTAGTAGCGGCCTCAAGCAGAATGTTCGGATTGTGGATCTGTAGGCGTAATTCCTTCATTCTGATGGGTAGCTCGTCGAAGTAATCACGAATAGAGTCGTTTTCCGTTTGAAGAGTGCTTCCCCGATCATCCTGGAACGCAGATAGGCGTCATACTTGCTTGAGCATCGGGAAAGGGAATGTACGGTACTTACGTTTAAAAAGTTTGCGAGAAGTGTCTTGTTCGCCTCCCAAGGCTCGTCCTGCCATTTGTCGGAAACCTGTTCTTTGAAACCTTGAATCGGCATCAGCTTGAGTCCGGATTGTTACTTGACAGCACAGGCTTCTCACTTGCAAAATATTTAGTTCCAAGGACGGCTACCGAATAGGTCATCTTGAGACCAATAATAAATGACTGCAAAGAATTTAAGAGACATAGAAATGGCAAGTTTATAGGATACGTTCGCGATCGTAAGTATCCACGAATTCAGCGTACTGCGGAGGAAATCCATTGTTCCGAAACCATGGAACCCAGCCTGCAAGCCCCATATGAGCATAAAAAGCCTTTTCAGCCATAGCCTTGGCCTCTTCCGGAGTAGTGTACGTAGTTTCTGAATCGAGGGATAGAAGAACTGCCTGTTCGGATTCGGATAACTGTAGTTCAGAAACTACGCCTGGATCCATGTCGAGGAATTATTATAAGAAATAGCTGGGATGTAACTAATGCTGAAGGTGAATAGTCACTTTATATTCCCTCAGACTATCTTGCTGCTGCCAAGAGGCTTCCATTCGTCTTGTACGCCGGACTTCAAACATGCCCGAAGGGACGCGCTAACGTTTTTTGTAAAACCTGGTTTAAGTATTGTCAATGACAAGTTAGATAATTATTACGAACAAATCGACGCCTTTTTCCGGTGTCCTAAATTACTTCTCCGTTCGGCGTACGTGGTCTTTGAAGATGAGATGAGGCCTGAGGCCTGACTCCCAAGGGATAAAACAAGAATAAAAGACCACGGCCGGTACTTTCCGGAAGGGCCCAGATTGCAACCAACGACTCCGCGGCAGGCGCCGCATCTCCCTCCACACCTCAACTTTGCAAATTCCGCTTGTTCTGAAGGAACTAAGAACAAGTGTATTAAAAGCTACGCGAAGGAGTAAATTCTGAATTATACGAATTGTCATGGACGATGGTTTCGCTCACCATCTAGAGAGCATGAGGATTGGGATGCCGACCTTGCCCAACATTGCTTATGTGCCAGGATCCGGTTGAGACCCACCATGGGATTCAATCCGAGAAGTCATCAGCATCTTACTTAGGCGCCATGTACGCGACCTTAACGCCCTCATCGAAAGGCTATCGACGACCACCCGGTGCGCGCTGGGCTTCCAAGTATCACTACTTATTTACTGTTCCTCCAATTGCAAACCAGGATAATCTAGAACGCCCCTGTCGTCAAGAGTCTGCGAGTAAATTCCCATCGCTTCAGACAGGGTCTTGCTCAAATCCCCGAGTATTTTTACACGCTCAGTGAGGTACTACATGAATCACGTTAAATCCAATCAACTCATTTTGCAATAATGATTACTTACGGTCTTTGTTTTGGTATCGACTGCGATCTCCGTCTTATCCCGAATGAGTTTGGCGTCTTGGTAGAACTGCATCAAGGTCAGAAAATATCATCCAGCTGACAAGAGTCCTATCCCAACCGTGTTCCACGACTTCCCAAATCCGTCAACTTGGGCGGTGCAAGCAGTAGCAGCGTCAAACGCCGGTAAGAGTTTTTCAATGACATCCCTATTGTCAATTTTGAGTCGCGTTTTCTCCATGAAGATGGGGAGGTCATCGAAAAATAGGCGTATATCATCAAATTTCTTTGTGAGGGTACTTGCGCGACCATCCTACGTGACGTATCAGACTTCCTTCGCTCGTCAAGGAGAGATAACATGGTACATTTAAAAAGTTTGCAATATATCCCTTGTTCGCCTCCCAGGGTTCTTCCTGCCATTTGTCGGAAACTTGTCCTTTGAAACCTTGAACTGATATTAGACCCAGAGCCAGGATTGCGAGTGACAGTATTTTTACTTACTGGCGAAATATCCAGATCCAAGGACACCAGCTGAATAGGTTTTTTTGAGACCTATAAGAAAATACTACAACGAAATTAAGAACCGTCGAATCATCAAGCTCACACGGTACGTACGAAACGATAGTCTTCGAAGTATCCAGAATACTCCACGAAGCCTTGCTCCCAAATCCAGCCAGCATACCATAGAAGCTTTTCATGAACGTCAGCAGCGTTATTAGCAAGAGCTTTCGCTTCATCTGGAGTAGTAATTTCCGAGCCAAGGGCCGCAAGGCGTGCTTGTTCTGACTCGGATAACCGTAGGTTGGAAATTATTTCGGAGTCCATGGGCTAGGAAGCGACAAAAACTGGGATAAGCACTAATGTTGGCTTGAGGGTGAACCAGAGGTTTATGTGTCGAATAATCGGCTAGGGATGCATGAATTCCTTACCGCATCATCACATGTCCTCGTTTCCTGCGAACGCCTTGCTCCTGTCAAGTAGCTTCCATTCCTCGTGTACTCCCCAAACACTTTGGAGTGGAAATATCCCCGAAACGCCAAAGCTGGACTAGTGCAGTGCCACTGGTTCAAAGTTCCCGAGTCTATTCAGATTCATGACAACTATTTTATTGCAAAAATCGAATGACGTGCCTTTGCTCTAACTTGGGAATCGCACAATGTTGATAAGGACAAGGAAAGGCACCTCTTGAATGTCCGGCACATCTGAAGAAGCTTCCATTCCACTTGTACGTCCCAGAGAGTGGAAATAATTAACACCCACTCGCCGACGTTGGACTAGACTCTGAGAAGTGGTCAGCTGTGTGGCGACACTGCAATCTGAAAATAAAGTACTCCAAATGTACAGGTTGGGGAAGGTCCAAATGCCTGAACGAATGTACAGGGCCTTGAGAGAACTATCGTTTTCAATCCGCGAGAAACGTTGGTCCGATCGACGCGCGTGAGGAAGGCAATAGCAGCACCAGAACGCTGGGAGGCCTTTTACTTTTTGAAATTTTATCACTAATCAGTGCTTGGCATGCAGCGACTTGTTGAACGGAACTTATTTACATTTTTGTTTTCATCTTCCAAACGCAAAATTTCAAACAATTGAATTGTTGGAATTGATGGATGCAACCGCGATTTCATTCACTCAGACAAACGAGAGAGGTATCCACGACTATACCGGGCCAAACCCACAGATATACTGTCATAAAAAAGCTTCATTTGGACAATCCTGTCTCGCGCAGCCTGGAATATTCCGCCTCATTGAAAATAATCAATGGAATTGTCAGAATCCACCCACCTCAAATGTTGTTCCGCCTGCTTCCAATGCCTGTCGAAGTGCATATGCATCACGGGCAACCTAAAATAGCTGCGTCGTGGAGAATAAAAAAATGTAACAGACCACACGTACAGCAAGCCAAATATCGTCCAAGCGATCAACACGGCTGGAAATACCAGTGACATCGGGGATATCATCGACCATGGCTTTGCTTGACTTCAGCCGGTCTAACTTTTCCTCCGACTGTAAGAGCTGCGCCTGCAAGCTCAAAAATTCACTTTCAAGCCCTTCGTCCAGGTAGACTGTCAGGATTACTTGAATGGTAAAGATCCCGAAGACGTACGAACGACATCTTTCATGTACTCCACGATCGCTGTCGTTCCGACAACAAGGGTGACAAGTTCAAGAAACTGGTAGCACAATGAATGGACAGAATCATCACCAAAGAAAGTTTCAAACTTACCTCTAAGAGCATGTGCACCGGAGCTAAGGAATGAAAAAAAATCAGAAAAGGTCCTCCCGCTGTGGTTATCTCGTGTGAGAGGTGAACTAAGCCTTCCGCTTCCTCAAACTGTGACAATTACGATCAAAGTCTACGTTGCGAAAGTGATAAGGAATTACCAATTTCAAGGCCCTGTCGCAACAAGTTCAGAAATACGGTCGTGCATAGAATGCGGAAAGGAATACTCCTCGAGTTCTTCTCCCACTTCAGCGATCTTCGTCTTCAATTCTTTCACCTCTCCGTCGATTTTGATTACCATCTCGTCCGCAAACTTATCGAAGGTGCTTCTGAAAAGTTCCAAGTCACCTTTGAGTTTTACAAGGACGTCCGAAGGCTCCATGCTGAAAGGCACGTTGCGTCCATGGATTGGAAAAGTTCTACCGCGCGGGTCAGGTTTCTGCACGTATACATCCATTCAGCCGCAAAGCATATGCTAATGGGCATGTTCACCTCTATGAATGCCTTCAGTTCCAACAAGGCATCCTGTCTGTCCCGTTCTGTCTGGATCTTTTGGATGTGATTGATGTGAACATCGACGAACGCTGTGGCTCTTTTATGAGTCCCTAAGTCGAACAGTAGCAATCATTCGGCACCTTCCACATAGGACTGAGTGACTAAAGCATTTTTCCTGGATTTCTCGAGAAATTCTCTCCATTGCTGTGGCAGACAGTTGCATAAGTACAGCGTAGAACGTATAACCAAAGCTTCACCTTTCGAATGTCTGACCACTTGGGCTCGAAGTCTTTTTGGTATTCAAGGTCCACTTTGTAGAGGTTTGACCTGATCAGGTCGAACTTCTTGTCGAGCTGAACGATATGAGCAGTGAGGGTATCGATCGCGTCTCGCATTTCCGTATCTTGTCCTTCCTTGGACAACTCTTTAACGAAGGCTTCATCGAGTTGTCTTTGCAAGAGAGGTTCGCTGGGAAGCCTGTTTTTGAGGTCTTGGAATACTTTCTTGACATCCTCGACGCGAGAACTGCGAAACTTGGTGGCGGTCATGACTGGACAACGTGAACTAGAACGGACCGCGCTGCGAGGAGCCAATTAACCAGGCTAGATATCACGATACGATTGATTCAATGATTGGGATGCCATAATTAACCGATTATCGTAAGTAGGATTGTATTGGGGCATGGGAAGATCGGGGTGGCGTCGAGCGTTGGACAGGTTGACAACTCGAAATGAAAACTTCCGAAAAAGGCACATACCCAAACAGTTCTCCAAATCATGCACGCGTCGTGAATTATGCGAGTTACTGTTTAATTGCGTTCACGGCCTTTGAAGCACATGCCGTCGCGCTTAGACCAGAACCGGTACGGAAGGTATATTATAATAAAAGTTATACTTATGTATGACCTGGAGAATGCCAAACCTACAATTCTTTTCGAACCATACTAATAGTAAGTACAGGCTAGTAGAGGATACAACTAACTCATTTTCATGATCCCCATTTACCCAGCGCGACTGTATTTGGCGAGAGAGGAACTTAATTCCTTGTAAGCCTCCTTGGCATGATTGATCTCGTCTTGAAAATACTGTCGTGGACATTTGCTTAGTGGGACACACCGGTGAAGAATTGACAGGGCTCACGGTCAAAGTTTTCTTGTCCTTCGCGTCCTTCAACATATTAGCAATCAAGTAGGCCTCGTTGCTAATCTGCAAATAGGAGACAAAGTCAAGACTCGCAAGAAGGAATACGACGAGCATCCAACCATACCGTGTGCCAGACATTCTTCAGAAGGTCGACCTGAGTCAGAATGAATCCCAAGCCTGTTTCTTGATTCTCGAGTTTGGACACGATGGCGACCAAAGTAGCTTCAAGTGCCTCTTTGCCCTTGACCTCGTCTTTCCACTTATCCCGTTGAGCCGTTTTCTCTGTATCGCAGGGACGTCATGGGGAACCTGAGAGAGAAAAAAACTGACTAACTATACCATTCTCCAATAAAATACGCCAGGGTACCCGCCTCTCCAATCGCTAGGAGGGACCCGATGACCTACAATACAAGTCAGCAGAAACGCAAAGGCAAACGATACAAGCCCACCAGCGCAATGATTGCCAATGGGCTAAGCGGTCCCATGGCTGCTGCGACGACACCCCCAGCGAGTGTAGAGAAAATGGTGACACCTAAGGCGACACCCAGTGATAAGATCTGGAGAGATAAAGTTTATCAATTCATCGTTGGCTGCTGGAAATAACCCCACCATTGTCTCATCGCTACCGAAGAGTATTGTTAGGGACTGATACATGATATAAGGGTGGAACGTACGACTTAATTTCGATTTCGATGTCCGAGATTTTCCTATTCAACGTGGCGAGGTCGTCCTTAATCTGGACCTTCTGGTAATCGGCAAAATCACCGAAGTCGGCTTTAAAGTTCGTCAACTTCTCCTTGAGTTTTTGGAATGCTTCCGAATGCGTCATGGCTTGTTTTTCCACATCTGACGGATTATACGTTCTTCCGACTGGGTCTGGCACCTGCCGAAGTAAAATAGGAAACCGTAAAGATACAAGCCGAAAGGAAGAACTTAGAACTTGCCTGGATAAAATTCTCGAGCTCTGTAATGGTGTCCCTGTATCGTGGGTCCTCCAGGCTCGTGATCTTCATAACGCCCTCGCAGAACAACTGAAATTCTACAATAGCTTTACCTCGTCAGAGTTCCAGATGAGCCGCTTGTCAGAGACTCACCGTCACACCTGGCGACCGACTTGAGAGCGGTGTCTTGTGAATCCCTGAGCAATGATTTCCATTCCTGAGAAGACAGCGGTAGGATATCCGGCCACATTTGCACAGAAAAGAGGGTCAACGTACGTCCCGGAGCACGTTCCACTTGGACTCCCCTTTCCAGGTAGTCCCTGTACGGTCCTTCAACTCCTTCTTGTCGACCTCGTACAATTTGACCCGGATATCGTCGAAAGCGCTGTTGATTTTGGTGATATTTTGGGTGAACAGGTCTACGCCCTCCCGAATTATCTTCAAGTTGTCGTCGGAACCAGATCCTTTGATGAAGCTTTCCTTGACATTCTGTTTGAACGTCGGATCCGAAGCGGCCTTTTGTTTAAGGCGTTCAACCTCTTTCTCGAAATCCTCATAAGTTGGAGGTGCACCCGAGTTGTAAGACGGAGGTGGCGCAGTGACGGATGCCATCGGAACAGGTGGTTACAAAGTAGCTGGTATACTCAGAGAACAGGAATTGCTAAGATGGAGATTGTAAGTCGTTTTATAGGGAGGAATTCAATATTCAGACTTACGCAATCCTCCAAATCGACACCTCTCGTGTGATCTTCGCATTGACAATTCGGAAACGCGTTAGAGTCGGAGAAATGAGAGTGGACAGATTAACCCCAAAGGCCTTAGGCTGTGTTCAACGCAAGTTACCAATCATTAGGAATCATTCTACCTTTCGCTGGCGAACCTGGGGACTTTCGGTTTAGGTAACCATTGTCCGGTCGACCACTTGAGCCGGTCCGTCTCTTGAGGGTGTGCGATTGGATGTAGCCGTCAGCGAACTATCCAGTCATCACCCCCAAATTCAAGGACGGACTGGGGTCCAATCTGACCAAAGAGGTGACCCGGATATCTGGATCGCATTCGCGAGAAACGTTGACGACTAGAATGCTGGGAGCGCGCCACACAGCTCGATCGTTTCTCTAATCTGGCTTCGACTGTTCGCGTTTACTGTATTCCAAACTCCACAATAGGAGCTTCTTGACGGTCGGAAATTCCAGCTAAATTATTGACGTTTTGAAAAAGAAAACTGCTTACTCTTCGGTCTCCGGCTCTGGAAGGTTTATAACATAAGCTGCATTATCGCGACATATAAACCAGAAATGATCTTTTACTATTGTCTATCACACGAAATTCGGTGAGCAGTGTCCTGGATGCTGGTGATAAAATTGGCAGAATTGGAGCAACGTGCAGTCCCTGAACCTCACGCATTGATTCCCACGGGTGCGGGTGAGATATCGACCCTCCAACGGATGGCAAAATTATCACCGATTTCCGCTCCGTCCGCATGACTATCGCAAGCGAAACGTACTGTTGACTGCACCAAACCTTATCAATTGAAGGTCATGGGTCTTCATCCAATCTTCATGGCTTTTCATGGCTTAGTATGTAGACGAACTGCGGCGCGAGATTTTACAGACCTTCAATGGGAATTTGTACCCTGAATATTGTACGGTGATTGGATCTCACCGACACTTGGACGTCCATCCTGGAATCACAGTTAACAGCGGTCTGATTAATCACAACGCATCGTGGCATTATTGGCTTGGGGCTAGCGCTTATTCGGACACTGACAGCTTGAAATTCATACGCATCTGCTACCCCAACCAAGGGACAGAGAACTTCTCTCGTTTGACCTAGCACCTCTTATCACTTGACCTTTTGGACTACCGCCTGTCACAATGGAATCTGCAATTGCACCACCCCCGACTTACGATGCCGCTGCGCTCATGGCTGACCCTGCTGCCCTCGTGAAAGAGGTAGAAAGGCTCAAGCAAAAAACGAGCACGGATCCGGAGTTCAAGAAACAGGTCAAAGCCGCTTTCGTCACGCAGGCCGGTTCCGACGACTATGGAAAGAAAGTTCTGGACGATGTCGATAAATTTACGCAACGCATCGCCCAGATCAATAACATATTCGAAAACTTCGGGAAGAAATTTCATGAGATCGACCAACGAAAGCTACAGGGACCTGATGAAAAGGTCTGGACATTTGAGGCTGAATGGAATGGTCTCCGAGACGTACGTCGATTCCATTGCGAATGTGCTTATTGCCTAATGATATCTTTGCAGCAATGGAAGGTCCTGCTTAGCCAATCGCAGAACATAGCTCTCGAAACTCTCTCCAGGGCTGACGGTGAGACTTGGAACCATTGGACACGAAACGCTAATTACGAAATACCACCTAGAACTCGACCTCTTTTGCCAAGGTATATTGAAGATTGGCAGCGCAGGCGATCAACGATACAAGGACACTCTCACAGAGCTCAATGGCTTCATCGACGTATGTTCATCTTCGCATCCTACCCATACGTATAGCGGATAATCTACGCCCTTCAGAAACCAGACAAAGATGGAAGGAAATACGATCCGAAAGACGTGGACAAGCAGGCTAGGACACACTCAAAATCCTACTGGCAACTGAAAACCGCTTTGACGGTGTTCATTGGAAAATATCAAGTTTTTGCCGAATTCGTGGGCGTCGGCATTGACTTGGAGGCAGCGGTGTTGAATGCGGAAATTGCTGAAATTGAAGCGACAATCCTTGTGTGAGTTCTACCTCTATGGAAAGCGACGAATTCCCATTAAATTTAAGGCGAACAGGGATCAACATTTGGTAGTGACACTTCATTCGATTGAGGATTGCGGAACTCAACTTTCTGACTCAGGTCCTGGAATTGGGTGTAGGCTTGGATGTCACAGCTTTCACTACATTGGCTGGAGGTGTCATTGCGCCCGCTATAGGACCCCTCAGCATAGGTGGCGTCGCTTTAATCGTGGGGTTATCTTCGCTTTTGTTTGATCTCTGTTGATCGAATACCTTAGCTTCTCGGGGCCCTCAGCGCGGTCGGAGAGGGTTCCGCCTTCGTACTTTTCACGAGCGAACTAGACAGTCAGTATTTATTTGTCTCTTGGGGGTCGCAATGATATCTTCGTAATTTAGAAAACGAAATCCGACGTGATAATTTGAAGGAGGAAATCAAGGACAAGGAGGATTCGATGAAGGCTTTGGAAGCCGTCAAATCAGTCTTCGAGAATCAAGGACGGACCACAGGGCTTATTATCTCCCAGATTGACCTCGTTAGGAACGCTTGGCTAATCGTACGTTGTTCTTCTCATTCTTATAAATGCTCGCTTTCTTATGTCAGTTTTAAGATTAACAACGAAGCCAACTTGCTTCACTCTGAGCTACAGAAGGTGGTTGATCAGACAACTTTGACTGTGCGCCTTTAGTATTTTCCGCCTCATGGACTCTCTATGATGCTGAACGATTGCCACACAACAGTGTTTCAAAGATCAGGTCACACATGCGCTCGGGGCTTATTCGACGTTAAGTGTGGTCCTCGCCAAGATTTCCAGGGCTGCCTTCTAGCTAGCGAGAACAAGTTGTGCGATGGACGGCCTTGGAAAATCGGAAACTCCATATTGGTCTGACGGGCGTTTATTCCAACAATTGAAGATTCCTATCCAACCCAGTGATACTTAAGTAGTACCCTCAACTACCATCTCCTCTGTAGTCCAAATAATTGATTCGTGTAGTTTTCGCTACAAAATACGTATTTAGACGAATTGAAAAAATGACTTGAGCTTCTGGCTGAGCTGTTGTATAACGCGAAGATTTGTGGCAACTTGGTGGACATGGTAGGAATCATGATGATGGAATAGATCCAAGGCAGATATGATGGCGTTACAGTTACTTATCGAGCTGCATGGTAAATTTAGAAACTGAAAGTGCACCATTGTAATAGAAGAAGCGAGAACTGTGCTTATTTCAAGCGGAGTTCAAAGTTACGCTTAAGTATCTTGTCTGCTCCTGTTCTTCAACCACGACTTGCTCCTTACCCCGGATCCAAGATGCGGAACATTGTGACCTACGACGAGGCAATTAGTATGCTAGGCTCTGGTGCATATGAGCTTGTCACTTACAACGGATGCTACGGCGGGGGCCCCAGTCTGTCGGACAAAGGACAGCAGCTTTTCGACGCCCTGCTTCGCGACCAACCGAGCACTTCAACAAGCCTTCTACAGCTCAAAGTCGCGAATGAGCTAGGAGGGGAAGTCGCCTCGGCAGCGGGTTCGTCCTTTGCGTTTGCGTTGGTCAGGAAAGGACTTCAAAAATACGTCGATTTGAATGAATACGATGGGCTTGAAAGACCTAGCGTCAATCGGAGTCGGATGGTCATAGGAGAGGTGGAGAAGGTCTTGGAGGAAAAAGGGGTTCTTATGAAGGAAGAATACGACGCGATCGCGAGCAAGGATACTGGCTTGACATATGTCAAACTGGATTAGATGACAACCTAGCCTTGTAGAAGTAAAGTTGGACGTTTGATATTTTCTTGTTTTCTTATTCCACTTCGTTCTGGTGCCATAAAATAATCAGAGAAAGGAGCGGACAGATAGAATCCAGCTTTGCAAACTCCATTCAAAGGTCCCTCGATCGACTTCAACCGCAAAGACGGTGGTAGCCGACGGTTAAGAATAATCGCAACTCAGCTTGGGGACGTAATTTGGGTGTCCACAACCGCTTTAACACCAACCTTGGGCTTCGATGTTGACTGCCGTATGATTCGACTACCTATTCACCGACGAGGGCACCTTATTCGTGGCAGGAAACGAGGAAGCAATAAATATTAGAGGCGCGTTCAAGCTGCTCTCGAAAACGCATCGTCAGTTAAATTCCCATCGCATCGAGCTCCTTCATCCGAACCCAAAGTCCATCCTAACAAGATTCCATGAGTAAGAAAGAAAATATAAAGAAAATATACCTCAACATCATAATACCAAACGTACCTTCACATACATCGTTAGATGAGAACAAGGGTGAATTTTCTCGATCGCTTTCCGACCTTCACTAGTCGCCCACTCAGCAGGCGGTTTTGCATTGGCAGAGCTATCAAGCGAAAATCCTGCAAATTGTTGCAGGAGGCGAACCAGGTAGAAAGTCGCTTCATGGTATGCAAACTATCAAAGGTGGTCAATACCTTGACCCCCTCAGCGAACAAAGTCTGGGATATACCTGCTGCCCGAGACAGATCCGCGGTCCAGCGTTGAAAGGGCAGAAAATATCCGGATTCGGTATCAAGTATCTCTGGAGCCTTTCGTCAAGGAATCGATCCGGGTCAAACTTCATCGCTGAGTTTTTGTTAAACACGGCTTCATGAGGGGAATGCAATACAAGAACATACCATCTGGTCCCCAGAGATCAGTCCGCCGGTGCTTATTAAGGACACTATACACCAAACTAGTGGCGATCTTGAGTGCCAAAAAATAGGTAACATGTAAAAGATCTCACGTTGTCCACGCGGGAATGTAAATCGGTTTGGGTTGGGTTGGGGTCGTAGGAAGTACCACGGCTTTGTTATTAGTCCTATAAACACTAATTGAAAGATCAATAGATAGTGATTTCGGTTATTAGATACCTAGCATCGGCGGGCCTGGGGGCAGAATGTTAGTGGATAAGCGCTCAGTATCAGAGGAGTACGTACACAGGAGGGAAAAGCCTGAGGACCTCTGAGTCAAACGATGAGTAAGTGATATCGGATACAGATGAATGGCAAGAGATACCGTTGAGGAAGGCTCTCATGAACTTCATGTCTCGCATCTGATCATACGTTGGTCTGCCCGTGGGGCCAACCTTCTCAAATATTTCTTCGCGAAGGCGTTTTTCGACATCAGGATGTTCCGCGAGCATATAGAATGAATACGTCAGAAGACACATCGTCTGGGGTATGACAGATCAGCAAAGGGAAACCAAGGGGGAGATAGCGAACGCCTAGTGCTCACAGTGTCGCGGCCAGCTACAAGCAGATTGACAAGCTTAGTAGGATGGCATCAGAAACTGCCTCGACGTTATTCAGGACAGGGGATTACCTCGTCTTTCAATATCTTGGGATCTTTGAAAACAACATCTTAAGCTTTGGTCAAACGCAGCGGAAGGTAGGACATGCCTTGCGTGTGCTTAACAAGATGGGCCAACAATGTGAGGTCTTCGTCGTTGACTGTGTCTTTCTCCTGTTTTAGATCCTGTTCCTGCTTCTCTAGCGCTGCAGCCAACACGGGGCCGGTGAAACCATCCATGACCTTTCGTAATGGGGCAATGTTGTCCTTCCAGAACTCAGCAAGAGGCCATTCCGTCCCAAAACCCATCCGGTTCATTGCGAGGATTTGCCCTTCTTGGAACGCAGTGACGAATATATTCGAGGCATGTTCGGTGAATGACGACGCATTTTCCTTTCCCGATGATGGGGAGTAAGGGATTCCAGCTGAAAGGGAGGCTACACTTTTGCCGAACAAGAATTCAGTAGCAGAATCCAGGGTGAACCGTGATACGAGGTCCTGGGGTTGGGTAAGTATCGCATTCGAAATTCACTGCAAAAACTGACCTGAAAGTCAATAGAATGTCCCTCCGCAAGCCGATGCTTTGCTTGGGTGAGCGAGATGTCGCAGTTACGGTCGTATATATCGAAGTCACTGATACGCTCTCGTGTAAAGAACGGTCGGGTCATGGAACGGTGGAACCTGGCATCGTTGAGCTCAATTGTCTCTGGGTACTAGGGCGTGTCAATAACTTACTTCCACATTTCGCCTAATAATTTGATAAGCGTCGGGATTCCGATAGGTATTTTCTCCATACTGACCGTCTGCATTGAAGACCCCCGTTCCCAGCAGGGAATTCATCTGCGATCTGAATAGGGAACCTAAACTACGGTCAGCCTCTGAATTGATGTTCTGGATATCATCGCCTAACCTTTCTCAAAGTTATCGAATTGGGTCGCAAGCATGGTCTACGTAGAATATCATGGGTCAGCTGGCCATTAATCTGCTGGGATTAAACACACCTTGATATGATCTGGCTCTATGGTAACGACCTATTGAACACAAAAGATTGGCCCCAATCACCGAACTTGCAATAGTAAGGCCAACCGTTCTCGATGTTAGAATGTCAAACTCGTAAACCGTTCCATAATCAAGCGCCCACTGATACAGAACATCATCTTAGGTAGGGTCAGCTACGTGATAAAATGAAATATGGAATATAATACACACTTGGGTAACCAGACCTGGTGCCCTCCAGTAGCTTTGGAATAATAGTCATTGTAGACTCTTGCACCACAGGTGGCAGAATTGCGCCGCGAGCAACAGCTCCCCTTTTATCCGCCCAAGGAGTGCCTACATAAAAGTTGAACAAAGACATTGCTGGTCGGGCAAGAATAGCCGCAGCAAGAGTGTTCCATGAGGAGGTTAAAACGCCTAACAGCTTCAGAGAAACATAGACCGCCGCAGAAGGGATTGCAAAGTAGGGGAACGACTGCAAGAGATAGGCAAGCCCTGGAGGTAACGCCATGATAAACCTAGGAAAATAATCCAGGACAAACCGCGCAACGATAAGTTTCGCTGTTGTTTCCCTGATGACATTTATTTACATAAGGTTTACCGGATGTACCGGGCCGTCAGCCGGCAGTTTGGATGTTTGGATTTTGGAGTGAGATGAGCGTTTTCCGGATGGCTGTATTAATTTTATTCTTTCAAGATGTGAGAAATTTCTGGAAATGAGAAAGCGGATGACAGAGAAAAGTGCATTAAGTATTTTCAATTATTTTTGAGAGATCTTCAGTATTTGTCGTTGTTACTTTTGGACGTCGGCGGTTCCCCTTTCCCGGAATTTCATTGTCATCGTATTCCATCGCGACATTTTCTTGACATTTTCTTTCACCACTGGACTTGGGCAGCATCAACGATAGAGCAGGTCTTGTCACCAATAATCCAAAATTCAAGTCGGGGTGACCAGATACCAAGGATGGAAGGCGGGGACATCGACTCGGAATCTCTGCAGGCAGTGAGGAACCTCAAATCCAAGTTTGAGAAGTTGGCGATGGGGACATCGACTCAGGCGACCACGCGGATAAATACCAACGGCGACACTCTGGCAGCGACGGCGCCATCGAGCCCACGACCGCGGGCGACGTCGAGTTCACAGTTGAACGCGCCTCCAGCGGAGGGGTTTCATTTAAGGGCGTCTTCATCGTCGTCGGATCTGAGTGTACCCGCAAAAAGGGCGCCGCCACCACCACCACCGCCCCGGGGGTCTAAATTCTTGTCTCCGTCTCCAACGCCTTCACCGGTTGCATCGCCTTTGCTGCGCCCAGTTCCGCCCCCGCCGAGTATCTCGAAGGATGCAAATTCAC
This sequence comes from Hebeloma cylindrosporum, assembly GCA_000827355.1. Lineage (NCBI taxonomy): Eukaryota > Fungi > Basidiomycota > Agaricomycetes > Agaricales > Hymenogastraceae > Hebeloma > Hebeloma cylindrosporum. Next base: position 436,100 of record KN831777.1, on the reverse strand, counting down.
CGCCAAACGTATCGGCGTTGAAGGATATTTTGTGCGTAATTATCTGCTTAACTTGTTGAGGTCTCATTGATATTTATTCCTTCAGCACGAAGGATGCAAATTCACCGCCAAACGTATCGGCGTTGAAGGATATTTTGTGCCTAATTTATCTACTGCACTTGTGGAGGCCTCACTGATATTTATTCCTCCAGCACGAAGGATTCAAATTCACCGCCAAATGTATCGGCGTCGAAGGATGTATTGTGTGTGATATCTACGTTACATGCGAACCTTTGACTTACATCTATTCCTTCAGCGCGAAGGATGCAACTTCGCCGCCAAATGTATCAGCATTGAAGGATATATTGTGCGTGATATCTGACCATGTGGAATTCTTACTAATATATATTTCTCAAGCGCGAGCTCACCGCCCAGTAGGATCCAGAGCCCACGGCAGAGTTTAATTGAAACAAAGCCTGTTATTCCCCCCCGGCCTGGTTCACTCACACAGAGAACGACAAGTCCGGACCAGGCCAGTCCGTTTTCTGACGATGACGCGCAGTCGTCGGATTCACTTTTACCACGTATCCCTTTGAGACCTGTTGCCACAGTCCGTAGTCTTGGAGCCACGCTCGACGACAGTGATGTCGGGCAGGTTCCCCCACGATCTGTAATGCCCCCTCCACGCCCTCCTCCACGCAAACGTCCTGCTACCTCTCCAAGCAAGCGGGAAACATCTGCGTCTTTACCCATTCCCAGTTTCGCCAGCCCGCCGCCACCACTTCCTGTTCGCCGAAGCACCATTGTGGATCCGGCAGTTACTGGACCCCCTCCTCTTCCGACGCGCTCCCAGGTCAATGGAAACGAGGGTGCCGAGCGAAAGGCTCTGGGCGTTAGTAAACTCCCTCCACCACCCACTCGAACGATCGGACTTGGCGATAAACTTCCTCCGGCCAGAAGGCCGTCTACGCCTTCCTCTGATGAGGATTCTGGTGACGAAGACGACCAGAAAATTCAAACCGTCGACCTGATGCCGGATAGCAGTACATCCTCGCGGCGACCGCCCGCGCTTGGCTTTCGCGACGGATACTCTGAGCCCAAAATCCATGTGCATCCACACACGGGGTGCGTCGCGCTTTCCGGTTCGCATGTGGTTGTGGGCCATCACCATCATATCAAGATATACGACCTTGCTGTATCTGAAGTGCCTTCTTTCAATTTGGACACCAAGGACATGGGTGTCAAGGATTCGAAAGTGACGTGCATGGAGTTTCGTCCTACTCTCACGCAAGTCGATCGAGGATTCTTGCTTTGGGTTGGTACCAAGGAGGGACACATTTTCGAGCTTGATATCCGCACAGGCGCGGTTCGAGGAGCCAAGTACGCTGCTCATCTTCATCCCATTACACATGTTTTCCGACATGGCCGTTCGATGATCTCGCTGGATGAGTCTGGGAAAACGCTGATTTTTTCCCCGGATCCCGATAATCAAGAAGACGTTACTTTGCATCTCACCATGCCACGCGTGATTCGGACGACGGAGAAGCAGGATTTCGTGAAGTTGCTCGATGGGAAGCTGTGGACGGCTGCGAGGATGGACCACCACAGCACGGGGCAGAGGTTACCTATCATCCGGATATATGACATTTTCAACCCTGCCAGTACGGGAAGATCGGTTTTGCCTATCGAGCATGTTGGGCCTGTCAGGTCGGCGACTATCATCCCTTCTCAGCCTAGGATGGTGTATGTGGGTCATGAGGAAGGGTTTATCTCGATCTGGGAACTCGACACGGAGGATGGGTATCCTAACTGTGTTGAGGTTATGAAGGTGTCGGTGTCGGACGTGCTTAGCTTGGAGGGCGTCAATGATAGACTTTGGGCTGGGAGTCGGAATGGGATGATCTCGGCGTATGATGTGTCCCAGAGGCCGTGGTTGGTGACGAACAGCTGGATAGCGCATCCTGGACTTCCTGTTAAGGATTTAATCGTTAATCACTACGCGATTACTAAGGTTGGAAGGCTCTGCGTCGCGAGTGTTGGAAGAGACGAGCAGCTGAGGCTTTGGGATGGCTTGTTGGGATTCGATTGGGTCGGTGCGTTTCTTTTCCCTTTTCCTTTTGTTTCCCTTCATTCTTCCATCATTGCTAAATGACCTCTGTAGACAAGGAGCTTGTAAAATTGGAATCGTCCTTCAGCTCTTTCCGTGGCCTGACAGTTCTCGTCGTCTCTTGGAACTGTGATTCCGCCCGGCCAGATTCTCTCACTGGCGAGCCCGAGAACTTTAATTTCCTAACCGACGCGCTGCACAGCGTTGACCATCCACCCGACGTCATCGTCTTCGGATTCCAAGAAGTCATCGATTTGGAGAGCAGAAAGATGGTAGCCAAGAACGTGTTGTTGGGTGGAAAGAAGAAGGGCGACGACGGGGGATTGTCCGATAAGGTCACGGGCGCGTACAAGAGGTGGTATGACCGTCTGATTATTGCGGTGAAAACTGCGATGCCGAAGAATACGCCGTATTCGGTGGTGAATACCGAGAGCCTCGTCGGGCTGTTCTCGTGTATTTTTGTGAAGAGTTCGGAGAGGGCGACATTTGATGACGGGGCGATTACGACGATCAAACGCGGGATGGGGGGACGTTACGGGAATAAGGTTCGAATCCTTCTTTGAGCCTTGTTTGAGAAACCTGAGCGTATGCCTTTGTTAGGGTGGCATCGTTGCTCGTTTCGTCGTTGGAGACTCGTCTTTTTGTTTCATCAATTGTCATCTCGCTGCTGGTCAAAATGCTGTTCGACAGCGTAATGCGGATATTGCTGGAATGCTGGAGGATAAATCGGTGTTTGCGCCTACCGAGCATCCCTTGGCTTATGTTGGTGGGGGTGATGGGTCGATGGTCCTCGACCACGAGTTCGTTATTGTGAGTGCAGCACTTGATGAGCGTATCATTTTCCGTGTTTACCTATCTCGCAGATCAACGGGGATTTGAATTATCGTATTGACCATCGACGAGATGCCATCATCGCTTCTATCAACTCTGGCGATCTTGCAAGTCTACTAGTACACGACCAGCTACATCGGGAGATCAAGTTCAACCAAGGCTGTCGACTGCGCGGGTTCGCAGAGGGGCCTCTTACATTCAACCCGACGTATAAATACGATCCAAGGTCGAATGAGTACGATACCTCGGAGAAACACCGAGCGCCGGCGTGGTGCGATCGGATTTTGTGGCGTTCGCGGGTGGCGAACCGTGTGCATTTGCTGCATTATCGACGGTACGAGGTGAACGTGTCTGATCATCGGCCGATATCGGCGGCGTTTTCGTTGACGGTTAAGATGTTTGATTGTGAAACGAGGGAGAAGACGAAGGCGATTTTGCAGGCTCGGTGGGTGGAGGAGCAGGCGAGGCTGTTGGGTGTTGTTACCGCGTTTTACGTGAGCCAAGCGCAGCTTTGATTTCTTTTTCTCTTTTTTTCCTTCTTTTTTTGCGACCTTCTTGACCAAGAAGCCGGTTTGGTTGAGATATATGACCCAAGGACTCCATCTTATTCCTTCTGGCTAAGCGACACAACATCATTTGTACCATCTATCATTTTTCACGGACGACTTTATTTAGCATGGACTTTTCCCTTCCATTTTTTTCTTCTTTCCTTATCTTAGGAGTTGGGCATCTGTTTCTTCTTCTACTCCCACAAGTAGCTACGGTAGTTGTAGAATTTTAATACCCATGGGCTTGGTTTCTGGTTTACGATCTTGCGAGTCCCTTTTTACTTCGTCCGTGCTTCAAGCTATGAGAGCAGCAAAGTAGGGTGAAAGCGTTCAAGTTAATGTTGGACGTTCTTCATAAAATATTAGCGCCACTCTATCTTCTCTATTCGAAACTTATATTCTGTCTTGGCTCCGCTGACCGTGTGAATATGTGAAGGGATGAAATCACCGTGACAGACGTCCTGGAACACACCAATTCGCTTCAGAGCCAAATGCCTGAGGGCAAAAGGCAGTAGCTTTCTATCTCCCGCCTACCAGACAGCCCAGCGTAACTCTAAATGGCGAGCAGCCCGGCACCACCGCCAGCCCTCATCAGTGTACCGCGAATAACGACCTTGATAGCTTCGTTGCTTGTCTCTCTGAGTTCTGGGACGAATTATGTGAGTTTTTCGTGGTGATAGCGAAGAATTCATTATAATCCTATTCTTCTAGGTTTATTCAGGTGAGCCCAAGGGAGAAAGACTTCTCGAGCGGCGTTCGAGATACGAGGTTTGAGGATGCAGCGTGCTGATGAGTTGGATAGCATACGCCCCTCAGTTAGGCGCGAAACTGGGGATCAGTCATACTCAGCTCAACATTGTTGCGTTGGCAGGAAATGGTGCGAAATATCGCGCCTCTGTTAAACCGTGGAATCCAAATCTGACCTCCTTGGAGTTGGCGTTTACAGCAGCGGTCCGATATGGGGAAGAATTGTGGATTCTCGGGGACCTCGAATACTGTTGGCTGGGGCCTTTCTCTCCCTGCTAATCGGATATTCGGGAATAAGATACCTCTACGACAGAGGTCTACCACCCAATACGTCGACTCTATCGATTTTGGGCTTCTGCGTTTTGGTTGCGTCCAGCTATTTGACTGGGTCCGGGGGGAACGCGGGTCTCGTCAGCGCTGTTAACTCGACTGCAAAGACGTTTCCTGATCAAGCGGTACGTGTGCACACGACGTTTTTCATAGTTAATTCATAAACCATATCTCAGCGGGCATCTACCACCGGTTTAGTTATCAGCGGCTTTGGCTTATCTGCCTTTTTCTTTTCCAGCATATCCCACTTGTTATTTGCGGGAAACACCTCGGCCTTTCTCCTGGTCTTGGCCCTTGGCACGTCGTTCCCCATGATCATGGGCTTTTTCTTCGTTCGACCCATCCCGTTGCCGGAGCAGGAAGGTTATGAAATCGTCGAAGACGGCGAAGATGAACCCGATATCGCCGCATCAACTCTTCAATCCAGCCACACTCATCTTCTTGATCATGATTTTATCGACCCGCATCATCCGCATTATGTACCTCGCGCCGATCCTTTGAAACCCCTTGAAGATGGCGAAGTCTACTTACGTGGTAATGGCGTAGAGATGACTGCTCAACAACAAGATGACCCGGAGTTAGCACACCGGCCCCGAAGTCTCAGCCGGGGGGCTGCGATGGCAGAGGACACTCTCCCTAACGTGTATGGAAAGAAACTGTGGCAAAGTGGGGATTTCTGGCTTTTGTTTAGCATCCTTTCCATGCGTAAGTTGTGCTTTTATTTTCTCTACTCTCCACTGACCGTATTCTCCAGTGAGCGGAACGGGGTTAATGTGTAATTGACTCTCTTACTGATTTTCTGGTGGTTACTAATCTGACATAGACATTAACAATGTTGGGTCTATGTCCCAGGCTCTGTATGCCTACAAAAACCCAAATTACAACGAAGTCGAAGCATCGGGCTGGCAAGCAACCCAAGTCTCTGCCATCAGTCTCATGAACTTTTTGGGACGTATATTCATTGGTAAATTTCAATATGATACGACCAATTCGCCTCGCTCACTGTGTTAGGTCTGGTATCCGATCTTGCTAAGAATAAATACGACATGCCTCGCTCGTATTCTCTCGTTCTCGTCTCGTTCTTCTTCTTTATCTCTCAAGTCGTTGCCGCAAACGAAGACCGTATTGAGAATCTATGGGTAGCAAGCACTTTGTTGGGCCTGGCCCACGGAAGTGTCTTCTCACTATTCCCAACTGTATGTTTGGAATGGTTTGGAATGCGTAAGAATTATTTTCCTCCACCTTGTTTGTTTTCTAAAATCTTTCCAGCTCACTTCTCGGAGAACTGGGGTTACCTCTCATTATCTCCAATGGCAGGCGGCAACCTGTTTTCGATCTTCTTCGGTCGGAACCTCGATAAACACGATGTTACCAAAACACCCCCCATGGTGAAAGTTGCGCGAGTTGCGGCTCCGCAATGCCTATTGGGCCTTGAATGCTACGTGGACACACTGTATCTGACAGCAGGCGCCACCTTCCTCTCGATGTTGCTCAGCATCTGGGCTGGATATAGAGATCGACGGAAGATCGCTGCTTCGCGGGAGAAGAAGGAATTCTCGAGGAGGGGTGGTGTTCCTTGGGAATACAATGAGGAACGAAGGGATGATTAACCGACTCTTCCCTGATTTCATTTTCGTTGGAGGTTCGAATACGCGGGGCTACCATGTTTAATTTACTTTGGAGTGTTTCTGATTTAATCCGTGGTGCATACATAGAGAATCGCATTTGTAATTTATTATTCTAGATACTTTTGACATGGGCATCCTGAAAACCCCTTGATGAAAACCCTCAAGAGAACATTTCCAGATGGACATCAATACAAGTGGAGTACCCGATCCCAGGCGTTGTTAGCAGTTACATAACCTTCATTCACTCTATCTTCATGATTTTCAGCTGCAGTGACATGGTACGATTTCACGAATTAAAGAGGGAATGAAACGTGACAAAATTAGGTCCGGATTTTTCGCAGGCGCCCAAAACGCTGCAGAAACGATGCAGAGCTCGTTGGATTGAAAGGCACGCTCCATTGCGTAACCCTTGGCCCCTCGCACCACCAAAAAATTACAAATGCATTGCACAGCAAACCATGGTGGAAGCGTTCAATTTGGCCGTCCTTCACAAATTATCAGCACAATTATCTACTAAACGATACCTCTCACTTCGTGCGTGATACTATTTACGGAGTGACGTCTTGACGAGCCCTGCTCATGTGGGGTCGACAGCAATGGGGTAGTCGACGTCTTTGGGCCAACTGTAGATCTTCGTTCCAAGAACAGCATTAAGATTATCGGTTGCGCGGTCGCAGATCACGATATTAGCGCCATGTTGGAGCGCGTTTCCGGGCACCGCCATCAACTCCCTTCCATGACTTTCTGCGCCTTCTGGCCAGCGAACGGGTGGAGTCGCTGGGAAGCCCGTGGTGTAGCGTTGCCCCCCGCCATAGGTGTAGCTACAGGTCATAGAGTACATGATGATTGCGAGATTGGGGTACGTCTCCTTGGCCCAAGTCACTAGGTCGAGTAAGACCCGGTCCCATAAAAACGCTGCCTTGACCTTGGGCTTGGTTACAAGATTTCCATTCAGGTCGTGAGTCTCACCCGTGGTGGGGTCAATGTGACGGCCTATACCAGACACAGGGAAGCCGAGTCCGAAGATCTTCATGTTCGTAGCGATCATCGACGAAACCCAAGCCTGGCCTAGAAATGGAAGTTGAGCTAAATATCAATAATGATTCACTATGGCTATTATTCACCTGCATTGTAAAGGATGGTATAATCGAGCGAGTTGTGCTGAACACGCGCGAGAACGGGTAATGCATCTGGATTCAATACCGGTACAATGGAAACCATTCTCTTCCAGCCATCCGTCGGACCTAAATCATTTACCTCGTCCACAAACTCGGTGCCGTTCCGGAAGGCGTAAGGGTAGAGTTGTACCACGACACAGTGGTGGTACGCGGGGTGGTCGCTGAGTAAGGCAACCAATCTTGAAGCGTCTGAGGATTGGTTGCTAGCGTCAAGAAATATGGTCACGGCCGGGTTGAGCGAGAGAAGCCCCCGCATGTAATGAAGGAGCGGAGCGGCTGGGAAAATGTAGCTTTCCGGAAATCCATCGCCCCCCTTTGGGATGAGCTTGGGCACGCCAGACTGTCCAGGCGGCGGGGGCCACAGCCTGTTCCCTGTGAAGTCATGCATAATACAGGGCTTTCCCGCAATCCAAACAGGATCAAATGCGATGGCGTTCCCTCCCTCTCCTCCCGTTCCGATGGAGGTGCGCCAAAGAACCTCCTTGGAGCCGTCGGGGATGGCTTTGATGTATTCCGAGATGCCGCGATGAGGCACAAGTTGGACCGGAGTCGTGCTGGCAGAAAAATTGCCAAGTAGGTTTGGGATTGAGTGTCTGGCCCAAGCTCCAGCCGCCGTCATCTCTGGCGATAATATCAGTTCAGATTGAATATCTGCACAGTGGGACATAAGAGATGAATGAGAATGTGGATCATGACGTAAAGTAACAGCAACAAATTCTGAAGATCACCTTGCTCATCTTGAACCAAATAGAGAAATATACCTATTTTGAAATACAAGTGGATTTCATATTTAAGATCGACCACCAAAAAACACAAATGCGTTGCAAAACATAACGCATCAGTCCTGCAGCCAACTATGGTGAAAGCGTTCAAGTTGGACGTTCTTCACAAAATATCAGCACGACTGTCTATGTGTGAGCATTGAAGAATGATAAATATACCTCTCACGAAGTGATACTAATTAGGGAGTGACAGCCTCGCCCGTGTCGACGTTGATAGTGGGGTAGTCGACGTCTTTGGGCCAGCTGTAGGTCTTCGTCCCAATAGCAACGTTAAGATTATCAGTTGCGCGGTCGCAGATCACGATACTGGCGCCATGCTGGAGAGCGTTTCCGGGCACAGCCATCAACTCCCTTCGATGACTTTCTGCGCCTTCTGGCCAGGGAAGGGATGGACCCGTTTGGAAGCCTGTGGTGTAACTTTGCCTGCCATAGGAGTAACTACAGGTCATGGAGTACGTGATGATTGCGAGATTGGGGTGTGTCTCCTTGGCCCAAGCCACTAGGTCGAGTAAGACCCGGTCCCATAAAAACGCTGCCTTTACCTCGGGCTTGGTTACAAGATTTACATTCAGGTCGCGAGTCTCACCCGTGGTGGGGTCAATGCGATTGGCAATTGCCCATGCCAGACACAGGGAAGCCGAGTCCAAAAACCTTCATGTCCATACTGATCATCGATGAAACCCAAGCCTGGACTAAAACGAAAGTTAACGTGCCATTCACGATGGCTATGACTCACCTGCAATGTCAAGAGGTATAGTCGAGGCGAGCTGCGCCCAACACGCGAGGGTGGGCAACGTATCTGGATTCAATACGGATACCACTGCAACCGTTCTCTTCCAGCCAGAAGACGGATTTAAATCATTAACCATATCGACAAACTCGAGGCCGCTCAAGATGAACTTATAATGTTCGGGAATGAAAATCATTCAAGATCAACTTTTGACAAACGTTCCCGCATCGACATCCAAAGATAACAACAACAAATATGGAGATCGCGCCGTTCACTTCTCGATCGAGTCGACCTCTTTCTACTTCAGTGCAGTACAGTTTATCCCGATTTTCTAGGCATACGACGCTCCTACAATCACCAAATTTTAACCAATTGCTGTAAAATTTAACAAGTTAAGTCGATCGCCATTTCGATCCGTGGAAACTAACTGATCTCTGCCAACCGATAGTGTCCGTCAACACTGCTCACGAAATCGAAATATTAAGAGGTGAGGATCTGTCTGACCAACGACGATTACGCTCTGAAAATTCTTTAGACGCGATCAAGGAATATGGAACCATCAACGCAGAAGGCAAAAGCAGTGTCGCATACGGAATTCTTTTTGACAAGACTGCTAATACCTGTGAGTGGGGAGACTAAGTAAAGTTTGTATACCTTCTGACGCCGCCATATTAATTCTATGTTTTTAGTGGAGGCATTAAATGGAACGCTGCGTGCGGCAAAGCGACAAAAGAAGGTCTGTTCATCCATTCACCATTCAAACCTGTTCGCTCGAATCCAAGTTCATGCCTGCAGGTCTCTTTCAATGCCGAATTATTGATGATGCCCAAGGATAAGGACGTCGAAGTAGTGTTGCTGGAATAATGGTGGTGCTATCACGATACCTATTGAAATTGAGGCTACAACCTCAGTTTGAACAAGGAGAGATGAATTTAAATTACATTCGGTAGAGTGTACTGTATATACCCAACATTATCTGAAAATTGTTTTATGCTAATCCTACAAGAAAGAGTATTCCAGCCCAGGTAATAAGTAATCTACAGAGTCCGAAGCATTGCTCTATGACAGTTATGCCCCAGTGGCCACTGCGACTCCACCCTTTTCTTGTCCCAGTCCAAAATTAACAAAATGCCCAAATTATAATACCCTAATCCCCAACTTGAAGCATAGCCTGACTCTGCCCAACATCGTCTTCATGAAGCCCGACCAAAACCTCCCATTTCGGCAGGCCATAAATTTCGGGAAGTGTCTCCCAAAATTCCTGACGTGCTTGCTGAAAACGAACTTTTGAAACTTGAAGGCAAAGCGCGCAGAGGTCACCTAAAAAGGGATCCCAATCGCCATCCTCCATTACCTCCAGTGGTTTTGTCTTCAACCATATCTGGCTGTCACAATAAACCCTTCGCCTCACCTCCCCACAAACATCCTTGGAACTGCACCTCTCCAAAGGATCACAGTACAGAAAATTGAGCATTCGTGATTGAGTCGCGTTTGTCTGCTCGTAGTACCCGACAAGGATATTGTGTTTGGTTTTTGGGTCAATTGACCCGTCGTTCCATTTTGAATCGTGGAGCAGGAGCTCCAACGTGGCAGTGGATAATTCATAAAATAATGCAGGGAGTAGCCAGGGAAGGTTGAGTCCTTCAGCTGCCGCAATAACATTGAGAGTCTTCGAAGTTGCCTTAGAGCCTAGCCAAGCGTCTACGTCGTTCTCTGCTGAGAGGGTCGAGACCGTCTCCCGTTTGTCCCATTGATCAAGGGAAAGGGGATACGCCAGAGAGAGGTGGGCGAGGGCACGCTTGCGCAGATACCCCACCTCATATTTCGTGCTTAGTTTCAAAACGGCAAGAACAACCTCGTAAGGTCGTCGCCGGTGGCCGTTCAAAAAACCTATGAATAAAGAAAAAAGAGAGCAGTCAGAGAAATATCATGTGTGGTTTTAAATAAACTGAAGTTGCAACGCAATGCCCCGAGAAGCGACGCGCTGACATTCGGAGTCCATGGAGGAAGTACTGACCCCGAGTCATAGATCGACATGAAAAAATATTTCGCCTCCTGTCCGTCATCCGCAAGCTGAACTACCTGGTCTCCCTCAAACTTCCCAGCCTCCAAAAAAGTAACGGCAGAAGACTCAGAAAGCTGACCCCAATTCAAAAAGTTATCAAAAATCCGCGATCGACTCCCCAGGATACTGGTATGGAGCTTAAAGAGCATAAGCCCGGCCTGTAGCACTACAGTACCGTCGTGAAACCACAGAGAATCTTCTCTCTTCGCGTCCGAGATTCTATCCGAGTCTTCGACGATTTGAAAGCCGTCCGAGTCGACGCCGGCTGGAGAGACCGATGAACTGGAGGGAACGGGGGATGGGCTATCCTGCGATTCCAAGGAATTTTCGAGTTGGATCGCCCATGAAGATAACGTTGCGGTCGACATTCTGTAGTCACTTTTTGTACGTAGTAAAGTAGGAGGGAAACAGGTCAAGTCAAGTTCGCAGGCACGAAGTTGCATCAAATTCAAAGTCCGCGGCACAGCCTACGGAACTTAGACATTTTTTAAAAAGAAATCTCACATCTACCAAGTGCTAACCGATGACAGTAACTGAAGGTTCAGCGTTCATCGCGACATTTAAACCAGGAAAAAACGCCGACTCAACTTGCGATGGTTCTTGAAGAATATAAATTACACTATTCGGTCTTGCTTCTCTTCACTAACACTAACCGACCCATCCCCAGCCATGTCCTCCAGAACAAGTAACCATCCCCGAGCAGGGGAGAATGAGCGACCCAGGTCATCTAGGGAATTTCATACCACCCATAATAATTAGTATTGTACACATGCTGACCGCAAAGCCCCGATAAAAGGGAGAGGTTGTAAACTACAGAGTTGTAGGGAGGAGGTCACCATGGAATAATTAGAGGTAATAAAAGCAGGAAGGTCCATTGCAGACAACTGGCTGCTGCATGAAACTTAAGAACGAACAAGCACAGCCAGAACAAAACGCGCACGCAAGCGTACGGAAATTATGCTGCCCATGCTCCAGCCTCCTCCCATTTGTCTAAATATTTTAACGTCACCCAGGTGTTAAGTATTTAATGGCCAGGTAAAGATACAGCAGGTTTTATAACTGCAACAACTACTCTGATAAGGGGGAGCGGTTTAAACTACAGAAAGCGGGGTGGGGAGGTCAACATGGAATCAGTAGCGGTAATAAGAGTATGTATATGAAGGTCCATTAACGATAACCTTTTTTTTTTTGCTTCATGAAACCTGCAAGGAGAAACAAGCAAAACGAGGACAAAAACCACGCACACAAGCGCTACCCTTTTTTACCTCGCATACGGATGGAAATTATGCTGCCCGCGCTGACTCCTCTGCGGACCCACACTAGCCGCACCCATCGCACCACCCGGTCCTCCAGGTCCACCCCGTGGTCCTCTCGGGATATTCTGGTTCATCCCACCAGCAGCACCCATCATACCCTGCCCAGCGCCACGTCCCATCCCACCCATACCCGCCGCCGCCCCTCCCATATTACCCATCCCCATCCCCATTCCCATCCCAGGACGCATCCCTCCCCCGAAACCCGCCATCATCGGGTTGATGCCCCCAGCCATCCCGCCCATCATCGCCGGGTTCATCCCACCCGCGCCTGACATCTGGAACATGCGGGTGTACAAAGCTGCTAGCGCTTGGGGGTCAAAAGGTGTGTTACCGGCACCAGCAGCCATGTTTCCGACGGGCCCAGCGGCGAAGTTCTGTTGCGCTGCCTGTGCCCCGCCGAAACGGGCGCCAGTGGTGGCTGCCACACCTTGCGTAAAGTCGCTACCGGCGGCCGCGGCAGCGGCCTCTTCGTGGGGGAAGTTGTCGCGTTGGTATCGAGGTTGAGCCAATTTGACGTCAATCTGGGATAATGCAAGGAAGAAAAGATTGAATCATATTAACACCAGTTCGTACTGAGGCCAGGGATGAATAACAACGTACTAATTTCCCGTCTATCTCAAGGTTCCCAAACCCGAGGAAAGGTTGGACGTTTGTGTCCTCGAAGGAAACGAAGCCGAACCCTTTGCTACGGCCGGTCTCACGGTCCAACATGACAGTCGAATCTATTACTTTTCCGAATTGGGAAAAGAACTCGCGCATCGACTCAGAGGTGACGCTGCCAGCAAGGCCTCCAATGAACAATTTAGTTGCTCGTTGATGCTCTTGTCTAGGAATAGCCCGCTTAGGATCAATCTTAAAAAAGAAAGGTGAGGTTTACGACGACGATGATGACTGATGCGAGATTTTTTTTCTTACAATTTTTCCATCCAGAAAATGTTCTCGCACCATTACTGCATTGACGCTTGCTGGGTCGTCGAAAGTTAAGAAAGCAAAACACCTCGAGCGCCCGGCAGCATCCCGCATGATTGTACATGCGTCTACTTTGCCGAATTGCGTGAAATAATCTCGAAGTGCTTCTACAAGGTACGATTTAGTACGACGTACAGACGTCAACCAATAAGAGTAATATGTACCGTCCGTTGTATCCCAATTTAGCCCGCCAATGAACATTTTCCTATACACGGAGCGACATTCGTAGAAAAAGTTGGAGATTTGATGCGAATGTTGGTTTGAGGATAGAAGTACGCGAATCGACAGATATAGAAAAAGGCAAAGCTTGCTATTAGTATCGGTAGGCTAGACAGATGTGTTATGACAAGGAAGAGAGAAGATGAAAGACTCTACTGTGGACCAGATATGAACGTGGTGGAAAGCATAGCCTAGATCCTAGCAAAGGGGCGCAGTTACGCTAGAGCTAGCTTAGACGAGCGACTGACTACGCGGGAGTCATCTAGGACATATACGGGCAGTAAATGGCCCACAGTAGACGCCCTTTGTGCAAAAAACAGACATTCAGTGGGCAATATGTGAAAGGCTCTTACCCTTCATCCTTCATCTCTGATGGACGAATCGACCGTTCAGTAACGGGGATATTTTGGTATCCGCCATCAGCCCGCGGTGCTGCGGTTTGGGGGTAGTCGTTTGGAAGGGGTTGCTCGTATGTCGGGATTTGCTGAGGTGCTTGCTGCGTGTATGACGCGCTCGACACGCCGTTCGAAATTGGTGCTTGTGGTGGGGGTCCGCTCGTGTGAGCCTTCTCGACAGTTGAAGGGGCGGGTTTTGAGGGAACTTCAGGAGCTGTATCTGCTTTTGCGGCCGGTACTTCAGCATGGTCATGATCCGCAGCTGGTTGTGCTTCGCTTTCTTGCTGGGGCTGCTCCTCACCAGCGTCGTCGTTGCCGTAAAGGTCTGGAAGGAGGTTTCAGCGTCAAAGCAACTTTTTTTGCGCCAGCATTGGACTTACCGCCGTAGAGGTCAGCGTCGAGGTCGGACATATTGGGGTGTGGATGATGGTGATGGTTGGAGAAAGAGAGCGGTGGCGACGAGGTGTGACCCAGCTTCGTTTGGTCACACCCCCGCTCGGGCCACCGGAAAGAAAATTCCGATTCCTTCCCCGCCCGCTCCCGTTTGCATTATTCTTCTGCCTGGATGTCCGCATTTATGACGATCACCTCATCTTTGAATAAAAAATATATATTCCATCAGCTGCATGAAATCCTTTCCGAACCGGATCTTGAAGAATTCTGAGCACAGAGTCGAAAAATTGCTTAATTGGTAACCTCGCTATCTTGACCTGAATCTATGACAGAAAATTGCACAGAGACACGCAGCGTAATTGGTATCCTCGGTGAGTGCTTGAGGAATTATGATCTCATATATCAATTATTGATTCAAAAACTCTACAGCGCTGCAGGGGGCTTTTGTCGAGCATCAGACGGCTTTGGAACGACTGCCATTCCGTAGAAAATTGGAGGTTATACTTGTCAAGACACCAGAAGACTTAGAAAGATGCGATGCGTTGATTATCCCTGGAGGAGGTGCGTTTTTACCCTGTCCCTTCCAGCCTTCGAATTAAGAGTATTCGCAGAGAGCACCACCATAGCCTTGCTCGCACGACTATCGGGCGTTTTGGAGCCTCTTAGAGAGTTCGTTAAAACAAAGCCTGTATGGGGCACATGTGCAGGGGCCATTCTTCTCTCGCAAGCAGTTGAAAATGCAAAGAAGGGCGGCCAGGAGCTTTTGGGTGCGATGTCTATCACAATTGCTCGTAATGGATGGGGCTCACAGGTCGGTATTCCTGCTCATCATCTCGACTCACTTTATTCATTTTTTTTGGTAGATCGAGTCGTTCGAGGCTCCTCTCGACGTTGAGGGTCTACAAAACCCCGAGAAGCCATTCACTGGGGTCTTCATTCGGGCGCCGGTAAGCTGTCATGAAACTCTTCGGAGGTTGTGTCTAACGAAACTCTAGGTTGTGATTAAATTGCACCCCAACCCCAATGACCGGCCAATCGAAGTTATTGCCCGACTTTCACCTGGGCTTCTACCCCCTGCTTTGGCCTCACCCGACCACTCGGACGAACCCAAAATATTCGTCGCGTTGCGTCAAGGGCTGCACTTCCTGACCACATTCCACCCCGAACTTACCGAAGATAACCGGTTCCACGAGTATTTCGTCAGAGAATGCGTTTTCGCTGCGAGACGGTAAACATTTGCATTTGCGGGGCGCTGATGACTACCCCATCACTTCTTTCGTTATCGCAATTGGAGATAGAAGACTTAGAATAGATACGCAGGTGCGCCGCGTACCATATGGGATTTTGGATGGTTTTGTCAGTTTAAATAAAGGCGCATCTGTCACTGATTACGCATAGACAGATATACATACCCAAACACGCCCTATAATGTCTATGCCAAAGCCATGAATATTTGTATTTGAATAACCAACTGCCTTTCCTGGAAATATACGCAGATTCCATCCTCGTCTAAAAATATACACCAGCTTCGCCCGTCGTAATGAAGCACCATATGGGCCCATGGGAGCATACTCGGCTATTTAGTATCTCGACATCGCTCTCCGGATATCGCAGTACACCGTACTACCGTTCCTATATAACTGCTCAGATCCAGAATCTGTACGCACCCGGGTCCCCCTTCACAGCTATATTCTCTGGCGCCATGTTTTCGATATCTAGGCTGATCAGCGTCCTGGTCTCCGTGGCTGCACTTTACTCTGAGCTTGCTGCGGGTCGTCAAATGAGGAAACGGGATATCCAAGCTCGTCAACGTGAAGCAGCGAAACGATGGCAGGCGACGGGGCCTATGAGACGCGCTGCACCCAAGAATATTACTTTTTCTAATCCACGAGCTTCCGGTATGGGCAATTCGTCAGCTTTGAATTGGTCATGGTCATCGTTAACATCCTTGTGATTTCCTCCCTTCACTTTTTTTTTCTGAATATCAAAGAGTTTTTCGTGGACGGAAAGAGCATCCCCGACGTCGACTTTGACGTGGGTCCCAGCTGGTCCGGACTTTTGCCAATCAGTGGAAACAAAAACGAGTCAAGGAAGGTCAGCTCACCCTCTCCTATCCTTTTTTTAAAATTTGTCCCGAGTTCCGACGGTTATCACATAGCTTTTTTTCTGGTTTTTCCCGCCAGGCCCACAAGGTTCTGAGGACGATTTGTTCTTCTGGTGAGAACTTCCTCCGCGTGGTAATTTGACATCGCGTGTGCGTGAGCGTCAACTATATTTAGGACGAATGGAGGACCAGGGTGTTCGTCTCTTGAGGGATTTTTACAAGAAAACGGGGTGTGTTTTATTCTTCGGAGATCCAAGGGGCTTGTGGGCTCATCTTCGAGCATTAGCCGTTCTCTTGGGGCGTGGGTCAAGCGAAACCCACACCTAACGAATTCAGTTGGACCAATTTATCGAGCGTTCTTTGGGTTGAACAGCCTGTTGGTACGGGATTTTCGCAAGGGAAACCTAATATCAAAGTATGTTGTTCCTTGGTACTCGCAAATGCTCTATTCACCTGCCAATGCTAGAATGAAGACGATCTTGCTGCTCAACTGGTCGGTTTTATGCAACAATTCTTGGAAGTTTTCCCAGAAATGAAGGCAAAGAAGCTCTATCTGACCGGCGAGAGTGTACGTCATTCCTACCTGAGACTATATTCGCTGACGCTATTAATTCAAGTACGCGGGGACATATGTGCCATGTATGTTCAAGTTCTTGCTAATCTGCCGAGGGGGATTTCTGACCTATCGGTTATAGACATCGCCAACTATATCTACGAACACCCGACGGCGTTGGATCTCAACCTTCAAGGAATATGGATAGCAGATCGTAAGAATCTCTTTTCTCAAACTTCCCAAGTGATTCGCTGTTAAAATATTCTTTCCTTCTACAATAGCATCCCTATCATGGACGGTCGTTCAAGAGGAAATCCCGGCGGTAAATTTTGTCCACAAGTACGAGAACGTTTTTGCATTCAAGTACGTTCCTTCAAAATTTCAGGCATCTCGCGTATCTAACCACCCCCCAACACCAGTCAATCCTTCATGACCCAACTCGACAACATCGCCGCAAAATGCAACTACGCAGGATACATGGATAAATTTGTGAAATACCCACCCACCGGCCTTCTGCCTCTTCCAGGAAAGTCGACCTTTGCGGACAAAGGCTGCGATGTATGGGATATGATCTTCAATGCTGCTCTCATCGTCAACCCTGCTTTCAATATCTACCGTATATTCGATACTTTCCCCGTTCTATGGGATGTCCTTGGGTTTCCGTGAGTTTCATTTCATGCGTGTGAAGCGCAATGTCTTGGCTGAAGACTACTTGTAAAATTTGCCAGTGGATCATTCCCTCAAGTTCAATCGCCGATCTACTTCAACAGAACCGAGGTGAAAAGGGCGATTCATGCGCCTCTCAATGTCAACTGGGAAGAATGCTCCGAGATAGACGTTTTCGTCGGCAAGGGCGACGCCAGTCTGCCTCCTGCGTTCACGGTCCTCCCGAATGTGATAGAGAAGAGCAACCGAAGTGTGATCGTCCATGGATTGGCTGATTACATCCTTATTGCTGAAGGGTAATGCGCTTTTCCTTTTTACTCTGTTGTAAAGCCGGACTCATTTTTCCTTGGTTTATAGAACGAGAATCGTCATCCAGAAGTAGGTACTCTTGCGATTTTCAACGCTTAAGATGATTTACTAAGCATCTGCAATTACATAGCATGACATGGGGTGGAAAGCAAGGATTCCAAACCCCAATCGCTACCGACAGCTTCTTGGTTGACGGTGTCGGTGCATTGGGAACTTCACATACTGAACGTGGGTTGACCTATGTGGAGGTCGAGCTCAGTGGCCATATGTACGAGATTCTTTCAACCACTTTTCACTTTACGCTGCAGTTTCTCATTTTCGTGTGACTTCCTAGGGTGCCGCAATTTTCCCCAGTTGCTGCGTTCCAGCTTATGCAGTATTTGATGGGTTTCAGGGCGACTCCTTGACGAAATTATGTTCTGGATGATTTGTATAGTAATCCCTTTTCTTTTTTTTGACCAAGTACCTCTATTCCAGAAGGGAAGTAATTCCTGCCAAGGTTTTTTTGTCGTCGCGTAAGGCGTAAGGACAAACAAATACCAACGCGAATCATTTCCAATTTTGGATATTCATCAAACTCGTTCTGCGACTCTCGAGTCTTCGACCAATCTCCCGGCCTTTTTTTCGTCTGTTTTTATCTGCTGCTCTCGTGTCAGATTTGATCAGCGCCTCGTATGAGTACATTAGAACCCGAATTGGTAGGTCTTTCCGACCTTTATTCCCTCTTTTTCTTTCGTGAGGACCTCAGTGCTGATCCTGCCACGCATTCTCGAATAGCTCATGGAGGATTGTAAGCCAACGAAGGTTGAGGACTGCGATGGACGTGATTTAATCAAACTGGAGCGCGTCGATGATGTCCTGCCCAAAGGTGATGACGATTCTGAAAAGCTGTATCGAATGCTGGATGTTACTAAGGTAGGGGTTTCTCGAAAAACCATCACTTCTATTCTCATGAACTTCAATAAATGTAGGAGGAATTTGCTTCTGCTGGGGCTCAGTATCTTGCGTCGAATGGGATTAAACCAGAGTCTGAGGACAGGAAACCTCGCGAATTATCTACGGATGAACTGAAACGCGCTCGGAAAAGGCCCCGTTCAGTTCCAGTGGTTCTTGTGCCAACCTTGGCCGAAGTGAGGCGTCGTAAAGAATGGATTGAAGACGTAGAGGAAATAAAGGAGGACTACAAAAAGCTGAAAATGTTGAAAAACGTCTGTGAAATCGCCGTTTGGCCACTACTTCAGCCTGCTGACGGAAGGTAGTCCAGCCCGAAGTCAAGAAACGTTTGAACATGGAATTTCTTCCGGCTACTATTAGAAGGCGCCTGAAACCTCTCGGAATCGAATTCCGAACCATTACTTCAAGGTCGATCAAGCTACCCGAGAGGTGAAGGTCACAAGGATCTTCATGTCGCAAACCTACGGAGGAAATTCACAACGAACCTATCCACCTATCGGCGCTCATTTTTTGGCTAAACATGGGATGAACGACTTTATGTATATCAACAAGAAATACCAAATCGAAGCACCGGAGATTCCTGGCGCACCGGGTCTTTTCTTTTGCACCGGAGACACCCATGCCAGCGATGTGTCGGCACGCAGAGTCCTTGTCAGCATAAAGCAAGGTATCTGGCAATACTTGGGCCAGTATCAAATGGCTAGGTCATGCACCCCGAGCCCTTTCCTCACAACGGAAGAATGGGCTGCTCAACCTAAAATGGTGCGCCTAATTCCTTGTCAATGGCGACAATTGGCGATGTTATCATTCACTACTCACAGATGCGAGATACCTGGGCTAAGGTGCTAGCTTCGAAGGACTGGGGATCTGACATCTGTGCACGAATACGTGGCCGGAAAGAGTTTGGCCGCGAACCGACTAATGAGGAAGTCGATGGTCTGCTCAATAACGGACGTTACAAGTTGACTACTCCGCAGGAAGTAATGGCAGCTCTTGATGCTGGAATAGAGGTGCGAAGTCTGGTTGCAGCGTTCGTCAGTTCTCTCACAGCGATAATATAGCGACTAACTGTCTGGACTTTAAAATGCGTTGGCTATGATAATGATTTCCAACTTCAACTCAGCGAGAAGTTTCCAGTCTGGGAGCGGCAGCAGACAAAGAAGAAGGTTGTACGGAAGCCAGTACAGCAAGGTAACGGCGGTTCTCGTGGTAAAAAACGAAAGCGTGCAGATACCCCCGAGTCCGAAGACACTGATGGAGGTGAGGACGAAGTAGCCGATAAGGAGGACGACTAGATCGCCTTTCAATGCTCATCACTCGTTCATTTGTGTTCGTTTCGACAAATTACATGTACATACCCTTCAATGTGATTCCCATTCTCTTGCCGCTGTCGGGACATACTTGTTACAAGCTTACGAGGTATCGGATAGGGAAAATGTCTGAACGTAATTTCACATTGCGACATCCACAAATGCACATCTTTCCCACTTGAGGATCTCTCCATGATCGGTAACGCCCTGGATATAGAACCGAACTTTGCGATTTGGTTCTGCCTCGAATGGCAAATTTTCTGGGAGGACGTCGAAACCAAACCTCTGGCCATCCCAGCCAGAAGTTCCAATCCAGGTTGCTTGTTCGACAGCCCCAATGTTCCACTGGTCGATGAATGGTTGGGCGTAGATATTGAAATAAAGGAACGAAGGGAACCAAGCGATCGTGGGTTGTATGTTCCAAGCAGATAGTGGGTCCTCTGGAGATGCGACGCTCATCGTAGGGACGTGGGGGAAGGAGGCTGCGACTTCCCAGGACAGTGTCCCGCGAGGTCGCCCACCAGCACGTTCAACTGCAGTAGATTCTGGGGTATAATCGGCCCAAAGCACCATCGCATCCTCCTCAGTGAATGATCGAGGCAAGGATGCGGAGACGTTGAGTTGACCGACGAGAAGGGAGAATCCAAATGATTTCTTTGTCGGTTCTTCTGATTCCATTAATATGGCGATGACGAGTGCTATTTCAAATGTTTCTAGACGGGCGATTGTCGGGGGGTTGGGGCTCGAGCTTTCCAGGGTAAATTGGATATCTATTTTATTCCAGCCTCTCGAAAGTTCTGTGGTCGTCGTTGACGTAAGATGGAAAGTGTGGTGAGGGGAATCTGGAGATGACATAGACGATGGTTTCAGCGCCAGAGCAATTTCGGTATGGACGTCCTCGGGCAGATTTACATCCAATTTGTAAACGACGCTGGCATGGTAGTGCCCTTGAGGCGTAAGACTCAAAGATTGAATAGGGAGCCAAATCGTTCGGTACGCAGCCAGTTCGTCGTCGGATTCGGGACATGAGATAGAAATTCGGAGTGAATTTCCGCCATTCCAAGCGTCGTCCATACAGAAAGTTGAAAGAGCGGTCGGTATAACGTCTTCGCGGTGGTCGTCCCAGTAAAGCATCGGGCGAGGCCATAACATATCCCCGATACTCGTTTGCTTGTCGACATCCGTCCATCCCTTTTCACTCTGGTAAACCTTAACGCCTTCGACGAACCAACAGAGTCCGGTTCCCGGACAGAAAGTGGTATGGAACCGAATATGGGCGGGATCAGGTGGGGGCGAACGGGGAAAGAACGAAGTTATGGGCAAGAACGGGCCGTGCAAGCATTCCGGCTCGCCTTTCTTCCTGGGGGCCGGTGGAACCTCGACGGTGCCAGTCACCGGCCCTACCCACAATTTGCTCTCGTATTCCCACCACTTGTCCCACGTCCAGCCGGGCTTGTCCTGTTCGCTCTCCCATGTCCACGCTTGCCCGAAGAGGGCAGCGCTCAGTCCCAGTGAGTCAGGTGCGATGTGAGTGAGGGCTTTGTAACATCCGAATCCCCCTCCACCGTGCGATCCACGGCCCCACACGTCGACGCCCATATAGATATCCTGTATCTTTTTCGGCGCAATTTGGGATTGTGACCCCGGGGTATTTCCTATGAGGCTCTGATCCAGGCTGGTAAAATACTTTTTTGTGAGGGCGGGGTAATCGTTTCTCCACTGTGGAAACGGATTAATTGGCTTGCTTAGACGAAATCGGGAATTTATTTACAGTGTAGTTGGAAAATAGTCCGGTAGAAGAGAGGAAAAATGGCAAATTGTAGCCGTTCAGGCGATCTTGCCAGGCCAACTGACCAGTAATTACCACACTGTCATACCTGTTCGCCAATAAATCATCAGAGTATGGTCGAGTGGAAAAACCCTGGGCTTACCAGATAGTTTGACCATGGGGTCCTACTTTCTCGAGAATTTCAGAATGAAGGATAGTGATCCAGGCAGCCAGAGCTCGAGTCTGCTCGGCTCCCCCGGCAAGTGGACACTCTACATTGAGGAGATAGCCATCGAATCCCCGTTCTTTCGCCAGTTCAGCCAGAACTCTGGCATAATGAGGAGACAAGGGCAGCGTCACTGAAGAAGTTGCCTTCCCCACTTGGCCTGTGGTTGACCTGGGCATTTTGCCAATGATAAGGCGGAGACAATCTTCTCCGCCCAGGCGATCCCCTTCAAAAATTCTGAGACTCTTATTAGAAAGCATGCTGCTATCAGTTGAGCGTAAGAACCTACAATGTTCCCAGGATCTTGACTCCTTGTCGATGAGCAGCGGTAATCCATCCCGGAGGTGGTATGGTGACGCGATGGTGCGAAAAGCTACCTTATAAGCACTGGCTGGGAACGGCTCAAAGTTTAGCTCACTAGACGAATGTGTCGCAAGTGGACCAAAAGTTGAAGGTGTAGGAACGAGAAAAGAGGCTTTCGGTATATCCTCCCTAAAGAATTAGTCTTTTGGGGGCAAGGCATCACTTCGTTTGCGGCTACCTTGTAATCGTGACAGACCTGCAAAACGTTAGAATTTTCCAAAAAATCTGTAAACGAAGTAAAAACTCGCTAAAAGTTTCCCATTAGCTAAACCGTCAACTGCTGGCTTCTGGCTCCGTGGTGAGTATTTCAGGAGTCCATCGTAGTGCCTTCCAAGTCTTCCCGGTAACCAGGTGTCCAATTCTTTCAACGACTTAAAATATAGAGGTTGAGTCGGGGGAGGTTCCTTGTTTCCAGCGATTGGCATCTAAACGGCAGGCAATGGGTGATCATGGGAAATAACAGTTCTGTCCAGGAAAAGACTGCCGTTACGGTGGCTGTGCCGGGTCCGGATGCACCGCGCGGACCGTACAACCGTTTCTTCACCTCCCCAACACCTCCACAAACTTTCTTCAAGCCAACTTCAACCCTCCGAGTCCGCTCTAGGAAACTGGACAGAATTTAGTTCCCAGGTTTTCAGAGCCAAAGTGAGCACTAAAATCTAAACCTCAGTCAGTGAGTCAGTTCACTCTCAGTTTGAGAATTAAGTTGGAAGTCCTCGTACATCGTAGCATGTCAAAAAGAGCTGCTGATCCCAACCCTCCGAGTTTTCAGTCTCATCCATTTGCTAGACTGTTGAGGATAATTGCATAGGTAATATATCAGAAAATATCTAATAATGCACATGATTCTGAAATGCCATTTTCTGTATCGGTCCTCCAAGCTTCAACCTCAACGGCCAGCTCTCGTGACGCCAAAATTCTGGTGCGCGAGGAGTTTCCTGTAGTCGCATTTATGATAATGAATATCTGTACATCTACTTTGAAATTCCTGGGCATGGCACAAGCTTCAAGCCTAGCTCAAAAATATCCGCCTTTTGAATCAAAAAAGTACAGAAAACAGCTTCAGCATTCCCGCTGTATGTTTCGTGCTTGTCGCCCAAAAGTTGATTTCTCGCTTCTCACCGTTCCCTTTGAATTTCTAGGCTCTCGTGTCAGCCTGAAGGTCCCTATCGCTTTACATAGCTGTGTAATCGTACATTTAAAAACGAGTCAAACATCACGGCTCACCTAGTCCTTTTTGACCTTCATTATAAGACGATGATTTCTTCTCCCATTTTCTGAAGGAAACGCTGTAGTAAGAGATTGAATATTATTACACGTTGAACGTTGACAAAGAATATAAATTTAAAATCATTTTTGGTAATCGCGTGGGAGAAGACCAAACAACGCCAGGCGGCCAGCTTGAACTTCGACATCGAACGACCTTTCCTTTCTAACGACCATCTGCTCATATATTTCTTCTGGGGTTATTGGGATGTCGAGGATACCCCAATCATCATCTACGAGGCCGTCTCTCAAGCCACCGTCCACTCCAGGGAAATCTAGGATAGCGACTGCTACTAGCCCCGTTCGAATCCGAACAAAAAGCACTACAAGGTCGGCCACACCGACAAAGCCCAAGGTGTTGGAAAAGGAAATACCACCGCCGAGTCCATCAGCGCTGAGTATCAAGGAGGCTATTGCGCTGAAGAGGGCAGAGGCCAAGAAAGCACTCAGCAAATCAAGCGGTGGGGGTGGCCTCGACGGGTTGGAAGAATCATTGCCTGACGTGGCAAGCAAACAGCAGGAAGATGAGGATTTATTAGGACGGCTTTCAATTCGTGAGACGATTGAACAGGCGAGGAGCACAGGTGAGATTATTATTCGATTTATGTGTCGTGCTGAACTCAAGTAAAAGGTCTTTATGGAAAGGTTCTCTCAACCTTGCGACTCGAGACTTGCCATGTCTGCCAAGTGCTCTATTTGAAATTCATCTAGGTTTGACTCCGGACCCTCTTAAATCTGTTCCGAACGAGCCCATCTTGCCTCCTTCTGAACCCAAGCCTTCGAGGCGTGGTGCAAGCAAGCCATCTTGGTTCGAGGCTCAAGACCTTACAGTGCTGAAAGCCTGGAAAAACGAAATCCAGGAAGTTCAGCACGAGATTTCACTTTTCGGGTCCTTGAAGACGGTCGACGTAAGAATTTTTGAATTTCTATGTATTTCATTTATTAACGTACGATCTAGTTGCATAAAAACAAGTTGACGTCTCTTCCAACCACATTTGCGGACCTGACCGCGCTTACGGTTCTCGATCTTTCCTACAACGGCCTTACATCCGTTCCAGAAAAGTTATTCGCCCTTCCGGAACTGACTACTCTCAACCTCTCCCACAATTCTCTAACGGGCTTGCCTTTCAATGCCCCATTCGCCGGAAATACTGGTCGAGCCAAACCAAATCAACTTAGTGGCGGCAGCTTCTTCACGCCGGTTGTATCGCATGCTACAACGCCTCTCCCCCGCCTTGTCCATCTCGATGTCTCTTTTAACAAAATCATTTCGACTGCGATCGATAGCACCATTCCAGTATCCCTGATCAAATTTGACCTTTCTGGGAACCCGCTTGGGCTTTCGATCGAACTTTTACGCAACGCATCATCGTTGAAGAAATTGAAAGAAATCAAGTTCGAAAGAGCAGAGATCGGGGATGATTCATTCCCTCCAACCTTGTTTTCCAGTACGCCTTTCCCTGTGCTGCGACTTCTAGATCTTTCAGAGACACAAGCCAACCTGGACTCGGTGACGGAGGCCTTGAAGGAGATGAAGCAGGAACTCAACTTCGATTTCTCGACTGAAGATCCTCCGCAAGGCGTTGCACGAATTCTCGTCGGAAAACGTGTCGTCAAGGAACCTTGGGAACTCGAGCTGGAAAGGCGGGAAAAGGCCAGGCTCGCTGCCACTGCGTCGTTTGTTGATGACTGGACAACCGTCGTACCGGAACCTCGAGCGGCGAGTCGCACCTCGAATGTATCTCCAACACCTGTACAGGCCAAGGTCGTTGAGAAACCCAAAGTGGTGGTCAAAGAAGCATGGGAGATCGAAGCAGAACAAGGTTTGTTAACCGAGGGCGGACGACGACGTGCGAGGGCCGCCGCTGCGGTCGCTCAGGCTCAGCCTGCGTCGGGTCCGTCACCACCGCCGTCGTCGCCGAGTCCTGTTACCACCCAGGGTTTGAGCAATCCTCAGTATTTTACTCAGAATACACAGACTCTTCGATTGCCAGCTTCCGCTCCCCCCACGAAGTCGGTTGGGCATGCTCGTGCATTTTCCATGGCTGCTCCTTCTGCCTCCAGTCTGACATCTTATCGATCGGGTGATCTTTCTATCCCAACGCCTACGCTACCACTATCGACCATCGCCGCGCAACCGTTTGCCAGCACATTGCGTGTTCTAATCCTCGCAAATCGTCGTATGGATCGAACTTTCGTTCTACCAGCCGGCTCTTTCAGTATTAGTGGTTTCCTCCCTTGTCTCGAAGAACTGGATCTGGAAGGTTGTAACCTCAGCGATCTCGTGCCGGTTTCGAGCGCAGATTCCGACAACACGACTCGCACCAGCGAACCCATCATTACTACTCTCGCTAAACTCTTTCCGAGTCTGCAAACGCTCAACCTGTCGTACAACGCCCTTTCCAATTCCTCACTTACTCCGGAGGCGCTCAGCATGATTATACTGAGGTCTCCGCATCGGAAAGGGTTGCGTCATTTACGCCTAAGGGGAAACCGGATCTCGGAGCTCGATGGCTTCCTGGGATTGGCGGAGGCATTTAAAGGGAATCGGGATGTCGTTGATTGGAAGTTGGAAGAATTGGACGTGAGGGATAACGAGATTGGGAAGCTGCCTCCGGAACTGGGCCTTCTTCCGTTGGATGTGTTTTTGGTGGATGGGAATATGTAAGCGGAATTTCTTGTTCAAAGAAAACTCAACTAACACTAGCTTCTTAATGCCAGTTTCCGCGTTCCGCAGAGACGCGTTTGGGAAAGAGAGGGCACGAAGGGGTTGTTGAGCTGGTTACGTGGTCGCATCGAGTGAAATCATCACGATATGGCCGTTACGTTGCATTATTGTCATTTCCCACTAATTCGCACTCATCTATACCTTTACAAATGCACCTACTAGCAGTATTGATAAAAATGCCCCAAGTCCCTTTATTTGGTTTTCCTTCCATCCCGAAGCCATCACGTGACGTATCGCTCACACAGTGTCATTGTTGAACGTGTTCTCTCCCACAGCGCCAAAACTGGCGTCTTTCCTTCATCAGCTCGATCAAATTCCGGCCGTCAAGGAAGGACAGCCGCAGTGCAGTGGATATTTTAACTGACTCGGAGGGTTTAAAAGGCCTGCACGGCGCGTCATGAACTTTCCTTCTTCCTTCTCGACGCAAACGACTTCTTTCCCTCCAGATTATACGCTTTTTTACGTCTCCCTCGTATCTTGAGGTCATGCAGTCTGGTGATAACATTCCATTTCCCTCAACAGGGGATACATCGGAGGACAGAGTTATGGACGAGCGCGCGTCGTTGAATCCAAGTCCAGGTATGTTATGGTTTGACCCTCTGCGAGAGTACTCCTACCTCGAGTCTACCAGTCTTCTTGGTGTATATCTTATTGACTACAACCGTTTCAGAACCCCTGGTCCTTATTTCTCCATCCTCCGTTGAGAGTGGTGCGTGTAAAGCAATTCTCTCAATCCTAAGATGCTCAATACTCATACTTCATTAGGGTCCAACGCTACAACCTCATCGAAATCAACATCCTCCGACAAGCTTTCTGCGCTTCCTCCCTTGAACATTCCCACACCCACAAGCACTGGTCGTAGACCTCGATCAGCCTCGCTCAACATGAAACGTGGATACCATCACAGCCTCAGCGCTTCAAGTTCCCCGATTCGGTCTACGGAAAACGACGGTGTGGGGCATAAGATACCCAGTGCGAATTTTCACTTGGGAGACCCCAGACACGCTACTAGCCTGGAAAACGGTTCGAGCGGAAAGGTGACGCCACAGCAAAGGGTCTCGTTCGAGAGTGACCGACATTCTCTGCCCACCGTGAGGCAAGGTAAGGAGGATATTATTGGTTGACCTTTCAAGTTTCTGAGCTGATATTTACGGATAGCCATTTCTCAGATGTTGAGGGGTGGCGAGCCACTTACGTCTTCACCGCCGATGCGTTCATCTCCTTTTCCGGAACCTCGCGAAGGCGAACAGTCGAGCAACAGCAATAACCAACAACATTTCAACTCCCCTTCTCCTTCCCAATCCCGCTCCAGGGCAACATCTCCTTTGAGAATGCTGCGAGATTTGTCCACTAGACTTCACCTTGGTCGGACTGCCCCAGAGGAACGCTTCGTTCCTGTCGATCCATTTCGTTCAAAGATACGGCTGCCATTCTGTGGTTTACGTTCGCATAAACAGCACGATCTAGAGAATGGAGGGGATTTGGATTCGAGTGGGGCTTATGACTGCGAGGACCTCCTCCCAGTCAACGCGATTAAATCCTGGGGCAAAGACACGCGAATTTTCTTCCTGGATACGTTACCTCGAGAGCTGTACCTCAATTTCTTGCTTCGACTGCCGGCGATGTATTTCTCTCGTGTCGCTCGTATTTTCGAGGACGCGGATGTCAGTCGGCCGGATATTCAGCGGATGATAAATAATGCGGGTGGGGCTGGAGGAGCGATGCCAACAGCACCCCACGCCGTCGACCAGAATGCATCTCCACTCTTGCAGGATTCAATAAGGGGAAGGTTGCAGCCCGGGATGGTGCCGGCTGCGGGAGCTTCCGCTGCAGCTGGGGCCATCTCGATGATGCATATGCCATTGCCATTTCCGGATGAATGGTCACCGCCTCTTGTCTCTCCTGCTCTAGTTCGATTCAAGCATTCGTGGGAGGATTTTATAGATTCTTTACTTAGAGAGTGGAAGACGTTGAACGTCGTTTCAGCTTTGCTTGCTTCGTACGTGTTTTTTTTTACCTTTGTGCTTCTTTCCTCCTATGATGTAGTTTCGGCTCAACGTTTTCTTTAGCGCTATTTTGACAATATTTCAGATACCGGAGGCTGCCGATGACCCAATTACGCGGACATTTGCGGTGCTTTCGTTGATTTGCGCTTTGATGAGTTTGTCGTATGGATGTATATATATTGTTAGGTTTGGTACGATGAGGAGCATGTTTCATGCCTCTCGTTGGGCGGAGGTTAGTAATGATTTGTGTCAATCGGAACGGCCAACACTGATTCTATCTCTTTTAGGATGCAAGGGAAACGAAGACCTCTATCTGGTGGAACGTTTGGGTTCTACTTGCGACGCCTGCTATTTGGATGGCATGGTTCGTTAACATGTCCCTTCCATGGCGATTTCTAAAACCTATGGTTTTTTTCGTCAGGTCTATGTTATTATTTATTTCGGCCATTCTCTCGTTTGTCTGGCGTACAGGATCGGTGCTCGACCCACCCGACAGGGATCCACTGAGTGCCCGCACCGCGCTTGGCCCGCGGATTCTGATAACTGGTGTATTTATGCTGGGCTTGGTGTATCTCGGCATGATCATTCGCACTCTCAGGAAATATGGATCGTACCAGACTTCCTCTCGTGCTTTGCCTGCAATGGGTGCCGGGAGGGGAACGACGAATGAATTTGGCAAGGACATAAATAACCCTGAGGTAACTAGCGTGAAGAGACCGCGTGCGAGGGATATAGATGCTGCTATGGAACGAAGAGGCAGGGAGAGGAAAAGGAGTGTTTCTTCTCATGTTAGGCGGAGAGAAGAGGCGGCGGGGCGAGGAGGGTCGGTGGATAGCGGGTTTGAGGATTTGAAGCTGCCGAATCTGGCATCGAGGAGCTTGGGAGTTGGATCTCGTGCGACCACACCCTATGGAGAGCTAGGGATGGATATAGAGATGGATTCGAAGGTACCTGGGGATGTGAGCGTTAAGAAAGTTCCTATTTTTACGAGATGATTCTGGACGTTTTTTTTCAACGAAGTAACGCAAAATAGAAGGTTTTCAATGAGTGAGATGGTTTATAAACTTTATTCATCATGTCGGTTACTTAGCGCTTAGCCTCCATGGTAGGATATTTACCATTTATGTTTTGAACTTCTCTTACAACGTCATAGTCTCTCGTGACTCTCTCGTCCATCAGCTAGAAGGATTTCCAGTAGGAGGAAGGACATACACGTCTTATCTCAAACTCATTCATCAATAATAAAATACCCCTCCGCGAACTTTCTTTCTTCAAGCTCAAAAACGCTGACTACGATTCTCGCCTCTGAACCATAGGTTTTTCTTACACCGTCCGCATATATAGAGGGTGAGACCGGCAACTAGAACACGTTTTTGGGACGACTCGGAAGAGCGTGAATCCGAATATCGATACGTGTATCGTTTACGTTTAGGCCAGGCGCTAGAACGAAAAGCTTCTGCCATTCCTCTCCTGGACACAGTCCCAGCACGCTTATCGTTACGGTTTGCGAGTAGCCACGGCAATCCAAGGTGAGTTTATTACTGGTATTGTATAACTATTTCTCTTTGATTCACCGCCCTAATTAAACCATCCTCTCCCCTCTAGTCCGATGCGGGCTCCGGGTTGCATGCATCATCACTACCCGACGTATTCTCCTGACAGCCATATTTGCAGTACTCCTGGTATTCGACGATGTTGTTGCCACCCAAACACCTGAAGAGCATGTTGCCGCGATCTTTTTCCACGGTGATGCCTCTGTCCCATAGGTTCTGCCAAACGTTGTACTTCATATTGCCTAAGAAACAAGAATAGATCGAGCAGTCAGGCTTCAGAGTACGAGCGAAATTTTTAAAAATGGTCGTACTGGTATCCAACAACACCTTGCCGCAGTATTCACGCCCATTTGTGCAGTCCCAAGCGTACGTCGCGGAGAGGGAGG
Source organism: Hebeloma cylindrosporum (assembly GCA_000827355.1). Lineage (NCBI taxonomy): Eukaryota > Fungi > Basidiomycota > Agaricomycetes > Agaricales > Hymenogastraceae > Hebeloma > Hebeloma cylindrosporum. Next base: position 405,691 of record KN831777.1, on the reverse strand, counting down.
TTGCGAGAACGATGAGAGAAGATGCGACGAATTTCATTCTTTGTCGGTTGAGAAAGCGCACAGGGACTCAGAGGCGTTCAGTGGGGATATGTTAGACTTTCATCGTCGCAAAGACTTTATATGCATATGGCATCCCTGACCATTTCCTTGTGTCATTAGACCGGAGCCTGAAAGCCTTTCTCGGTTCCCGCCAAATTAAATCTTCCAGACAAGAAACCCTGCGCTAAGTAAAATATCCGCAGCGCGTCAGAGCGGCCTCTAGGATTCTTGTTTGTGTGAGTGTCCGAGTCCCATCGACGGTCATCTCAGATGAACAGGTTGCGCGCTTCAAGTTGAGTCCCCCACCCCTCCCCGGGCCGTGGATTCGAGATGAAAAACATTCCAATTTGCTGCATACTGTTCGGGCGCATACAACTTATGTTCCGAATAGCCTTGTGATCTCATAAAATGGCCCACCACAAAAGTGCCGAGCCAGGAGTTACTTACCGGAGATGGTTCTAACGCGTTTCCGTCCAATTTCCAACCAATTTCCGACATAACGCTGTCGCATCGTTCTTCGTCCAACCCACTGAATTGCTGACCCCTGCAACGATTTGAAATTAAAAACATTTCAATTTCCAGCCAATGTACAATATGTAGTCCAGGGCGTACCAGCTTCCGAATTGCCACCTCCTCGCGCTTCCTTGTTCGTTTTTCCTTTTTTTTGAATCCAAGTGTATTGTCCATCAGGGCTGGCCCCATGTCAGACGTTACTTACATGTTGTCCATGCTACCCCCGGGTCCCTAGCCCCAAATTTCGCCTCAACCCCTCCGGCCGCCCTCAGCTTCCATGTAGGGGCTCGACTCTCGAGTGATCGTTCCCCACGTGGACCCACCACGGAAAACGTTGTTTCTCTTTTAGCTTACCCCTTGTGATTTAATGGAGTGGCGGTGGGCGTACTTACCACCGCAGCACCAGCTTGGCACCAGCGGAGAGGAGGCACTTTGCAGGATATATAATATATCCCTCGGTTTGGGTTCGGTTCCCGCAAAACTGGGGATCAAATGCAGGTTGCAAGTTTACCGGAAACCGATATGTGCTCTTTACTAAAAAGCTAAAAAAGTTGTAGTAAGTACCTCCCCCAGTATTGAGGTGGACGGTGAAATCCGCCAGGTCGGGTAACCCGTTCACGTCCATTTTTTCCGTTTCAGAAGACGGTGTAGACTGAACAATGATCGTCGTTTATGACCTCAGTTTTCGGAGCCGGATTTCATCAAAAATTTCATAGTGACAAATCGACAAGGGATCATCAAGAAGGGAAATGATTCTAACAGGCTATACCGAGTTAAGTTAGTCCGTAATTTTCTCGCTGTGAGGCAAGCTGTCATTTGACTGCGCAGGGAAGCGCCCTTCGAACCTGCTCTCAACCGGTTACTTAAGTCGAAGCAAATATACGGTTTATATATATAAGAGGGCGTCGGGACTTCGAACTCATTCCAAAAATCCAGCCGAAATGCAATTGACGCACTCCCTTCTTCTGTTGGTCGCCGCAACCGTCACCAGCACCTTCGCACGCGATTGCAAGCCAGGATACAACTATTGCGGTCACAACTTGTTAGGCATCGGTTGAGTTGCCTTATTTCCTCTATCAAAAACTCCACTAACTCGATCGACGTCGCTGCTCCAGGCAAATACCTCGATCAAATGGCGCAAGAGGCAGCCGACAACAACCGCGACAGCGGAAACGCTATGGTTCAATACCTCTACAAATGCGTCGATGAAGGAGACCGAGCGGGTCCCGGTGTTATCGAATTTATCGAGGATTGTTCGCACGGGGATGGGTGGCATTGTTCTGATAATGGAAGTGGGAGCAATGATTCGTGCGAGCCAGGCAGTTGAACAGATTGTTTGGGTGTCGTACCAGTGCTATAGTCTACGGGAGTCGCAACATTGGGTCGTTTGTTTTCCAAGTTTAACAACGTAAATTTTGCTTGAATCGTTTGGCACATCGTTCAAGACTGGGTTTCAATTCCGTGGCCGCATTTTCCCATTCGTTCCCTACGCCTTGGCTACGTCCATCAGGTACCGACGGTGTTATGTAACCGACGGTGTTATGTAACCGACGGTGTTATGTAAAGGGAGCAAAAGTGGAACAAATTTCCTAAAACGGATGGCATCCATCATCGTGGCAACGATGAGTACAAACTTCTCGTGTCTCGGGAAATGAAGCAGAAATCTTTGACGCAACTGGAGCATTCGACACAACGCGCGAGGTATGCATGATCACATCTACTTACTATCAGACCCGGTATCTTCTCACCTGCAAAAAATACTGTAATAGAAGTTGTCCATTCCCATGCGCACCTGATCCACAAGTCTAGCGAGCAGCTGTAGTGTCATACATTTGGCTCGCCAATTCGTCGAGCCATCCACATATTACCAGCGAAATCGAGACGGAGCGATGGAATTATGGTAGGCTCATGTGCTACCTCACTAGGCCTCATTGCGTGCCACTCGATGGACTTTCCATGGGCGTCATCTACATCGAGAGCTGGCGTTGTTTGGCGATGGTGTGATCAACGGATGGTCGAACTTCGCCTTAGTTCTGTGAAAAAATCATTATTAGTTACTTATCATCTAGAATGAATTCCAGATATCTTACTTACCGTTCTCCAATTCTTGCAGCTGGCGCAGCCGTACAGGGCGTTCCCCACCTCTGACAACACCCGCAACTGCTAGCTTCATATGTGACAAACATGACGTCGAGAGTGGGCTTGTGAAAAGGGTTCGAATCGCATCGAAGGCGGGCTAGAAAAAAAGAGTCTAGCAAGAAGGCTGAACTCTGCCGGCATGACTGACGTGAGCAGGTGGGAAAGAGCATCGAGAGAGCAAATGAGGGCAGTGGTGGGTACTATTTCTCCGTCTTCTGCTAAGATGTCCGTTTCATGAAGATCCATGTACAGTCGAGGCAGCGGTGGGATCGCGCTGGCTCGTGAATGCAGGAATAAGGTATGACTGGGGACGCGGGCAAGGTGAGGACCGCGGTGGGGATCTCGCTGCCTCATAGCCTCATCTGCAACTCATCAAATCGATTCAGATGCAGCATTTTCCATCGTGATCAGCCGGATCAAGGCGGGTGATGGCGGGGTCTTCCAGCGCAATGCCATTCAGATATGGCGACTAGGCGGTGAATCTACCTACTGTTATCCTAGTGCACCCGCAGACAGTTCTTCCAATCGGGCAGTAGGGAGAGCGCTAGCAGTTTCGAGAGTTCAAGAATTTCCGCTTTGGGAATCAACATGGTCGCATGCCGTCGGAGCTCCAATGCACTTAGAAAAAAATCGATGAGGACTTGGACCGAACCAGAATCCCTTCATGCGGTGCACACCCAAAGACTTCTGCACTGATGATTTAACGGAGTGACTTAATCCTCACTGGGACTAACGGAGGCACAAAGTCAGTGGTGCCCAATTCAGCCGATCAACGGTTGAATATAATTGTTTTGTTTTTCGTATTTTATTGCAAGTTTTTCAAACTGGTGAATTCCATTCGTATTGTGGATGAAATGAACTCACCCGGTACGACCTGAGGAAATTCACCTTGCATCATTTCACCCGCTATTCATCCGAACAATGGGTAACTTCACCGGATATCTTGGGTTTATTCATCCGATGTCGGGTCCACAGTGGAAGTGCGATTCTTCGACAGCTCCCTTGTTACCCTTTTCCCTTTTATTGCCCTCCGATCCCCTCCCAATCCCCTTCCAATCCCACCATCGACCTTCGAAGCGGGCCTTTGACATTGTTCAGCTTATAATAAACTGAGCACATGTACTAGTATTTTGGCTCGATTTATTCGCACCAATATAAAATCTAAGCGACGGTGCTATACAAAAGGTAGATACAGTGCAAGCTTTAAAGCGTTATATTTTCTGAAGTCCAGCACTGTCCCAACCCGGTCCCAAAAATTTCCATGGCGTTGTTCTGTGTCAGGTCATCGATTTCACCCTTGTTCATATCGTTAATGCGGCATTCAGTTATGTATAATCCGATTGACATTGTAGCAGTAAACGCTATCTAAAGATATCCCTCTATGTAGGGCACGTATCCTTCTCATCAGGGTCGATACTGAAAATGAATTGAGCCTTCGCGGTAAATTTCCCTTCTCCGCCCTGGAATTGCTCAACGTCAGTCAATAAATCCAGGCTATGCATGAAAAAAGACTTGCCTGGGGACAGGTTTCGGAGACCTTATTGAGGACCTTTCCGCAGTTCACCTTGGAAGGCGTTCCAACCACGTCACGCGTGTTATACGCTGTTAGTTCGCCTAGGCAAAGAAAGGACGTCAATATATTTCTCGGTAACACCGCAGGAATATGTTAAGGGATGCGAGACATACATGTGAACCCAGAAGCGCTGTAGCAGCGATAAACGTCATTGTAGCCCTCGACCTGCCCTCGGAAAGTCCAAATGAGTGATAGACAGAGGAGCCAACAGCAACGGACTTACCTTCGCACTGGCGACATCGGCGCAGAATTTCGGGATAAACTGAGTACAATCTCCGGTGGTCCCGACATCGTTGCATTGGATGTCTGTCTGCGCCAGCGTCGACACGACGGCGAGCGAGACAAGGACGGAGGCAAAAACCTGTCAATGGGTAATGAGTAACCCTGTAGGAAGTAGAATATCAGGAATCCTCACAGTGCGAACGTTGAATACCATCGTGAATTTGAAGAAGGGTGATGTCGATGTCGAGGTTTGTGCTCGTAAACCCTTTTTATCATGGTGAATTTAGGGCCTTAAGTTCCGGCTAAATTGGCGACGAAAGAACAGTTCGGCTCACTGTTGGTGCTCTGAAAAGTTGTTCCGGAATCCGATGTTCGTCTGCTCATCAGCCACCTCAAACCATACCAATTTGGGTTGGACCGGCAGCCACCAAAAAAATTCGGTGATCTCTCGAAACCATCCCTGGAGAACCATTGGTCGGGCCTGCATGGGTCTACGGGTCACTGCAACACTAAAACACTTGAGGCTGCCTTGAGGCGCCGAGACAGGAGAAATACATACGTACCACGACAACCTCAAGTGCGCTTATCCAGAATCGTCCATACAACCTCACGAATCACCTGGAGCCTTTGCGAATTCGACCTGCGACGATCCGGGGCGTTCTCGAGAACCAGCAAGTATATACCCTGCCAATTCGAAAAGGTTCCGCGCTTCTCTCATTTCCACAATTCGCTTGACAGTACCGAATAATGTCAAAATTAAAACAACAGCATATCTATTTCTTAGCATTGAGGATGTCGTCCCTTTGGCAAGCCGAGGTAGCTGCCATCCTCCATGATTCATGATCTTCGATATGTAGTCTGGCCTCCTCGTTTGGATGCCGGTTGTTATTAACCGTTGTTGACGCTGACGCCGTCCCTTCGACTTGGAATCCATGTGCTCATCATCCTTTACATAAAACAATCTGGGACGGCAGCGTTAGAAACTTTACTAACTGCGTAAGAATCAAATTCCAAAGAATCCGAGAAGGTCATGCAAAACGTACCAGACAGGTATAACGCAGTTTATAAAGAGGAAGGAAGGCGAAGAAAACTTGAATATCATGACATTGAAGGAAGACATAAGACAACTTGCGGGATCAACGTTCGAGCGACGTCTTGAAGTTCGTCGTTGACAACAAAGGGCAATGTGTCATCAGCAAACCGTGGAAAATATTAGATAGCGTTGTATCAGTGACAACGTGTGACACATATTGTGGTCGATCGTTGGCGGTTGTGATGGGTTATAATCAGTTTCGAGTCGTTCGCAATATCTTTTGATTTCCTAATGTCATCAGGATATTTTATTGAGAGTGCAATAGAATTATGAGATTTTATTGACGGTATAGCCTCATAAAATCCCAGTGCAATCTCATGGAAGTCTCGCAATTTCCATCACATTTTGTTTGTCAAGTTCACCAAGTTGTGAGTGGGTCCGGAAATTATGTGGCTAGGGTACCCATATGTCAGAGCGACATCCTATCATATCAACCTTACCATTTGAATACTAAATTGTTCGATGATTTCCATTCAAGCACCAGTGAACATTGAGGTTAAAAATAGAATTAATTCTACAGAGAAGCATAGCCACCGTCATCATCGGAACCCGCAGCCTCTTCCTCGTTTGCCACATCATCATCGTCGTCCCATGTATTCAAATCCTCGTCCTCCTCAAGGTCCTCCTGCTCAGCTTCAGGCACTTCCTCATCCACCTCGTGAGGATCAAGCTCAGGTCTCATAAGGACATCCACCTCTGCGAGGCTAGACTCCATCTCGTTCAAGGGACCTTCTTCGTCTTCATCAATGTCCATGTCTGTGTCAGAGAGTGAGTCCGCAGTTGGTAAAGTGTTTTTGACGTGCCCAACACCTCCTCCAAAGTGTCGCATCACCAAATCGCGGTCAGCAAACCTGAAAAAAAACCTGTGAGTCCTTAAACATCGAAGAATTCACAACAAATTCGTACACATTGACGTAAAAGGTTTCCCAGTCGTCAACCACACTTCCTTCCAGTACTCGAGCATCACTTTGTGTCACTGGCAACAACTCGGATGTACGACCACCATGGAACGCGGGGACTAGGTGACATCCGCGGATAACATGCTTCGGATCGAGAAATCCAAACGCGTAGTCATCAGACGATTCCACAAACCCGACTTTCGGCAGGCGCGCTTCACGAAAGCCATATCTGTACCCGGGTTCCTCTCCGAACCATCTTACCCAAAGAAAATCCATCCGTCGTACGTCTCCACCATTTTTCACAGCTGGGTGGCTCGTCCAGACGTTTGTATGGTACACACCAAGCACTCGGGCATACCAGTAAGGACTGGCATTTACACCAGTCTCAGGAGAGCGGACCATGATATCGGGATGTGAGGTTGAATTGACGGTGTCGTATTTGCGCTGAAGGTCGTACGTTGTATAATGGAGCTGACATGTTTTGACTGTGTAGATTTTGTTTCCGAGGATGCGTACACTATTCCTGTCTGTGTCGGAGAATTCGTCGTGGGCATCACCATCGAAGGATCGGTCAATGAGCCGCCCGAGGAGGTGGTCTTGGAGCTTTGGAAGGAATTTCTAGTATGTCAAGTCAGCTCTTGTTCACGACAATCTGATAATTCACACCTTGTACGCAGGGTCCTGGGCTTTTTTTCGAACAAGGGCGAACACATCAAAATTCTGGTTCTTTGAGCCAGACATATGATATCGAAGTTCGGGATCACCTTCGTCTTCAGGCGTTGTTATACCTTTCTCTTTGGTTGGCGTCGAGCGGAGAGTAAAGCCAAGTTTGTGTTCTCGGAGAAGGCGGCGCTGGTACGCTTTTTGTGCATTCTCAAGCCGGCGCCATCTCTTAGCGATTTGACCGACAGCTTTCCGTTTATTGGTCTGCCCATAAAGGCGTTTGACGACTCGGTGGGCCAACTCTCCCTACAATTTATTCATTAGATTTTTGGAAAATGGAATAGTTAGGGAGCTTACCAATTGTGTCGAATACCCATCCGTTCCGCCAAAGAGGCGAATCGTCCGAACGTAATCACCCAACGCATGCCACTTATAGATGAAGAGATTCAACACCTTCAGCTTACGCGCACCACTTCCATATTCGGGCTGCTTTCCTTTAGCATTAGTCTGCTGTCGACGCTTGCGGGCCTCAGTCTCTCGAGGCAGTTCACGGGTTTCAAAATGATAGCAGGTTTCGTCACGGAATTGCCGCATCCGTTGCCCGAGCTCCCGGGTGAGCGCCTCGAGATATGAGAGGGTTGACTCGGTGTGTAAGCGAAGCTTCGCAAATGAATGCCATTCAGCCATCCGATGCAAGAGTTTCATTAGATGAGTATTATGAGGTTCGGCCAACAGTCCCTCGAATACGGGCACTGCGCACTATTGCCGGGATTGTTGAGAAATCTCGAATGGTTTAAAAGACGATCCCTCACCTGAAGTAAGTCTTCAAAATCCCGAGCGGCCAGCTTTTTCATTTCTGAAGCATTATTTGAAAAGCGGCGAATTGTGCTGGAGCCGAACGTTGAGATCTGGCGGTATCTAGAACAAATATAAAAGTGAGCAGGCAAATTAGAATCTGGAAAAAAAGGGCTACCGTTCGTTTAGGGTTTCAACCAAGCTACCGTCTGGTTGAGCTGCGTACAAAATGCGAATCAAATGGGTGAAGAACGACTTCCATACGCCAAGTTCAAACTCATGCATAAAATCAACCACAAGCATCCGTGACAGATCAAAGTCGTCACCCAGTCTATCGATGAAAGCATTCTGTCGGATGATCAATTTTGTATGCTAAATAATAAGGGCAAGGACTCACCACCGTAGGAACTGATGATGTTGGCTTCAAGATTCTGTCAATAACAGAGCCTCCAATCGAACGCGCATGTTTGTATATTGCATCTCGGGCACTCGCAACGAAACCGGAGAGAAATTTTCGAACATTCTTCAGTCGGAATGCCATGTCGGGCTTCAAGCCCATGCGGTCAAAATGGGCCTTTGGCATGAAGCAACGCGGACATGAGCAAAGCCCTTTATCGCGAATTGTGGCAAGCAGAACCCTACTAATATTCAGTATAGAATAAATATGATAACTCAGGAGCTTACTTCTCAGGATAATCTGCCGAATAAGTGAAAATTCGCGGATATACACGGCGTTCCACCCCATCTGCGCATTTAATAACCATCCCATACTTGTACGCATGCACAAAGTCGTCGTCGAGAAGGAATTTCCAGACGGCATGCATCAGCTCTCGTCGGCAGTGAGTGATGATACTCTTCTTCTGCGTCTTCCAGCTGGCATGGATGTCCTTCATGATGTCGTCGATGAAATCCGGCAACGATGGAATATATGCCACGTGTTGACATGCGCCCGAGTTTGGTTGTCCTCTGATATACTTCGAAAGATTTCCGAACAGCATATACACCGGCCATAGTTTAGCGGTTCCAAAGTTCGCAAGATGTGTTGAGTCTGACCAGAACATAATTGCTGCGATCACTTTTTCACGTTTGCAAGTCGGATCGTCAGTGGGAGCGCTGCGCTGGACTTTGTCGTGTTCGTCGATGAAGGCATCCGAATCATACATCTCGGAAAAAATGCGCTCGGATTCCCCAGTGATTGGAGACTTGTGGAACAGCTTGAAAGGCGAGTAATGGAAATGAAGGGCAATAGGGGAAGTAAACGCTGCATGAACACAGGCCGTGAGTTTCCGGAAGTAAAGGCCTGGGACTGAAAAAATGTGAGGAGGTGCATTTTTCACGCCAGTGGGAACTTCAATGTTAACGCTTGCCTCCTGAAAGGAGTCGGGCAGGGGTGATTCCTTTCTGGTATCCAAAGCATCAATGCGGCGATTTTCTCGACCAGCGTCAAAGGTTTTCAAGTCCGCGGGCTTGAAATCGGGATGGCGAATGTAATCGTGGATAAGGCGATTGATCTCGGCATTGGATTTCGTTGAGGCACCCGTATTGGCCCATTCCATGATGAGTTCAGTGGTCTTGTTAGCGTGGATGGAGGGTTCCAGCTCATCTGAGCTGCTGTCTTCCGAATCAGACTCGACTGTCAAATGATTTGCGCGCCTCAGGTCCTCGGCGGGTACGGATGCTTCAGGATCATAGGAGGGTCGATAAAGGTACTGGCGCCATATCTCGAATGCATTTGCAGCAGTCTCGAACCTATCTCGCATGTATAATCGAACACGCGGTAGGATACGTGGCTCCGGCTGCTCCGAGTCCCCAGGTAAAGTGGGCACCGGCTCAGGTAGAACATCCACGTAGCGCCGAGGCATTTGGTAGTTTCGCCGTGGCCGGCCACTTTGCGTAAGAGGAGGTGGCGGGGGTGGTGGCGGTGGTGGTGGTGGTGGGGAAAGTGGTGGGGGAAGCGGTATTGAGTGTTCCGAGTCAAAGTCGAAACTGAGTAGCGTGGGTACCTCTCCATAGTTATGATCTCCTGGAAGTTCGGAGTCAAGTTGTGGATGAAATGGTATATTGGTGCTGCTTGTACTCGCAATAGGCTCCTGTTAATTTGAAGTAAGCCTCTGGATGAGTCGGACATGATAAATTAATTGGGATAACGTACATTATTCATGACGGCAGCAGCACCACTTTCATGGAATCGGAGCTTGCGAGCCTTCAGGGTGGATATCTGCTTCAACTTGTGAGAACCAAGGGTTTTCCGGGCATTGAAGATATCTTGAGTTTGGCGAGCGTAGACTGGACATTTATTTTGGTGCAGCGATAGGCCCCGTGGTGAATCCGTGGAGAAATTGGTGGGACAATTCTTGCAGGAAAACATAGCATATGCAGCAAAGAGAATTAAGGCAACAACAAAGGCTTGACGTTGAAATGGAGAATAGAACATTGCACTGCGATGCGCGATGTCGCGCGAGGCATTCAAGAGGCAAAAAAAATCGCGTTGATTCGGAGCCAAGGAGAGAGCCCCCTATCATCTATATAACATATGATTACATGGATACGAGCATACAGGATCTGGAATTTCAAATTAGTTGTGCCGTCTATAAAATGGACGGCAAGGCGCACCTTTTCGATCACATCCGCTCTTCCCTTAACCACCATGCCAACCCCTTCCTCTGACTATCGCAGCTCCTCTCCTGGACCGTTGAGCTCCTCTGCATCAGTTAACAGCTCTCGTGGTGATACCGACGCAGAGCAACAGTGCTTTAAAAGACTTTACCTAACTCTAAAGGCACAGGTTGACGCGGGTGATGAATCTGTCGTAGGGAAAAAGCGAAAATCATGGTAAGAATTCAATATCCTTTTCACAACACAGAGACGTACTCACCTGAGCTTGAAACTATCAGTGCTGGCGCTGCGACTACCACAAAACTTGGTAGAGGGATACCAAAGGTGGTCTCATTGTTCAGCAACATCAGGTCGATCATCCAAGAGGCAGACCGCCATGATCTAAGGGCTCTTGGGCTCGCCCAGGAGTTGGATCTTGAAGAGTTTGTCGACCTTAGTGCAGAGGCAAAGGGCGATATCTTGAAAGGGTTTGAAGATTTGTTTGTTGATTTTGCTTGGCTAATCACGTGAATCCAAACACAGCCAAGCTCGTGCTTACGCGTCTCGAGAAATACTTTTCCGCCTCATCCCCAACTTCGAACACAAGATCCAGGAAGAAACGCCCGAGAAACTGGTGGACTACTTCAAACAGGTACTTATCTGCCAACTATTGTATCTGGTTCTTGCTTCTAGGATTGTTCTTTAGTTGGAGAAGGGGGCCAGTGATGCCAGAGGGGATGATATCTATGCCATTCGCAGTCAACTCGCAACTTGGCTCAACAGACTAGACCCACCGCCAACACCACTTCTTGACCCCGAGGATCGCACTAATCGAGGTATCCAACATGATCTATGTGGGCTCCTTCTTTGCCCGATTGAGTTTGATTGGAAGGATGAAAGGTATGTTCCTCGCCACCCCTCAAACATTCACCCTGATAGCGATGTGCAGTGTCCGTGCGAAGCTTCGTGCATGTGAGCCAGGCTATGATATCACCAGCAGCTTTTTCATCCGTGCTCTCTACAAATCATTCAAAGGCTCCATGGATGACTACGAGCTGGGTTTCCTCCAAAGCTCGCTTTTGGTGATGGTTCGTCACGTTCACTTCCCCCATCTGTGCCCCTCTGATCTGATTCAGGCTTATAAACATATCTTCACATCGCCGACATCCGCGAAGGCAGACAGCATCGCGCTCTCAGATGTGGAGAATGAGGAACCAGCATCGAAATCACGCAAGGTGGTAAAATCAAAGAAAGCAATCCGGAAAGACGTCGCATCATCACTGCAAATGAACGGCAAGGTTTCATCCCGTTCGATTGCATACGCAGTTATCCAGGTATTTCTTTTCACGTCTGACCAAGATCCCTTTTGCTAACCGTATCCAACTAGCTTTTCTTCAACTTGTGGGATACCACCTCCTGGTGTCCAGCCTATTCTGGATTCGATTTTCATGCCTGCTATTACTTTATCATCGATTACTTCGACACTGCCCGGGGTAATGCGAAGGAACGTGCTCAAGCACTCCTGGAGTGGTGGAATAAGTTCGTCTGTTCTTTTCTTGCCTCATTCCAGTCCTGACGTGTTTTTCTTTAGGGAAGTATTTCCGAATAGCGTCGCCCAGGTCCACCCTTCCAAGTCAACATCCTATCGAGCCCTGGAGGCCCAGCGAGCTGCTCGTGAGGGATGAGGGTGCTACATCCTATGTACATGATGTGTTTTCTTTTTTTGATATATCTCGTTTTCCTTCTGGTCCACTATCAATGCGTGCTTGAAATGAGAAAGCAGGATAGTTCCGTCAATTGCAGCCTCCAAAAAGAATTCCGTCGATGTTGAAATTATAGAACAAACTCGTATGACATTGAAACCAATCTCCCGTATTGTGACGCCTTCCAATGTATTCAAGATATTGTACCTAATGACAATGCCATGTCAGCTCGTTATAGATGGTAAATGGAACACAAAATCGTGAATTGATTGTAGGATGCAACGGGGAATTGTGAGTTTGACGATGCCTCGTGATCCTATATATTGCGTTGTGATTTGACCCACGATATTGTGGTCGCGGCGTAACGAGTGTGACCGAGTGCGACCAATTGCGTTGATTGTAACTCATTCTCAGAATCTCCTTGATTTGCTGATGGTGATGCATGTGATGCGTGACGTATGATTAATATGATTTGTCACATACTGTTCTGATATCTCTGCGAAAAAGACCGCTACTTTCGTCCACTCGAAGCACGTCTTTTTTGAAGGGTCGCTCAAACTGCGTACAGCACGAATGGCTAAAGGCAGGTAATCTTATCAGTTTTTCAACGACGCGCGTCAGAACTCAATGGATACAAAAGGTACTTCGAACTTCACTCTAATGAATGTCTAAGCGCCTCCAGTCTAGACGCGCTTCGTATCACCGACAATGATATTGAAGCTTTGCCTGGACGCATTTGAGCGCGAAAGGCGGATCGGAATGACTTGGTGCTCATCTCAAAAATCCCTGTCGCTCTCCACATATATTTTCTTTGTTTCAAAAGATGTGTAAATGTGGCTCACGTGGAAACCTGACCGGCACTGTGGACCTGAGCTGATTGTGGACTTGCATATCTGCCAGCGGTGGAGAGAGATATTGCCCTTGACGGCCCCACTCTCTCCGGGTTTGCATTCCATTCCATTTCTCCAGTTGGGTTCCTAAAATGACGAAGCGGTCAAAATTTGCAGCTCTCAGGATGGAGACTAACTCTAAAAGTTTTATAGATTTCTGGCTTTCTGGGGTAGTTTTTGGGTGTCCATATATCTCGCGTTCAGAGGATGAAGTTCTACTACCCAGCGCCAAATAAATTAACCCGATCCCTTGAGCATCTCAACCTGCGACATGCTCTGGTGGATCCACAAGGCCTGCACACCATGGAAATTATCGACAGACTTCTAGCCGATCCATCACATTTGAGGACGTTGAAAATCTATGGCCACGTAGATTGGAATTCAAAGACACTCAATTCCTTAACACACTTCGTCAGCATAGCTATCGGAAACCCACCTAGCTATTCTCAACTATTCGACGCTCTCCAAATATTCAATCTTCATGATGTCCCTCTTGCCTCATCCACAGTGGAATTGCCCTCCGAATGTTCGAGTGTTTTTGTGTCTCGGCGGCAACGTACAATGCTCGTTGGTTCGGCGCCGACTGTTAGGCTTAATATCCTTCGCCACATCTCCTTCCCCTAGAGCACCCAATTCGAACTAACACTTCAGATCTCCATTGCTTCCGACGTCATAGCTATTCGGAATTCCTTCAAGGATGTTACCGGTCACCGAATGCGACGATAAGATGGCCGCCCGCGGGGTTTGCAACTCGCAGTGCGTGCACGGTGCTCGAGCGTACTTCACGGCATGGTCGCAAGAGGCGGTTGTCGATGCTGCACTGGTCCTCCCAGCTCCCAGGAGCTTCTTCTTGCGTCTTGAATTGCGCTGGTTATTCGAGTTCGAGTCCTTCACTCGTAACAACCAGATCAAGGCTCAAGTGATTCTGGCAGCGTGCAGTGCCATTCCTTTCCAAAGCCTCAGTACGCTCTCAACTGTTCCTTGGATCCCTATGGGACATCTCCCGCAAGCTCGTCAGCCTTCCGGAAACAAAGCGCCTCAAGTTCCGTGACCGCGTTCGTCGTTTCCTCAACGATTTCTGCGACACTCATCATCCTTGCCACCTGTTTGATGTCCAAAAAATTCACGCCTTTCCCGGCCGCGTACGTATTCTGTCTTTCTAATCAAATGGACACAGTCCCAACACGGTTATCGTTACGGTTCGCGAGTATCCACGGCAAGCCAAGGTGAATATAGTACTGTATACGCATTTCTCTTTGATTCACCCCGCTAACGATCCATTCCCCTCTAGTTCGATGCCGGCTCCGGTTTGCATGCATCATCACCCGATGAATTCTGTTGACAACCATATTTGCAGTATCCCTTGTATATGACGATGTTGTTTCCACCCAAACACCTGAAGAGCATGTTGCCGCGATCTTTTTCAAGGGTGATGCCCTTATCCCATA